>OZ023263.1:197885093-198379476 GCA_964006375.1 Tillus elongatus
GTGTCTTTCAAGGAGAGTGAGACAAAATTCAATTCGGTGGGCTAGGTCGTTCGGTTTCAGAGCTTGTACACTTATAAATTTATAATTATGCATCTTATACTTGGACAATATTCTCTGTTTGGAGGAACGTGCTATGTTCATGTTATGTTCAGCTGAACGTATTGACTCCTTTGGATGAGCTTCGAAATAAGACAACATAGAAATTTGTGTGTCTTCGTCTTCTGTATCTGGAACTAATCTTGTTTAATCGTGCAACTTTCCGTTCTCAAGAAATTATTTTCATAACGTCTGAATTTCAACGCAGTCATTGGCGAGGACTTGGGATACCTATGGTTAAACAGCCGACATGTTCTGCACCACTCCATGAAAATAAAATAAATTCAGCAATTGTTCGTTTGAATAGCTGACATTATCCATTATAACGTAGAATTCCTATTAATTCAGACAACAAAGACAAAATAACTCACGTTGTGAATGATAGAAATAAAAAACTGACAATAAACGTGAAATGGTCAAACATCACACAGCATTCTTAGAATTCATACAGATTTTAGACATACTCCTAAATTTGTCTTTTTTTTTTTGGTAAACCGCAAATATCTCGACAATTATTAACTTTAGGTATAGGGAATGCTAATACAGTTTTGAAGAGAAATATCTGCTCTATTCAATGTGAAGATACTATACAGGGTGTTCCATTTGAAATAAATGAGTTATTCTAGTTTAAAGCACACCAAATTCCAATACATCTTACAAAACACCCTGTATATGAAACAATTTTTCCTCACAATCATGTCGAAGCTTAATGGCCTTGGAACGTATCTGACAAAGTAAATAATTTTCAGCATCCTAACACGACATGAAATCACGTTCATTAAGTCAGCCTCCCCTTTAACAGAATTCTCAAATAAATTGATATAACTGGAAAACAGTTGAAGATAGGGAGAGCCTTACCTTAATAACTTTTAATGTAAAACTAGATGAGTATTCTAAAAATGCAATAATATACAGGGTGTTCTATTTGAAATAAAGATGTTTATATCTATTTACAGTGTAACCGGAAGTGCGTCATTTTGGAGATTATTTCCATTAAATAGAGCATCTTTGGACACCCCCGTATACAAATTTTCAGCACTCAAAAAGGTATATTTTCGGAAATAATCTAATACATTACTCGACGTGGGACTGTATCTTGAAATGAAAGTTTGTCGCCTAACAAGTAAACAGCCAAATTAAATAAAAATAATATAAGCAGTCACTAATTAACTTTAAAACTCTTTGAATCACTTTAACACGTTGTGTATACTGTTAAATCCCTGTTGTTGTAGTGACGAAAGTGTCTGATGTGTGCATCCTGTATCCTGATTAGCAATTTCCAGCTAAAAATTTATTCATAATAAGAGATGTGTTTTTCTTGCCAATTTAGTTTAATCCAGGCTATGTCGAATAAATGAGACTAAAACTCTTAAAGAATTCAGACTACTTATTTGCACTTTTTTAATAAAACTACTTAGGTTTATGGACTTGTGACGCGCATCGTACATGCTTCACAATATTTCTACAAGGCTAAGGTCAAAAAATTGGGACGCAGCAACGGCATTATGTTAGTGAATTTTTATAAGATTAAGATTTTGTCGACTTAGCATTATACTAAAAGTAATACAAAAAATCTCTTATTTTACTATAAACAATAAAAATTAGGTAAAAAATATAATAAAATACATGATTTCTACATAAATCTTTACCAATGATTTATATAGTCAGTTGCATAAAAAACTCGAACAAAACAAATGATACACAGGAAACGTAGTAAACAAAAAAATGTATAAAAAGTTAGCGACGCAGCTAGTGCGTTATAGTAGCGAATTTTCATAAGAATTGTATACTATTATTATACGGCATATTAGTTAAGTCAATATATTAAACTTACACAGACCTTGAAGATCGATTTAAGAGGTCCTAGTACGCGCACATTTGAAGAATTATTTTGAAAGTGTTACCATCGGTATCTCTCTATTATCAAAAAAATCTTGCCTTCTAACTCCTTTTGAGAAAAATGACCAAAACTCAATTTTCTATGAAGGTAAAGAACTAAAGGGTGCTATATCTGTAGATAGTGTAAGTCTTTTTAAAAGAAAGTTGTATTAATAATTTTATTAAAGTTATACAGAAGATTTCCAGAAGGAAACTTAATTCATATTTAGAAAAGTAAAGTATCTTCCAAATTATCAACGTAACAGTTATTTTTTCTTATTAATCGCCATTATGATTTCGTCTTAGTCAACCTAATCAAACCAATGTTTCAATAACAATTGTAACAATAACAAAATTATAATTTCAGACTTAAAGGTGACAAACTTATTTAGGCGTTTTAGACATAAACGAGATCTTGTTAAACACGTATGATACTTGTGCACTAATGCTTCTCCAAATGTCAAAATAAAACATTTAAAAAACAAACATTCATCGAGCTGGATTCGATCGTATAACCTTCTGCTTAGGAACCAGTTACTCTGATACTTACAAAAATATAGCGTTCTCAAAAAGTTTTGCCCGATTTTCCACCGGAAAAACTTTAATCTTTCCACGAAGCAACGCTGTTCGATTTTGGTAGTGTGATAAACGTAGAACTGAGCCAGTCTTTAATCAAAAGTCTAGTGTCATAGATGTTATTGAATAGTCTTAAGATCGTTTCAAGATTTTGTTCGTTTAAGTGAAATGTTTAGGAGTACATACCATCAGGACCCGGAGCTTTATTATTTTTCATTGCTTTGATAGCGTCTTTGAGTTCACTCTTTAATATGCTTGGTCCCGATATAGAATGCATTTCCGTTAACAGACATTTTATAATTGAGCATCACTGTGACCTTGGAAGATTTATATTGTATCTAGTTTTATTTAAACAGTATAGCCACATACCCGCCACATCTTCCTGTCTTTGTCAACACAATTCGTAATGCCTTATGGAATTTTAACCGATGTCGTAGATTGTTTATTTTTAGCGAATTTTCAATTTAGAACAATTTCTACTTCCATACTGTCACAACGTCTGGAAGTATTAAATTCGCTTACGTCGTAAAAAGTGTCAAGAGATCTAGAAAACATGAGTTTGAAACGAAATTTTTTTGTCTGTCGGTCTCTATGTCTGTCTGCTTGTAGCCACGATAACTTTATAACGAAATAAGATATCGGCTACAAATTTGGCACACAGTTAGCACCCGGCAAACGAACGGTTCAGAATATTTCTGTGTAAAATCGTTCCAGGGGTAGGGGATGAATTGGGGTGATTTGGTGAAAATTGATATTTTTTCGTTAAAATTTGTGTAATATAACGTTTTAGAATTTGTTAATCAGAAAACTTTCAATTTCATCAAACATCTGGTATTCTGTGATGAAATTAAATTAGGGGTTGAATGTGAGGAGTGGAATATTGGTGACAGAAATTTCGAATTTTTTCTTTTTTGATAAAACGGCGTAAAAGTCTTAAAACATGTAGTAAACTTCATTCTGGAACAAATTTTGTTTTGTCTGTCGATCGGTGGATCTTTCAGCCTGTACGCCTGTCTATTAGTAGGCGCAATAACTTGCGAACGAATTGAGGTAAAAGCTTCAAATCTCGTATTGAGTTAGCACCCGACAAAAGAACACTTCGAATTGTTTTTGGCTAAGATCGCTTCAGGGCATATATAGGGATTATATTTTTTTTTGTTAAAAGCCTCGAACGTTTCAGAAGTTTATGAGTACAGGAATATGAATATTGTCTTTGCGATCAAGTCATAGAGCCTGAATTTATTTCATGAGAATGTATTTCTATGAAGAGTAGATTATCACAGCTATGTGGAAGTTATGATTTAATTTGCAGCTACGGCAGCGTCGCCATATCGGTGCTGAACCAGGTAGTATGTTGCCACGAAAGCTCTAGTTAGCACAAAATGTTGTAGATAGAGACTGTGTACAACCAACCAACAATTTTATAAATTGTCAGCCCTGGTCCATTTCTTCCTTAATATAGGGACAATGTATGTAAGACTAGATTTATTCTCACCGTAATTGGAACCGCAAACCGGCTTAGGCCTAATTAGAGCTCATCAGTGCGCTATAGTAATCACAGCGAGAACACACCTATTAAGTAATATGGCTATGGTAGCCAGCCTCCTAGAACATTGCGAGGTGTACGACAAGGTCGCCATCTTGTTGTGGAACCAGGTAGTATGTTGTCACGACAGCTCCAAATAACACAAAATGTTATAGATAGAGGCTGTGTACAATCAACTAACAATTTTATAAATTGTCAGCCCTGACCCATTTCTTCCCTAATACAGATACAATGTATGTAAGGATAGATGTATTCTCACCGTAAATAGAAACGCAGACCGGTTTCGCCCTAATTAGCGCTCGTGTGTGTTCTCGCTCTGATTAGTATAGCGCACTGGCCATTTAACAAAGATCTTATCATCTTGATAATTATTTTCCAACCATGAGTCAAGCCCATATTTTTGTTTTCAAAAATGAGAAACTGTTTAAATAGCAAATGACACTACTTTAACACCATATATATATATATATATATATATATATATATATATATATATATATATATATATATCTATATATATATATATATATAAATATATATATATATATATATATATATATATATATATATATATATATATATATATATATATATATATATATATATATATAAACATTTAAAAATCTAAACGAACCTTGGATTTGAATTCTAGAGGCACCAGTTCGCGCCCGTTTGAAGAAATTTTCCAAAAGTCTTACTATCGATAGCTCTCTATTAGTGTAATTTCCTAATGATAATTCATTAATACATACATGCTTAGTAAAAAAATAAGGAAAGGCGCTTGTATTTCCTAAGATGCGTTATTCCAAAAAGAAATGTTTCAACAAAAGTTTTTCGATATATTTTTGTCACAACCTGGCAATATTCAATTTTTCCTAGCGTAAGCAACTTTGTTGCTATGACAAAGACATTTTCAAACGAAAATATATTTTTTTATTTACTTTCGAAAAGAAGGTCCCTACGGCACTATTAAACTTTAATTGGGTTCCACTAGAAAAAAATTGAGAAAAAGTTAACTTCTTTAAAATTCACCTCTTTGTCTGGACTTCATTATTCAGGTTTTTAACAAGTTACCCGTTGAAAAAATGTCACTGTATTTGTAGCTGTCAATTGCAAACATTGTTTGTTGTCAGTTTTCTGCAGTTTTTAACAGTTAAGAGAGCCTCACATCAGATAATTGAGAACTTTTACAATTTAATAATGATTATTATTATGGCAGAGTTCAGCGAAAAGCTAGGTTTTGAAATATCACTGATGGAGGGCTATGGTGACAGGAAACGTAGTTACAAATTAGCGTGCATGCTTTTCATGGAAGTATAATATCGGTCATAAATTAATGAAGGGTATGTTTCCAGGTCATTGAAAAAAAAAATTATGAAACTGGTAGTGTCAAACATAGACCAGCAATAGGAAGAGCAAAACTGGCCCTAACTGGTAACAAGAAATAAGATGTATTGTTCTGTTTTTATGAAAACCTTCACTGCAAATTAACTTGCTACATTACATAATGTTTCACAAAAATCTGTTCTTTTTTTTTTCACCCGTACAATGTACAGCTGGTACAAGAACTTGTAGATGGCTCTCTTAAGAGCTGTGTTGACTTTTTAATATTATAATAAGCAAATTTAATGAGAATCCGGACATTGGTAGAAACATTCTTATCTCAGATAAAGACTAATTTTACATACCATGGATTCGTTAATAAACAAAACTATCGTCATGAGTCTCAGCAAAATACACATTGGCTGCTGGAGGCTCAAACCTAGCGACCACAAAAAATTAATGTACGGGCCGGTATACTAGACAGCAGTATTATTGGTCCATTCTTCACATCTGAAAAATATTTAAATTTATTAATAACCCAGTCAATGAAGTGTGGTTTAAGTAAGATGGAACTCCCAGTCATTTTGAGAGACGCGTTAGGCAATACCTGGATGAAGTTTTCGCAGAAACTTAATTTGGCGCGGTGGTACCCTTGAATAGCCTGCTGGCTCTCCCGATTTGATGCCATGTATTTTTTTAGGATGGATCACTTAAAGAAAATTCTCTACAAAGACAGGCCGTTGAATCTGTAAGACATATAACCTAGAATTATTGGCGTAAGAAAGTTGATTTTGCATTCCATCTTACGCCAGCTCAATTATGTATTGATAATAGTAGACAACAAGATGAACATTTAATTAGTTATTGATTGTTATTGCTGTTTTATTTTATTTTTGTTTTGTCAGTTTGTTTTAGAATTAAAGTCAATTCTTTCTCAGTTTTCTTCATATGAAACCCGATTAAAATTTTATACTGCCATATGAAGAAAGAGACACTCTTTCCGAAAATACCCCAGAAAAATGTACAACTCTGCAAATGCTAAGGCTTTATTCGTGAAACTTGGTTCACACGTGCCTTTAATAGAAACCTATGTACGTACCAAAATTAATGTTTCTATGTTAATACACAATTAAGTTAAGTTAGAAATAAATTCACCACCGTAACGTACTTGCTGCTGGTTGAACTTTCCATAAACAAAATTTTACAAGGTCAAAGCGATAATACATTAAATTTTTTAAATTATTCGTCCAGCCGCCAGATCACAAAGAGAAGGGAAATGTGTGTCTCGTCATATTTAATGACACTATTGGAGATTTTAAAACGAATATTCTGGAGCAGATATAGTTTCATAACAAATGTGTCATGAGATTTGTTTCACAGTGTTTTAAATTTCTGTTTGAATAGTCACTTTTCTTGATTTAGTAAAAATGTGTGCAGATAATTTACTCCAAATAGACCTTTTTTGCGAGTTTAGATATGCAGCGACGTTATTTATTTAACATTTGGGTTAGTCAATTATATTCCTGGAAGAGTAGCCGGTAGTAATGTAAATGTTACATTCCATACGACCTAAACGGGATTAAATTCCAGAAGAAAATTTATTGAGATATCCAGATAGTGACAATAGCTCAAGGCTATAATAGTGGTATTCCAAAGAACCAAATTTGTAGCCTTCTTTTTTTACATTAAAGGACATGTAAAATTTCGGGTGTATGAAACACATGCAGCTACATTAGACAAATTTGAAATTGAGAACAATGTAGATACTTCCTTAAAAAACTAAGTTAACAATACGTCTAGACAGTGCATCGTAGCCAAATGGTAATAATGGAATGCCCGCTCCAATCACCAAATTTAAGGCCTTTAACTTTTATTGTAATGCATGGAGCAGCATATTTGGTATAATGATCACCACATAGATAAAGAAAACCTAAAGTCTATAGAAACTATTAGACAATCGGGAAAGTTAGACTCTTACGAGAGTATTCACTTTTTTAAGGTCATAAGCAACAAAGTTTTCCAAAAGCGAGCGCCTCCACTGTTTAATAGTTTACTGTTCGCACTGTCTTTTTGATCTAAAAGAGATTCCGAAACTCACGAGCAACAGGTATAACGGTATATATTAAAAAGGCTGTACACGGCATCTCGATTTTTTCGATGAAGAATATATAAACAAACACATCTCTCAATGCTTGTTTCTCATGGGACTCCGTTATGTAGTGAAACGTGGCAAAACAATTGAAATAACTCAAAAACGATGAATGCTACCAATTTTGTTTCTCACAAACATGCATAATTCGATGGAAAATGCAAAAATGCAATAATACAAGGGCTGTTCGATTAAAATAAGAAAATTTGTATCACCAACGACTTAAGCGCCTCCGTAGCCGTGCAAGAAAGTCGATTCAGACTTTCCAATACGGACTCGGGGACCACGGTTCGAGACTCACCGGCGGCGGATGATTTTTCAAATCACTTCTGTCGTCGTTGAGATCCAGCTCAACGTGGAGGGTAGGTCAGTTTAGATGAGTAAAAAGGGTCAGCAATAGCCTAATTGCCAGTAAGCATCTTACCTTTACCTTTTTATCACCAACGACTTATGCATCATCCTGTAATTGGTATATTATAGCTACCAGCACTTTAGCTATTAATTTTATCAGCTACTCATATCGTTCAGGTAATAATATGTACATTAGTAATATTAATCCTTAACATAAGGCTACTTATTTGCACAAAATAGATTAATTATTGCACTTTTAGCATGTGTAAATATAATGAGTATAGCAATATCAATGCTACATACAGACTGGGAGACTACTTCTCTGGCTTCACTGTTGGGTTTGGTTTCTGTAAGGACAACAACAATCAATGAATAGATGAATCATAATCGAAAATCTATATATATCATTGATAACTGTATAATTTAATGTATTGTTTTAGAAGACGCAAGGCAAACAAATTATAGAAAATATTATATAGTTTTATAGCTAAGCAATTTATGTTACTTTTGAATTATATAATCTTTTATATTATGATCGACAATGCTTCTATTATCAACTATTTATTTTTATCTAAATGTGGATATTTATTCAACACTAAGTGAGTGGTGGACGTGCCGCCACCTAGTTGCGGAACCAAGTAGTATGTTGTCACGCCAGCTTCAAATAACACAAAGTGTTAAAAAAATAGAGACTGTATACAACTAACTAACAATTTAGTAAATTGTTAGCCCTGGCCAATTTCTACCCTAATATAGGGACAAAGTATGTAAGTCTAGATGCCTTCTCGCAAAAAATAGAACCGTAGACGGGTTTTTATCTCTCATTAGAGCTCTTCAGTACGGCATACCAATTGCGGCGAAAATACACCTATAAAGTAATACGGCTATAGTAGCCAGCCTTTCAACACTAAGTGAGTGGTGGACGTGCCGCCACCTAGTTGCGGTGTATTTTCGCTCCAATTAGTATGCCGCACTGAAGAGCTCTAATGCGAGAAAAACTGGTATACGGTTATAATTGTTGCGAGAATGCATCTAGCTTTACATACTTTGTCCCCATATGAGGGTAGAAGTGGGCCAGAGCTAACAATTTACTAAATTGTTAGTTAGTTGTATACAGTCTCTATTTTTTAACACTTTGTGTTATTTGGAGCTGGAGTGACAACATACTACTTGGTTCCGCAACTAGGTGACGGAATGTCCACCACTTACTTAGTGTTGAAAGCCTGGCTACTATAACCGTATTACTTTATAGGTGTATTTTCGCTGCAGTTAGTATGCCCTGCTGAAGAGCTCTAATGAGAGCGAAACCGGTCTACGGTTCTAATTGTTGCGAGAATGCATCTAGCCTTACGTGGATACCTATTATTTATTTATTATATTTATTTTGGCGAATGCTAACCTTACATTATTTTATTCCAGTTTTGCTCCCATAATCGAAACAAAACTCAAAGGCAACTCATATGTTGTAGAACTAAAAGACCTGAAAGATTTAAAGAAAGCACAAGAAGCAAAAGACGAAGACTATGACCCTTATTTATACAGAGAAGTCGAACACCCTACTACGTAAGTATAATCCTGAATAATTTGTAGTTTTAAACGTTTTGAAATTTTTAAGCCAAACGAAAACACACAAAAATCTTGAATTTCAAGAATAAGAGAGTCATTTGCATCATTACAGTTGTATTCTGTGGCAATAAATTTGATTTAAAATTAACTAAGAGAGTGGCAGCCAGATGTCAAGATTGATGATGTACCAAGCACTTAAAAGCTCGAATTGTATTTCTAGCGCATTTTCGTACAAAACATTCGATATTGAGGAGATTTTGAATTTTACACTTAAAAAAATGTAAGCGCGAACTAGGATCACTAAAACCAATATCCGCGGTCAGTCTTAAATGATAGGTATATATATATATATATATATATATATATATATATATATATATATATATATATATATATATATATATATATATATATATATATATATATATATATATATATATATATATATATATATATATATATATATATATATATATATATATATATATATATATATATATATATGCGATAAAGAATATGACAAAGCACCACCTGTGTTGTTCTGTTGTTGAGACGGTTCTACGCTTCTACAGCAATGTCCAAGAGCACAAATTATAGCACGAAGAAAGCTTTGGGAAGGAAACTAGCAAGCGAAAACAACCACTCCCTAGGTTTATGTCACGACGGGCTTTGAATTATATCACTCACTAGACACCATCACTTCAGTCCTGTTGGGACTTGCGGTAAGATGCAGGAGACACAGACCGGTTTAGTCCTATTTCTGGAGGTGAAGAAAACATTTTGTATCGTCGAAAATAGCAACGATATTTTAACCAAATATATTACATATTACATACAGTGTCGCTAACCCGATCCTAGAGTAAAACTACATACATGCTTTACAAAAACTGTTAATATTAATCTAAAAACTAAATCTACAGATTTTTCGTATTATGTATTATTTAATGGTAGTAATAAATAAAACACATATGGCAAACAAATTATAAGCAAAAAAAAATCATCTGACCATCAAATTTTTAATCAGATTAACGAAATAAACTTTGAAATAAACCATATGTATAATAATCATATATATATATATATATATATATATATATATATATATATATATATATATATATATATATATATATATATATATATATATATATATATATATATATATATATATATATATATATATATATATATATATATATATATATATATATATATATATATATATATATAGCATGTTAGATATTATTAGATATTATCTCATTTTCTGTATGCAAATCTTCTTGATCTTCCGTTTCCGTTTTATCGTTTTTAAAATCGTACATATTTGTATTGAATTTCTTAAAATGGTCATTTGTCGCATCGAACTCGAAACAATTTTTAACTTCTGATTTTGTGTGCAAAGTGCCTTTTATTGTGATCGTATAAGTTTATTTCTAAGTTTCGTTTTCATAACATTATTCCTCGAAAACAAGCGTTCTCCCCTAGCAGTACTGTGCGGCAGACACATAAGCTTTTTGGTCAAATTCGATAATAGTGGCAATTTTGCAGACCCATCGACTATTTTTCCAAAAGTCTTACCATCGATTTTCATTAAGAAAATTCACTAATGGAGAGGTAAGAGTTTTGAAAAATTTCTTCAAATGAGTGCGAACTAGAACGTCTAGAACCCAAATCCAAGGTTATATTATATTTTTATATATCTATATGTGTCCCACCGATAACTCAAAAAGTACTTAACTGATTTCGATCAAACTCAGCTGTCAACTCCAAATTTCTCTTAGAAAAAAATTCAAAAACATTTTTTAAAATGCAATATTTTCTCAATTATTAAAGTGATTTAAGCGTCAATTCATAAGTAAGTAGACGACGTCCGAACAAATATGTGTACCAAATTTAAAATAAAATGTCCGGTGAACAAAACAGTTATTCCAATTTGAAAGTTCGCAAAAACTGTAGATTTGGAGGCCTAAACTAAAAACTGGGAAGATTTGCAAGAAACTGTAATTCCACAGTTAAAACTGCAGAGTTGGCTACATTGATTACATACGAAGATTGAGTTTCCTTTGGTGCAAAAAGGTCAGAAATACAAACAAACAAAATCTTACAAAAGTGTACGATTTTTTTAATACTTCGGACGCAGGAAATGGGTAATGGTAGCACATTTTCATCTACTTCTCCCAAGTTTTATACACTTATTTTTTCTTAATCAATAGAATCCAAATTTGGTGTATAACAAAAATTTTATTACGGAAGAATGTGTACGAAATTTTAGCAAACTAAGTTTATTCTTTTCAGAGATAAAATTTTGTTACTTTTGAAGGATATTTCGTATTTGAAATTTTTTATGAAAATTCTAACGCATTTGCTACCTCATTCTGCTATCATTAGTTAGTAACTTCATTTAATATTTGTCAAAAAGCTAACTGGTTTTGTTGGCTAAGTTGCATTTTGGGTAAAATTGTATAGTTACTAAGTTTCTGTAAACATATTCTATTCATTTTAGTGAATTTTCGTAGAAAAAATTCACTAATGGGGAGATCCCCACTTTTGTGTTTTGAAAAATGAGCGCGAACTAGGACCCCTAGAACCCATATCCGGGGTCAGTTTCAATTTTTATATATTTGTATATATATATATATATATATATATATATATATATATATATATATATATATATATATATATATATATATATATATATATATATATATATATATATATATATATATATATATATATATATATATATATATATAATGGGCCGATTGTGATAAAATTTCGCACATACCTTCCTTTTGTAAATGGCTTGGATAAGTTCGTTAGTCAGGAAAATCAGGCGAGGTTTTTCGAGAAAATTTTGAGTTTTCATTCGAAAAAAATTTATATCTCCGGAACTAACAAAGTAATTGCAACCAAATTACGCGGGTTCATATTATCATAGATAAGCTACCTACCTAAATTTAGCTCTGTATATTAAAAGTCAAAAAAGTTACAGGCATTTAAAAAACATAAATTAGGGTTTTACTCAAAACGTCAAAGTCGCTATTTAAAATTTCAAAATTGGTAATATTTATGCAATGAACCTGAAATTAAAATGAGCTATGGAAAGGAAATGTCTCAAGAAGAATGCTTTACAACGCCTGAACTCTTAGTTTTAATCGTCATTGTCCTTCATTTTACTAAAATATTCCCAGAAAATTCATTGAAAATAGATCCTTTCTCTGATGATTTGGCAGTGGTGTTGGCTATAGAGTTTATCGTTTAATGGTATATCATTTTTGTCAAATTTTCGTAAAAAATCAATAAAGCTCAATATATCCGTTATTATACAAGATATGAAAAAAAATGGTATACATTAATTATAGGGTGTCTTGAGCTACATCTTAAAAAACATTTCCACAATTACAGGCTGGCCCATAAGTCGTTGGTGATTCAAATTTTCTTTTTAGCGAATTTTTTTTTAAAAAACAACCAAATTTGGTACGCGTGTTTGTATTATAAAGAGTTAACTCTGTTTAAGTCCATAGCTTTAAAGACAAAGAAGTTATGGGCAGTTAAAGCAATAAATGTAGGAGTTTTCCTCAAAACGTCAAACTCGCAATATTAAACGTCAAAATTGGCAATGTTTAGGTAAAGAATGTAAAACAAATACCATTTGTGAAAAGAAAATGTTGCAAGAAGAGTGTTCTGCAAACCCTTAAGTTTCAGATTCAACCGTCATTGCCCTTCATTTTACTAAAACGTTTACAGGAAATCCATTTCAAATAGACCCTTTCTCTGGTGCTTTGGCTGTCAGTTCAGTTAAGTTTGGTAGCTGTTTGGATATGTATTTGTAGGTTTAGTGAAATTTATGGTTTGACGGCCTATAATTTTTTTTAGCTAATTATCGTGGAACAAATTTGTTAATGCATTTTTGCATTTGTTATCGAAATATGATGCGTGTATAAGAAAAAAAAGTGGACGCAATAAATGCGTTTTGGTAGCGAATTTTCGATAAATTTGCAGTTAAGCTCCCGAACGCTTTTCAAAACACTGTTTTCAGAAACCTGCCTAGAGCCCCCCCTGGATCCACAAACCCCAAGAAAAATTTGTTGTTCACACTCCCCAAGGAAGTTACGGGACCAGGAGTGAGTAGGGGTGCATAATTTTTTTAGCTAATTTTTTTAGAACAAGTTCGATAATGTAATTTTGCATTTTTTATCGAAATATGATGCGTTTATAAGAAAAAAATGTGGACGCAGTAAGTGCGTTTTGGTAGCGAATTTTCGGTAAATTTGCAGTTTAGCTCCCGAACGCTTTTCAAAACACTGTTTTCAGAAACCTGCCTAGAGCCCCCCCTGGATCCACAAACCCCAAGAAAAATTTGTTGTTCACACTCCCCAAGGAAGTTACGGGACCAGGAGTGAGTAGGGGTGCATAATTTTTTTAGCTAATTTTTGTAGAACAAATTCGTGAATGCATTTTTCCATTTTTTGTCGAAATATGATGCGTTTGCAAGAAAAAAATCTGGACGCAGTAAGTGCATTTTGGTAGCAAATTTTCGGTAAATTTGCAGTTTAGCTCCCGAACGTTTTTCAAAAACCTGCAGGTGAGGTCCTAGTAATGTCTCTGAAAACAATTTGTTGAAAAGCGTTCGGGCGCTAATCTGCAAATTTACCAAAGTTTCATTAAATCCTTCAAATTTCAATAACTCAATTTGCTATTAACGTAAGTTTTGTTGGATAGAAAACCAACATTTAAGTTTATTTTCGGAAAATTTTTGTATATTTTCAAACCATAAGTAATTTTGATAAAATATAGTACATTGTTTCTACCACATAGGCTATACCGGTAATCAGATTGATGCCTGCTCGCATTTGCTACTAAAAACATTTTTATGGAAAATCACTTCCATAACACATTTGCTGCATCTAGACTTTTGAAAAATGTTTATATATTTTCAAACAATA
Organism: Tillus elongatus; assembly: GCA_964006375.1. NCBI lineage: Eukaryota > Metazoa > Arthropoda > Insecta > Coleoptera > Cleridae > Tillus > Tillus elongatus. The sequence continues at coordinate 197,899,528 of OZ023263.1, forward strand.
AATTTGTTTCAATGAAATATGATACATTGTTTCTACTATATAGGCAATCAAGTTTGATGCCTGCTTTCATCAAAGAAAGACATTTGCTATTAAAAATATTTTAAAGAAAATTCGCTACCATAACGCACTTGTTGCGTCCCGAGATTTTTTTTAATCGAACACGCCCTATGTTATTGCGATTTGGCATTTTCCATCGAAATATAATACATCTTTGTAAGAAAAGAAATTCGGGACGCAGCACGTACGTTATGGTAGCGAATTTTCATTAAATGCCTCAAATTTGAATTGCTCAATTTGCTATTAACCTGTAAGATTGACCAGGAAACAAGTTTTTTCGGGAACAATTTAAGTTTACTTTCGGAAATTTTTGTACATTTTCAAACAATAAAGTTATTTTAATGAAACATAACACATTGTTTCTACTATATAGATTGATGCCTGCTTTCTTAAAAAACATGTTTGCGAATAAAAACATTTTAATGAAAATTCACTACCATAACGCACTTGCTGCGTCCAGAAGTTTTTCTTGAGGTTTAAATTTGATGACAGCTATCTTAATTAAATTTGTCTCTCAAAACGTGTGCCTACTACAAACTTGTTATTACAAAGGTTATTATAAATTTGATATATGATTTCATTATGGTAATATTTAATCACATGTGACCGGAAGAAATTAAGAGCTTTCATTGATTGTCGATATAAACAATTAACATTTATGTCTATCCGGCTCTTTCCATTATACGGGTTTTGTTCTGTAGGAAAATTTTGTAGCTCACCGATATACCTGCACAAACTTAATTGTTCGATATGCTGCTTAGACTTATCAGATATTTCAATTAGTGCTAAATTAATACATTTTAAATTGTTTGTAGTTAAATTATGTCTTATTTATCATAAAATGGTTCATTAAAGTTCTTTGTCATCTCTTCTGTTATTATCACAACTAGATACGCTTTATTGGCTGTCTCATGGTTTCACTTCGAATTAGAAAGTTATACATTACAATGTCTTGTGTCACCTTTCCTAGAAAAAAATTCACAAACAGATTATAACACTTTACATAATAGTAAAATATTCATACAGACGTTTTATATAGTAATTTGGGAAATGTCAACAATACCACGATATATTTGCTGTTATTTTAATAAAGAAAGGTCATATTTATCGACCAGCCTATTTGTTTTTAGTCAAAATCATCAAAAAATACACTCTAATGTAAAAATAGTGTAATAATTATTAAAAAAAAGTATGTGCGCAGCAAGTGCGTTATGGTGGTACATTTTCATAAAAATGTTTTTAATAGCAAATATAAATAATGAAACAAAATTCAAATTTGGTTATTACCAGTAAAATCCACATAGTAGAAACAATGTACAATGTTTCATCAAAATAACGTTATTGTTTGAAAATGTACAAAATTTTTCCGAAAATAGGGTTAACATGTTTCTGAAGAAACTGGTCCGATTTTTTTATTTTTTTATTCCAACAACACACCACGAGGGCTTACAGCATAAATACTATCGTACCGTGGGTGTCGACAAGGAGGAAAGAGGCAACTTGTTAATTCCGGACTTGAAGGTTTGGAGGTTCGGGGGAGAAGGAAAAACATGTGCTGGCAAGGAATTCCACAACTTTGAAGTCCTCGGACAAAGGAGCGGGCATAACAAGATTTTCTATGTCTGATGACCTGGACAGTAAAAAGGTGCATTAGCTCTGTTGCCCTGGTCTATCTGTTGGGGGCAGCAGGTGGAGGGACTATGGAAGAAAGCTTCTCTGAGCATTGCCCGTGCAGATATCTATAAAAGAGAGAGAGGTCACCAACGATACGTCGATGGGCAAGGGAGGGCAGCCGTTGGGTGAGGGTAGGGTCACCGATGAGATTTATAGCTCTCCCCTGAATGGAGTCCAGGATAACGAGTGTAGAAGCGGCAGCAGCATCCCAGATGTGAGAGCAGTATTCAAGGTTTGGTCTTATTTGTAAAGTATATAATGTATAGAGATTAGCTGGTGAAAAATATTTTCCAGCCCGGAAGAGGAAACCTAATTTCTTAGCAGCCGCTTCTGCAATTGATGTGACATGTTGATGCCAATTCAGATTCCGATCCACAGAAATGCCAACAAGTGAAAAGGACGCATTACTTTGAATAACTTGGTTGTTCATTGTCATGGGTCTAGGGCTTGTGTATATTTTATGAGAAAGAAAGCAAGAGTGTGATTTGGTGGGGTTGAATTATACAAGATTTCTACTTCCCCAGTCTAATATTTTTTGGAGATCCACGGAGACAGAACCCTCCATGAGTCTGCGTCCTCGTCTAATTGAGCTAAAGAGACAGGCTTAGAATATTTTATATTTGAGTGGAGGGTGCTGTCGTCCGTGTAACTGTAAACTGGGTTGATGTGCTATAGAGAAGGTCATTGATGTACAGAAGAAACAAATTAGGGGCTAAAGCTTAGCCTTGAGGAACTCCTGCATTAATTAGATACAGTTTAGAGGAATGGCCAACCACGACAATAGAAATGCTCCTGTTGGAGAGGAAATTTGCTGTCCAGGTACAAAGTTTTGGTAGTAGGCCATAGGCCGGAAGTTTATTAAGCAGCGCTGCGTACCAGACCTGGTCGAATGCTTTGGATATGTCCAGAGCGACAATCTGGGATTCACCGTGTAGTTCCATAGACATGTTACAAGAATGGGTAACAAAGAAAGGAGGTCGGCAGTTAATCTGCGCTGATGGAATTCATACTGCCTGTCGTGGATTAGACTGTGTTTTTCAAGAAATTTTAGTAATTCGGTGTTTATATACTTTTCCATTACTTTAGAGACGACTGAAAGGAGAGAAATAGGCCTGTATTTGCTAGGAAGCGCTTTGGATCCTTTTTTGGGGATGGGTTGTACTCGAGCAGTTTTCCAGTTACTAGGGAATATGCCTCTATTGTAAGATGTCTAAAACATTTTCTTGGCCAACGCATCTCTTTAAGCTACTTATCCCCAAAAAACTTTCCGGGGAAACTCCAAAAAAAAAATGTTTGCATGAATCTTTAGAAACAATTTTTTCTCGAGAATCCGAAAACATTTTTTTACAATGACTTATTAAACTTTTATTACTATGCCTTTCACTTTTGAAACACAAAACAATTCTTCTGAAACAATTGTGTTACGGAAATTTAACTTTTTTTAATTCGGTCACTATTTGAGTGCGCCCTGTATACGACATTTCGATTTTTCCAACGAATAATATAAACGAAGACCCCTCTGAATGCGTCCTTTTTATGGGCCTCTACGTATTCCTATAAAAATTAAATTACTTGAAAACAATGCATGCTATCAATTTTTTTCCTACAAACATGCATTATAATTTGATGAAAAATTAGAAAATGCAATGATATAAGGGGTGTTCGAAAACAATCTATCAGCAACGACATATGGGCCGCCCTGTGATTATCAAAATAATTTTATAAGATGCAGCTCAAGACACCCCATAATTAACGTCTAAAACTTTTTCCCGTATCTTGTATAATAACGAAAATATTGAGCTTTGCCGTAAAAATTCGCCACCCTGTATATATGTAAACAGATAAAAACTGAAACTAACCTCGGGTGTGGGTTCTAGGGGGCCTAGTTCGCGCTCATTTGGATAAATCTTTTCAAAATTCAAAAGTCGCGGTTTCCTCGTTTGCGAATCTTTTCTACAAAAATTGCGACTATTAAACCACCAACTCTATAACTAAAACTACTGCCACAGCATCAGATAAAGGGTCTATTTGCAATGAATTTTTGTGTAAATCTTGTAGTAAAATAAAGGACAATGACGGTTGAAGCTGAAACGTAAGGGTTTATAAAACTCTCTTCCTGCGACATTTTCTCTACATAACCCGTATCCGTTTCAGGTGATTTGTCTAAAAGTTGCCAATTTTGACGTTAAAAATGTTTTTTTTAAATGCCTATCACTTTTTTCCTTTTAACATATGGTTTACTTCATTGATTGTTGTTGCCATTACTTGGTAAAACTGGTCCATACTACATACAGACTTGGATACTACTTCTTTGGCTTCATTGCTGTGTTTCGTTTCTGTATGTGAAGGGCGTAGCCAGCGCGTAAGCTAACTGGAGCAAGAGGCTCTTATGAATTCTAGATGTTCTCGGATGTTCTTCAACGTTGCTGTGATCAGTTTTGCTGCTTGACAGCATTCCCAGACAGATTAAAATTGAATTAGTACGAAATCATGACAACTACAAATAAAGATCTGTTGCCCTGTTATGATGTTTTGATCAAAAAATTATCAAATTGAAAATAAAATGAAGAACAGATGACGGATGAGGCTTTCAAAATATCTACGTAATGTATGTCAATATTTAACATAAAAATAGAACTAGCCTATAATAACTATAATAACAGTTAGAACAATTAAATAACTAAACAATTACAGAAATAAAGCAGTCTCTATACAACGAAAGTATCGACATACATCAACTCATTATCTTTATTTGTAGTTGTCATGATTTCGTACTAATGCAATTTTTATCTGTCTGAGAATGCTGTCAAGCAGCGAAATGAGTCAAAAAAACGTTGAAGAACACTCGAGAACATCTAGAATTCATAAGGGCCTCTTGCTCTAGTTAGCTTACGCGCTGGCAACGCCCTTCACCTACAGAAACGAAACCCAGCAGTGAAGCCAGAGAAGTAGTATCCAATTGTGTATGTAATAGGTGTGTGTGTTTTTTATTTCTTTAACGTCGGCTTATTTCCGCTACTATGGCCAATCACCGACATCAGGGAGCAGTTTCACCTCACTATCCCGGCAATTTTGCCGAACCCCTGCTTTTCTGTAAGGACGGTAGGGATCTTTAACGTGCCCAACATTGCATGGACACTGGACCGAGGGCTTTACGCCCCCTTCGAAGGGCGGGACGTGCAGACATTCAACTTGCTCAAGTACAAAGCCAGTACCTCGGTTGATGTTACTGTTACAGTTTGTACTGAAAAAGTGAAAGGAGAACCCTGGGATCGAACCCAGTACTCTTCGGTTCAGAGGCACACGTTCTTGCCCCTGAACCACCGATGCTCCAGCATCTTTCTAAAAGAGACAATTAGGAAGAAAAATCTCCAAAATCGGCAATGGGTTTGAACAAAAACTGACTGTGAAATACGTGAATTTCTTAGAGAAAAATATTACAATTCAGCGACGTTAAGCACTGTCTAATACATTGCAAACATGAGAGTCAGTGTATAGCCTCAAAGATAATAGATGCAATTATCTTATACCGCAGAAGAAATAGTTGAGTAACTAGCTAAAGTTAATTGCCTAGGAGATGTTTAGCAATACTGGTCGACCATAAAATCTTGTAGAATAAATATTTTGCAAGACTTCTGTGGGTGTTGAGCACTACAAAGATTGGTTCAGTAACCCATTAAGGTAGACAACACAACAAGAGTTAATGAAACGTGTCCATGAAATTATAATAGCTGTCAGTCATCAGTAATACAATATAGGTAACCATCTAGAAATAATATACATTTCTCTTTTATGCGGTACGAACAGACAGTTTGGTGCAGTATAATAAAAAAGTCTGGACGCAGCAAGTGCGTTGTGGTAATGAATTTTCATAAAAATGTTTTTAACAGTAAATATATATATATTTTTTGGAAACAGGCATCAAATTTGGTTACCAGTATAACATGTATAGCAGAAACAATGCATCATATATAATCAAAATAACTTTATTCTCTCAAGAAGTAGAAAAATGTTGTTGCGAAAATAAACTGAAAATATTCCCGGAAAAACTGGTCCCATATTCCTGACCAACAAAACTATTTAAGCTATTTACTCAGCTGCCAAGAAATAATCACAAAATGAATAAAAATTATATATATATATATATATATATATATATATATATATATATATATATATATATATATATATATATATATATATATATATATATATATATATATATATATATAGGGTGACACATTTCTACGGTAAAGCTCAATATATCCGTTATTATACAAGAGACGAAAAAAAATTCTATCCGCTAATTATAGGATGTCTTGAGCTTCATCTTACAGAATTAATTTAATGATCATGGGGTGGCCCATAAGTTAGTGATACATGATTTCTTTTTTTTTTTGAACAGCTCTTGTATTATTATATTTTGGCATTTTTTATCGAATTTTAATGCATGTTTGTGGGCGATAAAATGTGATAGCGTTCATCGTTTTCGAGTCATTTGAATTGTTTTGCAATGAATGAAACACAGGTTTTTTGACAAAAATCATTTTATTTCTCAACGTAGTCTCCTTTGAGCTCTATACACTGCGTCCAACGTTTCTTCAATTTTTTTTATTCCTTCCAAAAAATAAGATTTGTCGAGGACCTTAAAATAGGTATTTGTTTGTGAGATGATTTCATCATGGGAGTCATATCTCTTTTCGCCGAGCCGTTTCTTCAAGTTTGGAAACAAGAGATAGTCACTCGGGGCTAAATCCAGAGAATAGGGCGGATGAGGGGGCAATTCGTGGCCCAATTTATGCAATTTCGCCATAGAGACTACACATGTGTGCAGCCTTGTTTTGTCTTGGTGAAAAAGGACTTTTTTCTTTGCCAAATGCGGTCGTTTTTCTTCAAATCGTCATTGAATCGGTTCAATACCTTGATATAATATTCGCCATTGATTGTTCTTCTCTTTTGAAGGTAATCAATGTGGATTTATACCGCGTGCATCCCAAAAAACGGTCGCGATGACTTTATTGGCTGACAAACCCACCTTGGTTTTCTTCGGCGCCGATTCGCACGGAGTAACCCACTGTTTTGACTGCTGCTTGGTCTCTGGTGTGTTGTGGTGAATCTATGTTTCGTCCTCGGATACGAAACTGCGTAAAAACTCGTCTCTATTGCGGTTGAACAACGCCAAACACTCCTTCGAAGTTGTCACGCGATTGGGTTTATGGTCGATTGCGAGCAAACGCGGCACCAATCTTGCGGATAGCTTCCTCATACCCAAGTGATTATGCAAAATCGAAACCACTGAGCCATGTGATATGCCTATCGCTTCCACAATCTCCCGCACTTTCAACCTCCGATCGGCCAACACCATATCGTGAATTTTTTCAATTGTTTCGGGTGTAGCGACCTCAATTGCGCGTCCAGAACGTTCGTCGTTATTTGTGCTTGTACGGCCGAAACGAAATTCAGTAAACCACTTTTTTACCATGGAAATTGATTGTGGAGAATCCCCATAGTATTTATCAAGCTTAGCCTTGGTTTGAGTGATGTTTTTTTTCGCAAAAAATAATGTTTGATGAGCCCACGAAATTCACTTTTTCCGTGATAGTTCAAGAGGTTGTCTGCTTTCAATGGCTATCTAACACAAACTTAATGATGCAGCTTGTTCAAAATTTGACAGGAGTCAACTGACAGATGCTTGGTGACAGGAGCAGTGTTGCCCTTTCTGTGACCACTCGGGAAATTCAAAAAGTCACGGACATATTGACCCGCCGTCGTATATAAAAAGTTATGATAGAGTGTTTTTACCAATGAATAGCAGAGTCCCATGAAAGTGACGCATTCAGAGAGGTTTTCGTTTATATTATTCGTCGAAAAAATCGATATGCCATCTCAAATAATGACTGAAATTGAAAAAAAAAAACTGAAACTGCCGTAACTAAATTTTTTCATATGGAAAAACCTGTATTTTGTGTTTCAGAAGTGAAGGGCATGCCCTTTGCTTCAAAGTTAGTAGACCACCCCCTATATCTTTTTTCCCTCAGGGCTCATCCGCTGCCTTGCCGCCCCGATAGCACTGCAACCTTTGGTTGATTGTGCATACCCTTAGTCTTACTCCACCCATTCCAAAACACTGTGCCTTGAACTAGTCTGCAGAGCGATTGGAAGGGTGAAGTTTTATATTGCTCTGTCTCCGGTCTAGACTGACCGTAGATCAGTTGTCTTTTGCGGTCCAGAGCTTTACACTCGCACAAGATGTGCTGGGCTGATTCCTCCCCCTCGCCGCAGAGTATGCATGCGAGATCCCCATCGAACCGCCCCATTTTATGCAGGTGTTTCTTGACGGCCATGTGTCCTGTCAAGAGACCTGTTGTGTTTCTAAGCTGTCCTCTGCTAAGATTTAGCAGCTCTACAGCTCTTTTTGAACTGGGTTTGTCTATTATTGACTTCCTATGTCTGAGTCTTGGACAGTCTGCCCAGTACACCTTGTGTTGGTTTATGACCCAGGATTTAATGGCTTCCATGGCAGTGCTCTTTGTCACGCCCAGAGCCGGTTCTAGTCCCATAAATGGTTCTGCTGACCCTCTATTCGCGAGACTATCAGCTTCTTCATTGCCTTTGACCCCCGAGTGACCCAGCACTCAGATGAGGGTCACCTCGTCTCGTCTCGGCACTCACTCACTAGCCAGGAATTTACCCGTGGGCTACTTAGTGTCATAAGGGCTGCCTCGCTGTCTGTGGCTATGAGGATCCGCTTGTTGGTGTAGCCCCTCCTCTTCTTCTTCCGCACACAGTGCAGGATGTCGTACATTTAGGCCTGAAACACCGTTGCATGGGCTCCGAGGGAAATACTATGACTTACCCTCGATCCTTCCGAGTAAACACCTGCCCGCGTCCCACGCTCCCCGCCGGATCCGTCCGTGAACCGGACGAGCGCGTCCCGTGGTAAGCGCGGCGTCTCCTCCCGCCATGCCTCGCGATCGGGGATTTCCACTGTTAAGTTGTTTTCCCTGCAGTCTGACCTCATTTCAAGCATGGGCTCCTTCACGATCTCCTGAATTTTGCAGTGGCCCCTGAAGCCTGGGCTGATCTTCAGTCTACCATTGCAGGCTAGTCTGTATAATTCTATCCTGGCCTCCCCTATAATAACTAAGTGTAGGGGGGCAACTCCAGCAACACCTCCGGCTGTTGGGGTTGAAAACATGGCCCCTGTGATGTCTAAGCAAGCCATCCTTTGGATCTTGCCTAGTTTTTGTTTGGCACTGGATTGTGTCACCCTAGGCCATCAGACCAGTGCCGCGTATGTTAACGATGGTCTGACCACCCTTGTGTACAGCCAGTGGGCCATACTAGGTCTTAGTCCCCACGTTTTCCCATATAGCTGCCTACTGACGGCTAAGGTCATGACTGCCTCACGCAGTATTTTTCCAATTTGACCATTCCAGGTTAGCTTAGAGTCCAATATGACCCCAAGATATTTTACCTCCCTGGCCATTGGAATGCTCCTACCGTATAGAATGAGAGTTCTGTGGCTGTCGCACTTCCTCCTCCTCGTAAACGGCATGACGGTTGCTGCACGAGCCGTGCCCAAAGCCCTCCACTTAATTGACGGTGACCCGACTACTTTCACTGATAACGAAGCAGGTAGACGGAACGACATATAAAAGACAGGACTTGCAACGAACTGCCAGATCTCTCTGAAGCCTAGGGATGAACACACTGAGACCTCACAGACGATCTCCGTCGAGATTTGGGGAGTAGGCAGATTGATGCCTTAGAGTGTCCTTACATATTCCCTTTACCTACCTTTGTCCACCACTCTAAGGAGTAGGCAGATTGACGCCTTAGAGTGTCCTTACATATTTCCTTTACCCACCTTTGTCCACCACTCTAAGGAGTAGGCATATTGAGGCCTTAGAGTGTCCTTACATATTTCCTTTACCCACCTTTGTCCACCATTCTAAGGAGTAGGCAGATTGAGGCCTTAGAGTGTCCTTACATATTTGCTTTACCCACCTTTGTCCATCACTCTAAGGAGTAGGCAGATTGAGGCCTTAGAGGGTCCTTACATATTTCCTTTGCCTTTTGAAAATGGCTCCAAAACAGAAGCCGAAACGTCGAGTTTCCATAAATTCTGGACGCGGTTTAACCCGAGAACCAAGTATGTCTCATATATATATATATATATATATATATATATATATATATATATATATATATATATATATATATATATATATATATATATATATATATATATATATATATATATATATGGGTTATACCAAATTTCATGTCTGCTTTCATTAAAAAAAACATATTTGATATTAAAAACCTTTTTATGAAAATTAGAAAATGTACTACCATAACGCACTTCCAGACTTTTTTTACTTTCTTTTAGTCTTATGTCATTATCTTCTTTTAGAATTGACTAAATTTCATCGCTGAGTTTACAAATATCTTCTTCTATTTATTAAATTTTGTTTGTTACTGGTAATTAACATTCAGAAGACATGCGAAATGGGTAATTAAACGGAGCATACTTTGCAACATGAATCATTGCCTAACACGCGCACCTTAGGAGTTAATTGTTTGAACTCTTACTGGGGGGTAACCTTGAAGGACGCGAACGGAAAGATTTAATGATATCATCTGCCATGTTATGTCACACTGTTTATTGTTAATTTTTGTTTATTTAAAAATGTTTTAATGATACTTAAATATTTCTAACAAATAAAACACTACACTTAGATGATTAACGTTGTTTTAATCTTTTTACATTATTTTAAAACATCATGTAGTTTACTCTTCTTCACACAATACCTATATTTTTATTGAATTTTCGTAGAAAAAATTCACTAATGGAGAGATGCCGACTTTTGAATTTTGAAAAAAATTTTGCAAATGAGCGCGAACTATGACCCCTAGAACCCATATCCGGGGTCCAATTTTTTTATGTTTATATATATATATATATATATATATATATATATATATATATATATATATATATATATATATATATATATATATATCTGTCCCACGTAAGGCGTGCATTAGAAATTTTCGAACTAGTACTGTGATTTAGAATCTGAAAAACTGCAACTGGATGTATTAACTAAAATATTTGGGTGACTGTATCACTTCAGGTTGTACCGGAAATTGCCAACAACTTTCTTAATTTTAATGGTATACCCTATATATTATTGCATATTCGGAATGAGCACGCAGTTCTGAGGAAACTGATATGCACTTGCCCATACTGGTGTTAGCCGTTCTCAAGGTATTCGATTTTTTATTGTTTTTCCGTCATAAAATTGCAAATCTTTGATATGGCAATTCTCAGGCATCAAGTAAGTCACGGTTCTGAAACTTAGGGCAACTATAGCCCTGGAGGTCATAATTCTTCTGATCTCGAAAAAATTACAAAAATGTTACAGGGTGTTGTTTAACAAACTTCAAATATCGATGATTTCAAATACGAAAAAGTATTTTTTTCTAAATGGAACACTATGTAGATTTTCATCGCTTATCATTCGGAATGATATTCTGCTTTGATCTGTATCAGAATTCCCTATACCTATCTTGAATTATTTCTGAGTTATAAGTAGGCATATGAATAAAACGGGAATATACTACAAAATTGGGAATCTACCTAGTCGAAGAGTAGGCTTTGGACACAATATGGAAACTTATGTCAAAGAGATGTATTATTAGTCTCGTTAGTTGTCATCGCAACAGAGTGATCTATTTCGTTGAAAGTATTGTGAGGTGCACAATGGAAAATATTGTTGAAGAATATTCTGCTGACGACATTCTAAATTTATTTTACATTCACGGAGAATGCAGGAGAATCGTGAGTAGAACGTGCCGCATGTTTAATGAGATATTTCCATATTTAACACCTATGAATAGGACAAAGTTCTTCAGAATCAAGTCTAATTTTTGGAATAACTGGAATCGTATTTTAAATAGAAATCGTTCAAGTAACATAACCGGCAATGAAAAAAAAGGAAATCAATGTGTTGGGTTATTTCACGGCCTATCCACATGATTCCATCAGGCAGGCGGTAGAATATTTAAGACTAACTCGAACATCAATTCAAAATATTCTTTCGAAGTATGGATGGCATGCATATGCCCAAGGGCCAGTGCATGGATTATGGGAGGGTGACGACATTAGAAGGGTTGCATTTTGTGAATGGTTGATGGTACGGATCCAGGAAGACCCAGGTATGTTAGATAATAGGATTTTATGGAAGAATGAATAAAAATTCACCAGAAAAGATATCATCAATCGGAAACGATATCATTTCTGGGCAGATTAAAATCCCCACTTTATGCGTAAAGCGAATTTCCAGTATGAATTCAGTTTCGCTGTTATTGGAAATAGAAGAGTTTTTTTCCATATCTACGAGGAAATGTTGGCTTTAGAAAGTTATCTTAGAATACTTCGTGAAGTTGTTGCTGGTATCTTGACTGGTTTGCCTGATGGAGAATTCTGGTACCAGTTAGATGGCGCTCCAGCACATTCTACGGCAGCTGTACACCAGCAGTTGACAAGATTGCTTGAGGATCGTTGGATTGTACCCGGTAGTCCATGGCTTTGGCCTGCACGGTCACAAGACCTGACTCCACCTGACTTGTTCTTATGGGGTCACATTAAAAATGAAGTTTATTCCCGAGAAAAATTAGAGGCTAAAGCGAGACAAGCTTTTAATGATCACACTCCAGAAACTATCCGAAAGGCCACTAATTCTGGATTACAAAGAATATTATTGAAGTGTCTTAAAGTCAATGGTGGTCATGTAGAGCAATTTTGTATTAAAACCTATGAGGATTTTTTTTTATTAATTCATTCGCTGTTTCATTGATTATTTTCTGTATTAAAACTCACTGATATATTTTCGTATTGATACATGGTTCTATAACTTGTTTTCATTTTGAGTAATTCAGTTTCAGGGCGATTCATAAACACCCCCACTATGCTGGATTGAGTAGAAGATGTAATCATTTCTCAAACAGTGCAAATCGAATCGGAGTGTCTTTTTTTTTCAAAGTGTGTGAGGTAAAAACGTATTCGCACACCCAGAAATGAAAAAATGAAATGGAAAAATGACTTCTTGAGAGTTATTCAATTCATCTAAAGAGCGACATTAATGCCCTACAGTTAAAAAAAAGTACACACACACACAGGCGCACGCGCACAAACACACGACATTATAGCTCATATACAATAAAACTTAACACAAGTTTTCATTCTTCTCGTACAGAATATGAATGGAATACCTACATGAAAATTCTGGGTTCTCTTTGCCCTATACCCAAAGCTTACTAGTGGTATCTATTAACATCTCCTGATACCGTAGTATAGTTACGAGTTATTATTATTATTATTATTTTGCTTATTATTATTATTATTATCAATACAAAGAAAAGGAAAGAGTATTATCTCGGATAATACAAAATTCACATATTTCCCATCATAACTCGGGAATCATCCGAGATAGATATAGGGAATGCTGATACAGATCGAAGCAGAATATCATTCCGAAGGATATGCGATAATATACAGGGTATTCTATTTGGAAAAAAATACTTTTTCGTGTTTGAAATCATCGATATTTGAAGAATAAAAAACACCCTGTAACATTTTTGTAATTTTTTTCGAAATCAGAACAATTTTGACCACTAGTTTCCCTAAGTTTCAGAACCGTGACATACTTGGTGGCTGAGAATTGCCATTTTAAAAATTTGCAATTTTATGACGGAAAAACAATAGAAAATCGAATATCTTGAGAAAGGCCGACACCAGTATGGGAAAGTGGCATATCATTTTCCTCAGAACTGCATGCTCATTCCGAATATGCAATAATATATAGGATGTTTTATTAAAATTAAGAAAGTATTTGGCAATTTCCGGTACAACCGGCAGTGATACAGTCACCAAAATATTTTAGTTATAATGAGCGGATGGTGATACATCCAGTCGCAATTTTTCAGATTCTAAATCCCAGTACTAGTTCGAAAACTTCTAATGCACGCCTTACGCGGGACAGTCTGTATATATATATATATATATATATATATATATATATATATATATATATATATATATATATATATATACATATTTATTTATTTATCAAAAAATTGTGGGAACGCCGTCAGTTGTAGAATAAAACTCTTTATTATAGGCCGAGCTTTCGGAAAAATCATCATATAAAAATTAAAAGTGACCACGAATATGGGTTCTAGGGGTCCTAGTTCGCGCTCATTTGCAAATTTTTTTAAAAATTCATAAGTCTGGAACTCCCCATTAGTGAATTTTTTCTACGAAAATTCACTAAAAAGAGAGAAGAGAGATGATGGTATTTAACTTCCGGTATTTGGGAACCTATTGTATCCTCATTACAAACATAAAAAAGACAATTAATTCAATAGACAATTTAACAGCCCCATTACCTAACTCAACAAATACCTCTAATACGCTTAAGTTTATAACAAATTTTCGTAGAAAAAAGATTACTGATAAGAAGATAAGGACTTTTAAGACTTTTAATTCAATTCAATTGTAATAGCAAATTAGGGGGTTTATTGTTGTCTCAACTTGGTGAAACCGTTCTTTTTTTGTGGCTTCATCATTATCGTCAGCCAAACAATTTTTTTATCGTTTGCATGTGGAATAGATTGTACTATTTTTAACTTACATGTTAGCGAAAATCGTTTTAAATTTTCACGAGAAACATATCTTTAGAATTTTTGTGAGAAAAAGTATGGTGCGAAATTCTTAAAGAAATAACGTTTTTAAGAATTTTGGTAAAAAATATATTATCGAATTTTCTTCATAAACATTTTTTAGCCAATTTTCGAAGAAATAATATCTTTTAGCGAGTTTTCGTGAAAACATTTTTTTTACCGAATTTTTTTTTATTTAAAGAAAAACTGGTGCCTCAACATTAATTGTCATTGGCACCTACAATATTTAATGGGGCAATAAATTATTTAACAAATATTTGTAAACCTTATTGCTAATTAACAGTAACTATAAAAAAGTGACAAATATCAAAAATAAATTAAAGCTTATTATAAAGTCCAGATGATTTCAAAAAACCAATTAATTTTTTAAGCTGCAGAACTTCCGTAGTTATCGAACTAGGCATGTTGCTAAATTTTCTTGCTTGTTCATAGTCTTTACAGTTGAATAAGAAATGTGACACTGATAGTTGTACACAGCACTGACTACATGTAGGGGGTGGTGTTCCTTCTAGAATATGTTGGTGTGTCATCTTTGTGTGTCCTAATCTTAGTCTTCTGACAAGGACGCTGTCTTTACGTTTTATTTTAATTTATAACTTACTTTTTGTAATTACTGGTTGAAACAAATGTAATTTAGTATTTTTTGTTGACCAAAAATCCTGCTAGTTAATAAAAGTTAGCAGCGATGAGATCATAACACATATTGAATTTTATTTTTGTTCCGCTTTTTATAGCGGTTTTAGCCTCCGAATCTGCTATCTCATTGCCTTGAATACCGATATGCGATGGTATCCATAAAATAAGACAGAAGTGTTGCTTATCTTTTCGAAATTTGATAACATTTCTTTTATTTTGCGAACAAGGATGTCATCTGTTCTTGATTTCGTAAGTGCCTGGAGGGATGACAGTGAATCTGTGCAAATAATATATTTTGGTAATTGGTTCTCTTTGTAATTAGGTTTTGTGAGAGATTGAAGAAGAGCGAATAGTTCCCGGGTAAAAACACTAGTAGATTTAGGTAATCTAAATTTGTGATATTTTCTGTCTTCTATGACTGAACATCCAACTCCGTCTTCATGTTTTGATGCATCAGTATATAAAATATCACAACCAGTATGTTTAGACAATTTGTGATAGAAAGCGTTTTGCAAAAGTTGTGACGGATTGACATACTTG
Organism: Tillus elongatus; assembly: GCA_964006375.1. NCBI lineage: Eukaryota > Metazoa > Arthropoda > Insecta > Coleoptera > Cleridae > Tillus > Tillus elongatus. Next base: position 197,915,188 of record OZ023263.1, read on the forward strand.
CTGAATTCTAAGAGAGAGGTATCTACTACAACCTGTATATCTGACCAAGGGGGAGGACCACTTAACTTGGTGTTTGGCAGAGGAGCTACGTCTCTATAGGTATCTGAGGTGCGAAGAAATCTTACATACCAAGGAGCACAACATCTTGGCTGGCGTTAAACCTGTTAATTAGAGGTAACAATGTAAACTCTTGGTGTAAAGGATTTTTTGGATTCGACATAATCTTCACTGCATGTTGTTGCAGCAACATATTTCTTCTCAAATATAATGGTAGATCGTATGCTTCAGCGCACAGTGATATTGTTGGGGTCGTTTTGAAAGCTCCAAGTATCAATCTCAGACTCCTGTTTTGAATGGTGTTAAGAGAATTTAGTAGTTTTTTACTTGCAGGACCATAAACTATGCTTCCATAGTCTAGTTTAGATCGTATGATTGCTAAATACACTGTTAACAATGATTGTTCATCAGCTCCCCAAGTTAAATGTGACATGGCTTTTAAAAGATTAATTCTGGAAATAGATTCCATTTTGAGATTTTCTATATGATATTTTCAGGTTAGCTAAGTATCAAATATTAAACCTAAGAATCGTTTTTTGTCCACTACTTCTATCTGTTATCCAGGAAGTTTGACTGTACAATTTATTGGCATATTTAAAATTTTAGAAAAAAACATTGCTTGTGTTTTCTGGGAAGAGAGTATGAAACTAAGATCCTTACACCAAGCATCAATTTCGTTGATTGTTGTTTGCAAAATTTTAGCCGTTTACCGGATTTTTGTACAGAGCTGTTTTTGCGAATTACTGTTGTTTTTTTTTTTTTTTTTGGTTTTCTTGTAAAACGCTTTTTTAGCAAATTTATGTAGAAAAAGTTCGCTTAGGACGAGAGCACGACTTTCCTTTAAATGGGTGTAAGCATATCCCTAAAACTAGGGATGGGCACATTTCTTAAAACATCGATGTTAACATCGATGTTTAACATCGAAACCTACTATCGATGGTAGGAAAAACATCGGCTGGAAAACATCGATGTTGGGAAACATCGATGTTTTCAAAATAATTGTGAATTTACCAATTCTATAATTCTATGTTCTTTCGAGAAAAAAAAATAGTTTGTAGTTTTGTAGGCATTAGAAAATGGAAACATATTCCGATGCAGATTATGGTAGGTGCAAGTAATACAAAAAATAAGTGGTAACAAAAATAGAAAAACTTAACTTCTAATGACTTTAATAATAAAAAGTAAACTTCAAATTTAATTCTAAACTGTTAATAACCCTGTTTATATATATATATATATATATATATATATATATATATATATATATATATATATATATATATATATATATATATATATAATATAATTCACCAATATTAGTGATAATACTGATAATCTCACCATACAGTTTTATATACTCCAGTAATCTCTGTCAATGGACTGAAGGAATCATATTTTGTCGAAGTGTTCTCCAGTTAAACGGTTTCTTTCTTGCGTGGCTGTCTGTCCAGCTTTGAAAAAAAAAACTGCCGGTGCAGGAGTCGCCACTATGGACAAGAATTTTTTCGCGACATGGTATAAATGGGGACATACATTTTTATTATCTGACCACCATTTCAGTGGATTCTCGGTAAGATTAATTAGAGGATTCTTTAAATACAAAGGCATTTCGCTTAATTGTTCTTTCTCTTGTGAAGCACTCTTTTGAACTAACTGAGAATGATGCGCCCATATACTGCCCTTTGGAGTAACTATAATTATGTTAAAATTTTTACCAAACATCATTGTGACAATCTAGCCTACTTACCCGTGTCCTGTTTATTATTTGTCGTTTCACTTTCTATTATTTCGCGATTGTGGTCATCATCTCCTTGCGTTTCTGCTAAGAGTGATAACTGTTGTATTAGATTAACTGCTGCTGCAACATTATGAGGACTCTTAAAATAAATCTTTTTGAACCTCGGATCCAGCAAGATTGCCACGGCTAATTGTTGGACTTGTTCAACAGCAGAAAATCGTTTCCTACATTCTTGGAGAAGTGCTTCTTTTAGTGAAATACCTAAGGTGTCGTTTACATCACATTCAATGTGTGAAACTTCTTTTTCCAAATTATACGTGAGAGGGATTACAAGACTCGAACTAATATACTTTTGACCACAAATTTCTGTTGTTACTGCTTCTAACGTCTTTAGAAGTTCAATGATTTTATTCAGTTCAAAAACTTCCTTGGCTGTAACCATTGTGGGGGCAGAAGGATGTCTGTTCACTATGGTATTTATGTATTCCCGCAGTTCAAGAAAACGATTAATCATGTAGTATGTGGAATTCCAGCGGGTGGACACCTCTTGTATAATTTTTTTTTCAAGTTTATGGTCGCTTGTTTATGCCTTCCGTAATTCATCAGCAGCTACTACTGAATGTCTGAACCACGTTACAATTGTTTTAATTTAGATATCTGATCATAATTCCGAAATATATTTTATAGCTCTGTCAGTAACTAAATTTATTTGATGAGCGAAGCAATGAATGTGCCTTTTTTTGGAAAACGTTTCCTAAATAGCTTTTGTTATATTGGCCGCTCCATCCGTAACAACAGTAGTATCTTTAGTTTCTAGGATACCCCATTCCTCACATATGTATACGTTTTAACACTCCTGAAATGTATTCGGCTGTATGCCGTTCACCTAAAAGATATACACCTAAGTCAACAGAATTTATGGAATTGTTATCTTCAAAGTGCATAGTAACACCAATAAAACTTCTACATTGCATATCTGTCCATATATCTGTCGTCAAACAATAGCAAGACAATTTTTTTAATTTGCAAACGATATGCATTTGCAACAGGATTTGTGGGATACGTAACGATGTTTCGATGATTACAAGTAACATCGATGTTAAAAATATAACATCGAAATTACAACATCGATGTTTTAAACATCGATGTTCAATGGAAAACATCGATATTCCAAAAACAACGATGTTAGGTGCCCATCCCTACCTAAAACCCATATCCGAATTAAGTTTTTAATTTATCTTCTTTTAAGTTTAATCCGATAATTTACTTTTATGAAAATTTAGCTACAATAACTGTTGCATTAAAACTTTTTCTATTTTTAATTTTTTATTGTTTAGGTAGGTATAATTTTTAATTGATGTTGAGTTTGGCTAAATAACATGGGTTTATTTTAAAGTGTGTGTTTAAAGGATATAAAATAAAACTGCAATCTTTTATGAGCATCTCAAGTATGTTAATGGACCTTTTTATCTTTATATCACATACTTGACAATTCACACAATAGAACATTTAAAGAGCCTTAATCAATGTACTTGATATAATCTATCTTGTGGCGAGTAAAATTACTTTTTAAACAATGGTAATTAAAATTTGATAAATATAATCATCTTCACGTTTTTGATGTAGCACGTTTATCGGCAATAAAACCATATGATCAGACTCTTGAACCTGTGAAGTTCATTCTAAACAAATAAAATTTACTGAAAATCTATTTAAATCTGTGACGACGTAAATTAAATTTTTATTCCACAATTTCTTGTATGTATCGTTAAGCTGTCTCGAACTACAGGCTGGTTTATAATTGTCTATCGTGTTCCCTTTTCTTGTTTATAAAGTTGCCAACGACTTTTCTCCCAAATGCATGTTCAAAAGGAACTAGTCCGGACGCAGCAAGTGCGTTATGGTAGCGGATTTTTATACACTTTTTTCTATAAATATACAGGGTTTCTCACCGCAGTCGTTTGTTAGAAGTTTTCGTGGCTAGAAATAACTTAGAATTCTGAATTTTTGAACTCCTTGGTTATTCAAAATTCTCTTTCACCTTAAAATATTTTCAAGATCATACCACTTCCGGTTATTCCGAAAATCGCCATTAACTTTCTTATTTTAAATAGAACACCCGGTATATTATTCCATTTTTGGATTTCTGAGAAAATTTCATGATGGGTTTCATCAGGTTTCCCTATACTCACTTTCAACTGTTTCTTAGTTATCTTGATTCTTTTGATAATTTTGAAAGATGTAGCCTTATTTTCAACACTGTGCCTTTCACCCATTTTCGACTATTTGTAAACGCTTCTGGGGTAGACGGAAGCAAAAGAATTATACTCACGAAATCCATGCTCACAATTGATGTATCGCATACAGGTGTCCCAAATTCTATGACCAATTACATCATTTTCAAAGTTGAAAAAGTTTGTTATTTCAAGTATAACATTCTGTATATTATTGGATGGTCGGATGCAGAATTTGATTCTGAATCGATTCGCTATAAGGTTCCCTATACCTATTTCCAGCGGTTATCTTATGAATCCATATTTTTTATTTTAATGCGATTTTTGGCAGAAACCGAAACATCGCTTGCTTTTCTAATAGGCCTTAATTTTGACAGGATTTGAAACAATGCTGATTTTATGTCAAAGCAGTATTATTTCACAAAGCATAGTTTATAATGGATAATATTGAAGAATATTCCAATAATGATATGTTAAATTTGTTTATACGCATGGTGAATGTGGACGAATTGTCAGAAGAACATGTAGATTATTTAACGAACGATATCCGGACCTACCAACAATTACTCCCGGGAAATTTGCAAGAATCGAAGCTCGATTTATGGAAACTGGCAGTGTAAGGGCAACTCGACATCACCTAAAGCCCGTAATAGGTAATGAAGATAACGAGGTGAATGTATTGGATTATTTTCAAGCTTATCCACGTAGTTTAACTTCAGGAGCAGCGCTGGAGTTGGGTATTTCAAGAGCATCAATCCACAGAATATTAAGAAAACATAAAATGCATCCTTTTTCTGAAATAACTGTGCACGGATTACGTCCTGGTGAGTCAAGACGAGTCGACTTTTGCGAGTTCATGTGCATAAAAATGACCGAAGATCCGAGATTTCTTTATAAGATTATGTGGACTGATGAATCCAAATTTAGCAGGCAAGGAATTATAAATCGCCGGAATAATCACCACTGGTCACAAAAAAATCCACATGTCATAAGGGAACAAAATCACCAGGACCACTTTAGTTTTAATGTTTTTTGTTTACTTATGGACAATAGAGTGACATATCAAGTGTATGATGAAAATTTGAATGGGGCTAGATATCTGGAGATACTCAGAGGGTTTGTTAGTGATTTCTTAAATGCTCTACCTCCACGTGACAGAGCAAACAATTGGTATCCGCTGGATGGTGCTCCAGCACATTCCACTCCAGATTTACACCATCAGTTGACCTTGATGTTCGAGGATCGGTGGATTGGCCCACAGGGACCCTGGAACTGGCCACCCAGATCACCGGATTTAACTCCCTTGGACTTTTACCTGTGGGGCCGTATAAAAGAACTAGTGTACTCTAGTCCTGTACAAACTAGAGATGAATTATTGAATCGTGTTCACGATGCGTTTACTAATCTAAGTCCACACGAACTTCAGAGGTCTGTTTCGCGAGGAGTATATGACAGAGTTATGCAGTGTATGAACCAAAATGGCGGTCATATATAACAATTATTGTAATTTTACATTCATTTACAATTTTTTGTCATTATGTTCCAATTGTTTCATGTTTTTCATTTGTCATAACGTTTAAAATTTTGTTAAGTTTCTGTTTTTGTTTTCAAGTTCCAATTAAAGTTAATTTCTGCCATTTGCGTCATGTTCATATAGTTTTGGAATGCTAACGATGTTTCGGTTTCTGCCAAAAATCACATTTAAATAAAAAATATGGATTCACAAGATAACAGCTGGAAATAGGTATAGGGAACCTTATAGCGAATCGATTGAGAATCAATTTCTGCATCCGACCATCAGATATTATATAGGGTGTTACAGTTGAAATAACAAACTTTTTCAACTTTGAAAATGATGTAATTGGTCATAGAATTTGGGACACCCTGTATGCGATACATCAATTGTGAGCATGGATTTCGAGAGTATAATTCTTTTGCTTCCGTCTACCCCAGAAGCGTTTACAACTAGTCGAAAATGGGTGAAAGGCACAGTGTTGAAAATAAGGCTACATCTTTCAAAATTATCAAAAGAATCAAGATATCTAAGAAACACTTGAAAGCAAGTATAGGGAAACCTGATGAAACCCATCATGAAATTTTTTCAGCAATCCAAAAATGGTATAATATACCGGGTGTTCTATTTAAAATAAGAAAGTTAATGGCGACTTCCGGGATAACCGGAAGTGGTATGATCTTGAAAATATTTTAAGGTGAAAGAGAATTTTGAATAACCCAGTAGTTCAAAAATTCAGAATTCTAAGTTATTTTTAACCACGAAAACTTCTAACGAACGGCTGCGGTGAGAAACCCTGTATAATTGACAAACTGTTTGACAAATATCAGATGAAACTTTAAATTGATAGACTTGATAAACTAAGTATTTCTGTCAACTTGTGAAATTCAAATATGAGTGGATACCTCGGTGGCACAGTACAGATCTGTGTAGACGTTTCTCAATTGGATTTAGGCAACGTCGGTCAGTTCCTTGATGCGTAACGAGTTTGTGATCTCGTCCGGGTGTAAAGTGTTTAAAAAACTTTAGTGAATTTTTGCAGAAAACGTTTTTAGGCGTATATTCGTAAAAAAAACTTACGTTTTTTCATGAAACACTCAGCGAGTGGTGAGTGTGTCGCCACCTAGTTGCGGAACCAAGTAGTATGTTCTCACGCCAGCTCCAAATAACGCAAAGTGTTAAAATAATAGATACTGTATACAACTAACTAACAATTTAATAAATTGTCAGCCCTGGCGCATTTCTACCCTAATATAGGGACAAAGTATGTAAGGCTATATGTATTCTCATAACAATTAGAGCCGTAGACCGGTTTCGCTCTCATTAGAGCACGTCAGTACGGCATACCAATTGCAGCGAAAATACACCTATAAAGTAAAACGGCTAAAGTAGCCAGCCTTTTAACAATGAGTGGTTAGCGTGTCGCCACCTAGTTGCGGAACCAAGTAGTATGTTGTCACGTCAGCTCCAAATAACGCAAAGTGTTAAAAAAATAGAGACTGCATACAACTAACTAACAATATAATAAATTGTCAGCCCTGGCCCATTTCTACCCTAACTACGGGCCTATTTCTCGTCTTTCAGTCGTCCCTAAAGTGATGGAAAAGTATATAAACACGGAATTACCGAAATTTCTGGATTCCGTCAGCGTAGAGCAACTGCCGACCTCCTTTCCTTTGTCATTCATTCTTGGAACAAGTCTATGGAACTACACGGTGAATCCCAGATTGTCCCTCTAGACATATCCGAACGCATTCGACCAGGTCTAGCAAGCAGCGCTGCTTAATACATTTCCGGCCTATGGCCTATCACCAAAACTCTGTATCCAATCAATGCAGGAGTCCCTCAAGGTTCAGCTTTAGTCCCTACTTTGTTTCTTTTTCACATCAATGACCTCCTCTCTAGCAAATCCAACCCGGTTCACAGTTACGCGGACGACAGCAGCTTCCATTCAAATATACAATATTCTCAGCCTGTCTCTTTTGCCCAATTAGATGAGGATTCCAGACTGATGAAGGGTTCTGTCTCTGTGGATCTCCAAAAAATATTAGACTGGGGAAGTAGAAATCTTGTACAATTCAACTCCACCAAATCTCAGTCTTGCTTTCTATAATAAAAGAGAGACACCAGCCCTAGACCCATCACAATGAACAACCAAGCTATTCAAAGTAATGAGTGCTTTTCACTTGTTAGCATTTCTGTGGATCTAAATCTCAATTGGTACCAACATGTCACATCAATTGCAGAAGCGGCTGCTAAGAAATTAGGTTTGCTCTTCCGGGCTCGCAAATACTTTTCACTGGCTAATCTCTAAAGCTTATATACTTCACAAATAAAGCCAAACCTCGAATAGTGCTTCAACATCTGGGGTGCCACTGCCGCTTCTACACTCGCTATCCTGGACTCCAATCAGGAGAAAGCTGTATACGTCTCATCGGTGACCCTAACCTCACCCAAAGGCTGCCATCCCTTGCCCACCGACATGCCGTTGGTGACCTCTCTCTCTCGTTTATAGATATCTGCACGGGCACTGCTCAGAGGAGCTTTCTTCCATAGTTCCTCCACCTGCTGCCTCCAACAGATCTACCAGATCAACAGAGCGAATGCACCCTTTTACTGTCCAGGTCACCAGACAGAGAATATCTTGTTATGCCCGCTCTTTTGTCCCGAGGACTTCCAAGTTGTGGAATTCCTTGCCGGCACATGTTTTTCCTTCTCCTCCGAACCTCCAAACTTTCAGATCCAGAATTAACAAGTTGGCTCTTTCCTCCTTGTTGAAATCCACGGTACGATAGTATTTAGGCTCTACGCCCTCGTTGTTGTTGAAATATACATCATACTATTTTGATCCCAAGAATGTGCTGCTGCTACAGATATAGTCACTTTTGGAACAGTTTGATTAATAAGCAGATAATAAAGTATAATGTATAATATGTAGGCTAAAATTCCAAATTTAAATTTTGAATATTAATAAAAACGCATTGCATAATTCGCTATTTTTTTTTCAATTTAAATATTGTGTAACTTCAGGCTGTTGTGTCTGCAAGATTGCTTAGCAAACAAGAAAAAATATAATTTTATAAAAGTCATGACGATTATATTTAGTTTAGTCATTACATAATTTAATATCTTTTATAATTTAATGATAAATAATTTACCGAATCAACGACAATAAAAATAGTAATAATAATAAGAACAATACTTCTGTTGACAAAAGTAAATTTTATAAATGTTCTCTTCCTGTGCATCCATTAATTTCATTATAATTATTGTTTAAATAACAACAACATTATCAAGGACATTAAAATCAGTAATTGATAGACGTGCCTCTCTTTATTGCAATCGATTCTCAAAACTCAATATTCTTGTTAAGTTTTTTTTACCTAAAATCTTGAGTTGCTGTTGGCTGTACACAGAACAAATCATAGAAGAAAAGTATTTCTTAATTATTTCTGAGTGGCGACTTTCGAATTGAAATTACCGCGAATTAGAGCCACTAGAATCCATATCCGAGGGCAGTTAGACTTTATATCTCGTGATATATATATATATATATATATATATATATATATATATATATATATATATATATATATATATATATATATATATGTATATATGTATATATATATATATATATATATATATATATATATATATATATATATATATATATATATATATATAATATATTATGTTCAATAAGCTATGGTGGGTCTGTGGGCGAAAATGTGTCCCAGGCTGTCCTTAAAAAGAAATTATTATATACAGTCTGGAAAAGCCAAATGCAATAAGTTCATAATTATTGTTCATATTTATAAACACCTGAGACAAGTCAATTTTAGATTAAAAACTGACATTCTGCAACGTAAAAACTTCAACCCTACATTAAAACCCTTCGAGTGACACTTGCAGCGGAAAAATGGTTAAATGGTAAGTAGGGGCTTGTGATATCGCATTTGAAAGATCTCTTCATTCCCTATTTAATAATGCCATGGTCTTCAAATGTATTGCAAAAGTCACCAGTAAATAGAAGAAATTCATCTGACGAACTTCGCTACAGCACACTAAAATAGTGCTGCAAATTGAATAAGAACTTCCACATAGCTGGGATAATTTATTCTCTCCAGGAAGACATTCTCATGGAATGTATTTAGGGCCCATGACTTGACCACAAAGAAAATATTTGTATTTCTGTACCCATAAAATTTTTAAACGTTATATTACTCGAGCTTTATTGAAAAAATGTCAATTTTCACCAAAAACCCTCTATTTATTACCGCCTGAAGTGATCTTACCCACAAAAAAATCCGAAGCGTTCCTTGGTCAGCTGCTAACTGGGTGCCAAATTTGAAGATGATATCTCCATTCGTTCGAAAGTTATTGCGCCTACATGCCGACAGCCCGACAGACAGCTTTCTATACCTCCTGAGACATTTTAGTACCAGGAACTTGAAGGTAGAAAACGACAGTAGACGAAACCATCTTATGTTACTGCAATGCTACATCAAAGTTGCAGCCACTTTCAAGTAGCATTTATAGTTGCGAGACATTGCCGGCCTCTCCAGATTACACCTAATAGTTGTCTTGGTGATATATTCTGGTGGTACTCAGGTTTCCGGTACCTGAAGAAGTACAGTTTACTGTTTGTGGCTATTATAAAGCAGTAGTCACCCTTCAAATGCAGTATTAAGTATTTTGCACCCTACAGGCCCACTGATTCAGAAAGAATGAATGTTCCATCACAACAGCATTGTTGAGGTTGTGCAAGTCTAGTATAGTGATTAGCTCGAATAATAATATCACACGTCAATAAAATCAAGCCACTTTAGCAAGAAACAAAAGTTTACAGACATTCTACAACATTTGGGGAAAGGTCAGAATTGAATAAGGCAAAAATAGCAGTTTAAAACAGTATAATGCTGTCGTAAACATGCCACTATTGTCAACAAACGTCAGTGAAACACTAACTACAAATAAGACGATTTGTTCCCGCACGGAATATAAAACGATTAAAAAATTATTACTCGTGTTCTCTTTAATTAAAACAAGAATATACAGGGTGACGCATTGAAATCGAAACAGACCGATTTGCGTCCAGAGGAAATTTTTTTTTAGGAAACGCTGAAACACGCCAATTTTAATATTGAGGGGGACATGTTTTGACATAAAACTCAACTTTGTCACATCAACCCCTTAACGGTGGTGATAGCAACCCTTATATTTTAAATAGGGAACATGGGTTGAGTGTTACATCGTTTGAAAGCTCTTTCTTTTCTGAATTCAGCACACAAAATTTTTTGGAAGTTTTATCAACTCGTTTAAACATTATTCACAGTTGAAGATGCAAAAACGCATTTCACTCATTCCGATAAGAAATGTGCTGATAGTCAATGTTTTGTTGGTTTTTAAACAACAAAAAAAGACTATCAGAACATTTCTTATCGGAATAAGAGAAATGCGGTTTATTATTTCAGTTTATCGGTCGGTTTGATACTTGATAGTACTACCAAAAATTAATTTCACAATGGTGTATTCTGTAGAAGAAAAAGTTGAAATAATTACTCTTTTTTTTTCAAAAACGATGACTGTGCCACCCGTACCGCAAATTTGTTTAATGAACGACATCCGAACAGACATGGTAACAGAAAATACATTTTGGAGTTAACTGCAAAGTTTCAACAAAGTGGTTCAGTAGCCAACAAAAAACGGGATCCTTAAGTGTCAAAACATATAGAAAACATGATTTGGGAACGAACATTTTTTGGCCGTATATATGTCTGTCTGCAGCCACGATAATTTTAGAATGAATTGAGATATCTTTTTCAAATCTGGTATACAGTTAGCACCCGGCAAACGAACGGTTCGGATTATTTTTGGGTAAAATCGCTCCAGGAGGTAGGGGATAAATGGGGGCGATTTGGTAAAAATTGACGTTTTTCCGTTAAAACTTGAGTAACCTCACGTTTTAGGGTTTGTTTATTAGAAAACTTTCAATTTCACCAAATATCTGGTATTCTTTGCTGAAATTAAATTATGCTGTTTTCAGCAACACATGACACCTAATTGTTTTGTTGAGTTTTGGACTACAAATCGTTATTATTTTAAAATTGTGTAAACCAATTCTCTAAACTACTTACAATTACAGCAATTGTTCAAAATTTAAACCATTGGTTTCTAAGCAACGGTACCATCTAGACGCCGTTTCATCCAGAACATTAGCCAACATTTCTGGACTGGTAATGTCAAACACGTCAGTAACGGAACTACTTACTTGTCCTTCATTCAAAATTTGATTTTGCAAGACTCTGTTTTTAACATACCCCCAAAGAAAAAAGTCCAAACGTGTGATATCTGGAGGTCTTGCCAGCCAGGATATTGATGAGTGAATATAGAAATTAATTTATTGGAAAATTGTTCAAATAAATAGTTCGAACATATCTTGAATTATGGCTCAGGGGCGTGGTCGTTTTGAAACCAGCAACTGGAGGTTCTTGCCAGAGGCAATTCTTCTAAATAATTCTCAACATTATTTCTAAGCAGATGTAAATAACGTTCAGAGTTGGGGTTCTCTTCATAAATAAAAGAGCCCATTATGTTCGCACCAAAAATACCAGCCCACATGTTAAATCCAAACCAATACCTAAAGGACTTTAGTAGGTGAGGATTTTCTTGGGACCAATAATGTGTGTTACGGCGGTTAAAAATGCCATTTTTGGTTACTGTGCTTTCATCCGTCCAGGGTATTTTGCTTGGAAATTGGGCATCAGCATCGCACTGCCTCGTATACCACTCACAAAATATTGTACGCCTCTCTCTCTCACCAGGCCTAAGTACTTAACAAATTTAAAATTTGTATGGATAGAACTTCTCTTTCGATAGTATTCTATGAATTTTCGTATGACGGTAGTTTTTTTCGTGACTGAAATTTCGATTTTTTTTGCTAAAACGGCGTAATAAGTCTCAGAACATATGAAAACTCGATTCTGGAACGATTTCTTTTGTCTGTCGGTCGGTCGTTCTATCGACCTGTTCGTTTGTCAATTAGTAAGCGCAATAACTTTCGAACGAATTGAGATACAATCTTCAAATTTGGTATCCAGTTAGCACCCGACAAAGAAACTCTTTAAATTGTTTTTGGGTAAGATCGCTTTAGGGGGTAGGGAATAAATGGGGGTGATTTGGTGAAAATTTACATTTTTTCGTTCTAACTCTCGAGTAATATAACGTTTCAGAAGTTTATGGGTACAGGAATATGTGTGTTTTCTTTGTGATCAAGTCATGGACCATGAATTTATTTCATGAGACTGTCTTTCTGCGGAGAGTAGATTATCACAGCTATGTGGAAGTTATGATTACATTTTCAAGACTATTTTACTATGATTATCAGAATCTTCGTTACATGATTCTGTATATTTATTCTCCTGAGCTCGTTGCATTTTCGTGTGTTCACCTTTTTTGACATAGTAATATCTTCAATCTTGATAAACTTACTGGACAGTTTTCTTCACTTATAACAAGTCTCAATCCGTTAAAAAATAAAAAATATATAATTAGTAAGAGCCAAATTAGTACCTATTGATATCAAAGCACTAGGTCTCATTACTACATTAAATAACGTAACCTATAGCAGTTGAGGGCCAGCTGTATATACAGTAATTAACACTGGAAAAGTTTCAATGATTTGATGGATATTATATTAACACATTTGATTTGCCAAATGTTTGATTTAAAGAGAAGCGTGCATGAGTTCACGTAATAACTTTCTGAATTATATTTGGATATATACTCGGAAGTTTATAAACATAGAAACTATCTTTAGAATGCAAGAGGAATAATAACACGGATGAAAATATGAAAGCTAAAATAAGTATAATGTAAAATATCGACGTTAACTGCTGAGTTAGAAGTAAACAATTGGCATTTATAGCAAACCTTCATGAAAAACCTCCTATACTGATGAGGAAGTCAGATTAGGACAGGAGTTAGATTTTTTAATGTTACTTTGTATGTTTTGAAAGTGGCTACATAAACATCCTGATAAAAATAGGGAAAAGCTACCTGATAACCAACAGCGAAAAGTCTAGTGTAATTAGGTCTGGTGATCGTGGTGGCCACTTAATTTATCCACGTCTGCCAATTAATGTACCAGTAAACATTTCTTTTATATAAATCCCTACGTGAACTACAAAACTTAAGGTCTCGCATATTTAAATCTTTAATTATTTCTGTTTCGTCAAGATTTGAATAAACAGTTGCGTTTTCTAATGCTCTTTGTGCTTAGGGAAACTAAATATACCATTCTCGCTATTTAACTGAATGATAATCAAGAAACAGTCGTTAGATTGCAACGTACTAAAAAGTGTGGACGCAGCAGGTTATGGTAGTGAATTTTCATAAAAATGCTATTAATAGCAAATATGTTTTTTTTTATGAAAAAAGACATCAAATTTGGTTACCAGTATAACCTATATTGTAGAAACAATGTACCATATTTCATCAAAAAAACTTTATTGTTTTGAAAAAGTACAACATTTCTTCGAAAATGAACTTAAAATATACCCAAACGATTATTGGTCTGATTTGCCTGGCCCAACGAAGCTCTTCAAACTATTTAGCCACCTACCAAGATATAATTCTTCACACAAAAAGCTATTCGACGAAACTTAAAAAAAAAAATTCAAACAATTTTTTCACGAAAATTAGAAAACATTTTTTCTATAATAACTTAAACTTAAAGATTTATTATTAATTACCAAAATTTCACAAACATTTTACAAGCAATGGTCTCAATGGAAACACAAAAAACGGCACCTCGATTTTTTTCACGAAGAATATAAACGAGAACCTCTCTGAATGCGTCATTTTCATGAAACGTTGCTATATATTGGTGAAACCGCCGTATTTTTGATATGTGCAAAAAATGTGAAACAATTGGCATAACTCGAAAACACTAAATGGAATGATTTTTTTTTACAAACTTGCGTTATAATTTAAATAAAAATGTAAAAATGCAATAATATGAGGTGTTCGATTTAAAAAAATAAAATTTGTATCACCAACGACTTATGGGCCAGCCTGTGATTGTCGAAATCATGTTATAAGATGTAATTCAAGACACCCTATAATTAACGTATACAAATTTTTCCGGCATCTTGTATAATAACGGTAGTATTGAGCTTTACCGTAGAAATGCGTCACCCTGCTGTATATATATATATATATATATATATATATATATATATATATATATATATATATATATATATATATATATATGTAAACATAAAAACTTAAACCAACACCGCATATGGGTCGTAGGGGTCCTAGTTCGCGCTAATTTACAGAAATCTTTTCAAAATTCAAAGGTCGCGGTCTCCTCGGTAGCAAATTTTTTCTACAAAAATTCGTTAAAAATTAAAGAGTATTAAACCATCAGCTCTATAACTAAAACTACTGCCAAAGCATCAGAGAAAGGTTCGATTTGAAATGAATTTTCTGGAAATAGTTTAGTAAAATGAACGACAATGACGGTTGAAGCTCAAACTTAAGCGTTTGTAAAACATCACTCTTGCGACATTTTCTCTACATAACCCGTTTCCGGTTCTTTGCCTAAAAGTTGCAAATTTTGACGTTTCAAATCACGTTTTAAAAGGAAAATTTTCAAAGTAGTTTTTCTGGCATTTCTTGAGCTTTTTGCGCCAAAAAAACTTAATCTATGTCTGTATAATACAATTGTTTAAATCATAAGCTCGACTACTAAAACTACTGCCAAAGCATCAGAGAAAGGTTCTATTTGAAATGAATTATCTGGAAATATTTTAGTAAAATGAAGGACAATGACGGTTGAAGCTGAAACTTCATGGTTCGTAAAGCACACTTCACGCACCATTTCTTTACATAGCTCGTATTCGTTTCAGGTTATTTTTTTAAAAGTTGCCAATTTTCAAGTTTCAAATGAAGGGTACTGGGTTCGATCCCAGGATACTCCTTTCACTTTTTCAGTACACGCTGTACAATTAACATCGACCGAGGTTGTGGCATTGTATCTGAGCAAGTTGAATGTCTGCACCTTCCGCCCTTCGGAGGGGGCGTAAAACCGTCGGTCCCATGCCCATACGATGTTGGGAACGTTACAGATCCCTACCCTCCTTACAGGAAGGGAGGTGTTCGGCAAAATTTCCAGGATAGTGAGGTGAAACTACTCTCTGGCGTCGGTGATTGGTCATAGTCGCGGAAATAGGCCGACGTTAAACAAATAAAACACAAACATGAAGTTTAAAATCGCGACTTTCACGTTTTAAGAGGAAAAACTATAGAATTTTCAAAGTAATTTTTCTGTCATTTCTTGATCATTTTGCGCCAAAAAAACTTAATTTAGGTCTGTAATATACAATAAGTTTTGTTCTCCACACAAAATATTTTGTTTTTGTGTGTTTTCCTGGTCATCAGTGGCACCCAATTTTTTTTCTTCAACTGCCAATAACTTTTTTCTTACTTTTAACTTACAGATTCAAATTTCGGCAAATAGTTGACTTTTTACGGTATAAACCTGCGTACCAAATTTGGCTGCTCCGGTTTTTTTGTAATTTACGGAGATATAATTTTTCTCCTAAAGAAAACACAGAACTCTGCGAGAAAACTTGGGCCCATTTTTCTGGCTAACAAGCTTATCCAAGCGATTTGCGCAAGGAGGGTACTCACCAAATTGAACCGAAATCGGTTCGTTACTTTTTCAGTTATCGGTGTGATACATAGACACACACACATACGCACCAATATATATATATATATATATATATATATATATATATATATATATATATATATATATATATATATATATATATATATATATATAAACGGAAGAGAAAATAAATTTTTTGGAATGTCAAATTTTAAGGTTGTTGAATTTGGGGTGTTCTCAAGAAGTTTTGGATGCAACTATGTATGTATATAAAGTTATTATGTTAATATTAAGCACAAGTCTTAGACTTATTGAATAAACATGTACGATTTAAAACAATAAAGGTAATAATACTAATACTAATAATAATAATAATAATATATATATATATATATATATATATATATATATATATATATATATATATATATATATATATATATATATATATATACATTGCTATGGTATCATAGTTTTTGAAAAATGTTCGTCGTTAATTCATTCTCAGGATAGTAAAAACAACCAATAATATAAAAAAGAATTTTGGTGGATGTAAGGGGAATTATACCTGGTTAAATAAATTTGTTGAGGTTGAGTCTGTTGCTAGACGACAAATAACAATAATATAAATTTTAAATACACACAAATTGAATCATTTGAAAATTATACAATATGATTTCATAGGTAAATTTGCGAGCCTTTAGATTTGGAAAAAATCAGTTTTATAAAAAGAAAGTTCAATATAGTTTTCAATTGGCAATTCCCATATTTATAATATGAAATGAAAACAAAATTGTTCTAACGTTTTAACCAACTAGGTATCCATAGCGATAAGACTTAGAGTAGGATGTAAAAAAGAAGACAAATTGTCAGAAGGAGAAAAAAGTTACAAGAATTTTTTGAAGTAAAATATCAGCCAAAAAAAGGCATATAAGATTGTACATACATCACATCGTCAGAAATCAGAAACATATAATTTAGAGAATCCAGAAATAATAGATTATGAGAACATCAGCCCTTGAAATTATATAGGAGATTATATCAAATCACTAGAAAACAGGGATCACCAGCGGCAGATAATTGGAACACTAATTTGGCAGGGAGTGTTAATGCAGACATAAAAATTTGGATATTGTCCATTAGTGGTATCGAAAAAAAGCCCTGGTGAGATATTCAAGGAAATTTGTATAGTTTAGTCGAAACATCATGAACAGTGAATGGATGGTTTGACATAACACAGGAATAGTAGCAAAACAAGGCATCCACTTTAAAATGAAAGAGAATTTCTTAAGTGCTATTGTTAAGTTAGAGAGACAAGTAAGGTATTTATAGTTAGAATAATAGTGAACCATTTTTAGTTAGTTTTATTGTTTAATTGTTTAAGGTGTTATCATTTTCATTTTCATATCTATTTTTGTATTCATACCTCATTTAATCCTTTATTATACTCAGTATTTTAAAAATGTTGGTTTCGTTTCATTTGTTCAGTTTTTGATAAATTAACCAGTCCTTTTTTTTTTAAAAATAAATTCTTTGATTTAAATTTTTGTCAACTTCATTGACAAATTTTAATAGTGCCTGAATCCCAACTGAGAAACAAAAATATCATAATAAATTATAAAAACACTATATTTATTTATACTATAATATCTATTATAATAATAATAATAATAACAATAATATATATATATATATATATATATATATATATATATATATATATATATATATATATATATATATATATATATATATATATATATACAGGGTGGTCCTCCGGGAGGTCCCACGATCGATTGCGGGAAAACTATCAATAGGAAAAACCTGAAAATTGGATATTACACTAAAGTCGTTGGGGGCCACAGGTTAAAAATATTTTCAAGATGGCGGCACTTCCGGTTATACCGGAAGTAGATGTCAATTCGCTTATTTTAAATGGAACACCCTATATTTTATTGCAGTTTCGGATTTTATAATACACTATGAACACTTTATGTAAATAATGTTCTATACCTATCTTCAACCGTCCAGAAGATATTTAGACTTTAAGATAAAATTTGACATTTATGGCCAGTCATAAAGATACCGATATTTTTATAATAAGAACATATTTCGTTATGATTTTTAGAATTCTTCTGAAAGATATTTCACTTCATCTATTTCCACATCGAGACTAACGATAGAGTATACAGAGTGTCAAAAAAAAATCTTGAATTTTGCAATGAGAAATTGCAAAAACCGTCAGGTAAAACCGTCAAACGAATAGTAGACAATTTCAAAGCTGCGGATCTGTCAAGAAAATGTTGCAGAGGGCTAAACCCGTTATTAACAACGAACAAATTGAGACAGCAAGCAGATATTTTGCCGCATACCTTACAAAGTCAACGAGGCAAGTAGCACTGGAGTTAGGATTGTCAAAAACATCCGTTCTGCGAAGTTTACGAAAAGATAAGTTCCATCCTTATGCTTGTTCAGTTGTGCAACATTTAACGGAAACTGATTTTTCAAGAAAGGTTGAATTCTGTGAATTTATTTTAATGCGATTCCAAGAAAAAGAGCTGATTTTAGATAACATCATATGGACCAATTCAGCAACATTTTCAAAGAATGGACTTTTCAATCGTCGTAATTCTCACTATTGGAGTGACACCAGTGTTCATCCTTCTAGGGAAGGACATTTTGAAGAAATCTGGCAGTTTAATGTTTATTGTGCTATAAGGAATGACGGCGTTGTTGCCCTAGAAATGTACGACGATAATTTGAATGGTGACAATTAATCCGAAATTCATAAAATACTTTATTTATTTACTTGTAGGTGAGCGTTAGTTAGAAATTTTGCAAAATTTGGAAGTAACTTATTTGGGCAACCTTTCATTGAATGAATATAGGCGAATATTTTACCAACATGATGGGGCCCCTCCTCATAATAGTCACCTGGTTAACAATATTTTACAATCTATATTGAATGAATATAGGCGAATATTTTACCAACATGATGGGGCCCCTCCTCATAATAGTCACCTGGTTAACAATATTTTACAATCTATATTTGCTGACCAATGGATTGCCAACAATGGGCCACACCTTTGGCCGCCTCAATCGCCTGACTTATCTGTTCTCGATTTTTTTATATGGGGTACTATAAAAAATAAAATCTACAAAACTGCAGGCTCTACTAAAGAAGATTGCATGCAGCGGGTTCGAGAATCATTTCGTGAATTCGATCCGGATTAAATAAGAAGGGCCACACTTGAGCGATTGACACGTAAGTGTGAAAAATGTCTTCACGCCAGAGGTCGTCAATTTGAACACTTAGAACGTTAATTTTTGTTTCATTTATTCAGTCCATGTTGTGTGTGAATTGTTTTTTTAATTTTCTATTATCTGTTTGATGGGTTTATATAAGGTTATATGGCAAGATACCTAAAAATTGCTGTCTCGATTTGTCCGTTGTCAACAACGGGTTTAGCCCCCTGCACCTTTTTCTTGACAGATCCGCAGTTTTTGAAATTGTCTACTATTCGTTTGACGGTTTTACGTGACGGTTTCTGTTTATCTGGATATCTATCAGCAAATGTATCACACGTTTGCGAAATTACTTTATTACATTGTCCATAAATAGTAAATAAAATTTAAATAATCTTCCTGTGTGTAATTTAACCGTGCCATTATTAGCTAGTTAATCAACAAACTGTTGAAGTTTCCATAGAAACACACTCGGCAATTTATTTTCCATGGCTAACGCCTATGGTAGGAAATTTATCAAATTATCAGGCTTTGAAATGAGTTTCTTCAAAATTAAATGAAAACCGTTTGATTTAGGTATAGGTAATTACATACCAAGTATCAGTGATTTTTTGAGCTTAACACGATAGTGTTATAAAAAAAGGGTGGTCCAATTTGAAAATCACGAGATTTTTGCAATTTCTCATTGCAAAATTCAAGAATTTTTTTTGGACACTCTGTATACTCTATCGTTAGTCTCGATGTGGAAATAGATGAAGTGAAATATCTTTCAGAAGAATTCTAAAAATCATAACGAAATATGTTCTTATTATAAAAATATCGGTATCTTTATGACTGGCCATAAATGTCAAATTTTATCTTAAAGTCTAAATATCTTCTGGACGGTTGAAGATAGGTATAGAACATTATTTACAAAAAGTGTTCAGAGTGTATTATAAAATCCGAAACTGCAATAAAATATAGGGTGTTCCATTTAAAATAAGCGAATTGACATCTACTTCCGGTATAACCGGAAGTGCCGCCATCTTGAAAATATTTTTAACCTGTGGCCCCCAACGACTTTAGTGTAATATCCAATTTTCAGGTTTTTCCTATTGATAGTTTTCCCGCAAACGATCGTGGGACCTCCCGGAGGACCACCCTGTATGTATATATATATATATATATATATATATATATATATATATATATATATATATATATATATATTTGTGTGTGTGTGTGTGTGTGTGCGTGTGTGTATGTATGTATAAATATAAATTGACACTGGTACAGGAAATGGGTTCTAGAGGTCCGAGTTTGCGTTAATTTGTAAAAAAATGTTCAAAATTTAAAATTCGTCATTAGTGAATTTTTTCAAAGAATATTCACTAGTAAAGAAAATATGAAAACAATAAAAATTTGTGTTATTCTAAAGCAATAAAAAATGCAACACTATAATATTTAGATTAAATAAGCCATTTAATAACATAAAACCAATATCGTGGGCCGTCAAGTATTTCCCAGGTATATCACCTTTATTAGTATGTCTTAAAGTAAGTTTTTTTTATCGAAGGTACCTCTCATCGCATGTCTAAGACTGGAATGCAATAAAATTACATTTAATGTATTCATATCTAGTGACAATATTTACTTTCCGCTTATCTTGTGCAAAATATCTCAAATGATTTATGAACGCAATTTTAAGATAAACACCAGGATTAACTATCTAAACGAAATAAATCCAGTTGCTCTCTTTATAATTAATCCTGACAATAATACCCACTTCAAAAATTTATTGCAATACCACATTATGTAAAATACCAAGAATTCAGTTCATAAAGCACGATTATACTAATAATTAGAGAAATTAGCTATTAAAGCAATCAATTTTTTTTTTTTGATGTTTCCTAGTAACAATAACAAAATAATATAAACAAATAATAAGTGATAAAAATAAATAAGCTATAAATTTTGACTAGAACTCTACAACTTTTTGCGGAAAATGGCACCCTTAAAGAATAGTGGCTTAAATTGATTCATATCTTTCACATAGCTGTGATAAGTTACTCTCCTCAGAAAGACATTCTCACGAAATGAATTTAGGGTCGATGACTTGACCACAAAGAAAATATTCTTATTCCTGTAGCCATAAATCTCTAAAACTATCTATTACTTGATTTTCAATAGTAAAGTGGTAGTTTCCCCAATCAATCCACTATTTCTTCCTTTTTTTTTTCTGAAGCGATCTTAGTCTCAAATAATTCAGACCATCATGTTGTGAACTGGTACCTGTGCACCAAATTTGATTTCACCACTATATGATCAATTCCTACTTGAATTTCATGGAATATATGAAGTTGACATTGATGTGATCTTGAAAGTCATCGCCAAAATCAAATCCAAAGCCACCATCAGATAATCTGGCAAAAATTCTTGTCTGCAGGATCTAACTGTACATCAAATTTGAGTACTATGTCTGAATTCGTTCGAAAGTTATTGGGCCTACTAAGAAACAGACGTACAGGCCGACAGACCCACCGGCAGACAAATCTTCGTTCCAAAATCAAATTTTCTATAGGTTTTGAGACTTTTTCCGCTTTTTAGTAAAACAATTTTAAAATTTCTGTCACCGATATTCCACCCCCACACATTTACCGCTAATTTAATATTAACACAGGATACCAGATGTTTGAGGAAATTGAAAGTTTTCTAATAAACAAACCCTATACTCGAGTTTTAACGAAAAAATCTCAAGTTTCACAATCACAACCACCCACGCCCCTACCCACTCAAGCGATTTTACCCAAAAACAATGTGACCGTTCGTTTGTCGGGTGCTAACTGTATACAAAACTTGAAGACGACATCTCAATTCGTTCTAAAGTTATCATGGCTGACAGACACACAGATACCATACTTCCTGATGTACTGACGATGTGAAAGTAATACGTATGTTAAAAATGCATATTCTGTATATTAAAGAAAAGTGACATAACTTCACTGCTTTGTCATAACGACCAATACGTTTGGTCACGAGGCGGATTCAAATAAAAGTTAGAAATTCTGGACGCAGCATGTGCGTTATGGTAGCAAATTTTCAATGGTTTGAGCAATAAATATAAATATAAATATAAACATAAACATCACTGATAACACATAAATGCAGAACCAAAAGTAATTTAAGATAAAACTGCAGTAAATATTTAACTAACCCCCTGTTTTGCGCCAAGCAGTACCTAAATCTATTAGAAATGGGCTTCCTGACGTTCGCCAATTGCATGTTATTAATTATGGCACATTCAGCAACTATAGCTTCTCTCAAAGAATTAATATATTGTTGGCGGGTTTTATATATTCTGTTTTTCAGGTGTGACCAGAAGAAAAAGTCACAAGTGGGAAAATCAGAAGACCTTAGTTTGCCCATTTTTGGCACCATCTCTACCAATCATATATGTTTTTTTTTTCAACGACACACCACGGGGGCTTACAGCCTAAATACTATTGTACCGTGAGTGTCGACAAGGAGGAAAGAGGCAACTTGTTAATTCTGGACTTGAAGGTTTGGAGGTTCGGAGGAGAAGGAAAGACATGTGCCGGCAAGGAATTCCACAACTTGGAAGTCCTAGGGACAAAAGAGCGGGCATAATAAGATGTTTTATGTCTGGTGACCTGAACAGTAAAAGGGTTCATTCGTTCTGTTCCCCTGGTAGACTTGTTGGGGGCAGCAGGCGGAGGAACTATGGAAGAAAGCTCCTCTGAGCAGATATCTATAAAAAAGAGAGAGGTCACCAACGGCACGTCGGTGGGCAAGGGATGGCAGCCTTTGGGTGAGGGTAGGGCCACCGATGAGACGTATAGCTCTCTTCTAAATGGAGTCCAGGATAGCGAGTGTAGAAGCGGCAGCTGCACTCCAGATGTGGGAGCAATATTAAAAGTTTCGCCGTATTTGTGAAGTATATAAGGTATACAGCTTAGCTGGTGAAAAGTATTTGCGAGCCCGGAAGAGGAAACCTAATTTATTAGCAGATGCTTCTGCAATTGATGTGAGATGTTGGTGCCAATTGAGATTTCGATCCACAGAAATGTCAACAAGTCAAAACGTTAGAGGAATGGCCATCCAGGTCAACAGAAATGCTCCGGTTGGAGACGAAATTTGCTGTTGAGGTACAGAGTTTTGGTGGTAGGCCATAGGCCGAAAGTTTATTAAGCAGCGCTGCGTGCCAGACCTGGTCGAATGTTTTGGATATGTCTAGACCGATAATCTGGGATTCACCGTGTAGTTTCATAGACTTCTTCCAAGAATGGGTGACAAAGCAAAGGAGGTCGGCAGTTGATCTGCGCTGACAGACTCCATACTGCCTCTCGTGAATTAGACTGTTTTTCAAGAAATTTTAGTAATTCGGTGTTTATATACTTTTACATCACTTTAGAGACGACTGAAAGGAGAGAAATAGGCCTGTAGTTCCCAGGAAGCGCGTTAGATCATTTCTTGTGAACAGGTTGTACTCGAGCAGTTTTTCAGTTACTAGGGAATATGCCTCTGTTGTAAGATGTCTGAAGCAGATCAGTCAGCACAGGAGCAAGTTCTGGTGCGCATTTTTTGAGAACAATTGCTGGGATCTCGTCAAGGCCAGAGGCTTTCCTGGTATTAAGAGAAAAGATAATATTTGGTACCTTTTTAGTTTTGAAAGTAATATCCGTCATTTTATGCGCCACATTGGAGACTGTTGGTGTTTGAACATTTGGAGGTGGGTTGAGAGCAGAATTGCTGGCGAAAAACAAGGCAAAAAGTTCAGCCTTGCCCAGGGCACTAGAAACAATTTCATCACCTGAAACAAGAGGTGGGAACGTGCTCTTGCAAAAATTATTCCCAATAGATTTAGCAAGAGTCCACAAGGGTTTGATGCCGTTGGAGCTTGAGAGGACCTTGTTTTGGATGTGGTTATTAAACGAGTTTTTTTCCTTAGAACGAATGCGGACATGGCGGTTTCTTGCGTCGTTAAATGCTGGACATTTTTCTTGGTTGGGATTGTGTAGAAGCGTTTTGTGAGCTTTGACCTTTTAAAGTCGGGTGTTGTGACAGGATTTAGAGAACCAGGGCTTTTGAGTGGCTGATGAGGTTTTCTGTGTACGTGGAATAAATAATGTCATGCCAGCTTGAATACTTTCGGTGACGTTTTGTGAGACATCAGAGGGGTCAGGATGAGATAAGCGGACAGACGCCCATAGAAATGAG
The DNA here is from genome assembly GCA_964006375.1 of Tillus elongatus. Taxonomy (NCBI): domain Eukaryota; kingdom Metazoa; phylum Arthropoda; class Insecta; order Coleoptera; family Cleridae; genus Tillus; species Tillus elongatus. The sequence goes on from OZ023263.1 coordinate 197,939,880, forward strand.
GAAAATTATTCCCGCATTTCGTCCCAGTTCGCAGAGTTGTAGTGCCAAACGATACGTGAGTGTGATGACTGTGTAACCTCGGGTTGCATTGAGCAGAAAACAGTGTCCATGCCGTAGTCTGAGCGACCAAGGGGAAGGGGGGGGGGGGTAAATGAATGAATGATGTCTTATAGCATTAAGGTTTTGTAGTAAGAAGGAGATCCAAGGGATTTGAGCTGTGTGTTGGGATGCGAGGAAAGTAAGTAGGTTGCTGAACCACATTGGCTAAAAAATTTCTGACTGAAAATGCATCCGCTGCTCTCCATTGTGGATCAGTTTTTGAAGATCCCAGCCATTCGATAATATGGACTTTGAAGTCACAAAGAATAGTGACCTCTGAGGAAGGATATTCAGAAATCAGATGGTCGTTTTTTTAAGAAAGTTAGTCGAAGATCTGGACAAAGTTGTTGTCAGAAGGTGACCTGCAAATGCAACAGATGAATATGGTTGCAGCCCTGAGGGAAATAAAGAGAGTTTTATTCAAAGTATGTCTTTTCCTCCGGCTTCTAAATTGGGGAGTCTCGTGCAGGGTAGATTGCTACGGACGTATGCGCACACACCTCCATACAATCTAAAGGAAGTAAGGAGCTCATACCCCGGAAAGTTAAGGTGATTAGTGGCTGTTTTGGCACTGATTTGGGTTTTGGTGAGGAAGAGGAGTTGGGGCCTATTAGCTTGGAGGAAATAGTGGACGGAGTTCAGGTTAGAATTTAGGCCACATATATTTGAGAAGGATATGTTAAATCTTGATGCCGGCGACCCGTGCATACCCTCTGCCGGATATCCGAATGGAGAGGTATTTTATCTCCGGAATCTTTTGTACAAGGAGGAGCCATCATCATTTTTCTTTATAAGGGAAACCACCTCAGACACCAGAACTGGAAATATCCGTTGGGACTTCACTTGATGTAAGGGGTGGTACGTCCTCGGGCGTGAAAAAATCCCTTACTATCACGTAAAGGGAAAGTCCACTACCACATACCAAACCTACCAATCCTCTACCACCTACCTACTCATTAGCATAATGCATTTGCTGCCTCCAGTCTTCTATTATTTTGAAAATTAAAATACTTAAGCGTCTAATGTTCTGTCTCCGCTACTTCTAATAATGTAACAATTGGAAATATAAACTATTGTAAATGCAAATGTATAGGCTTTTTCTCTGAAACAGCGATTAACGGAATAACGTGTTGTATTTTTCTCTTAAAAAAGTTTTTCTAATTGTCAATCAGTATGCATTGCGTAGTTAAATATTTGTTTTTATATTTCAGGAATAATGAGACTCTCCTCCACCTTCTCAAAGGCAGTTTGGGAACAGGAATCTTATCGATGCCAATGGCATTCCTACATTCAGGCTATGTGATAGGTATTATAGCAACATTTATCATAGGCTGTATATGTGCATATTGCATACATTTACTCATTAAGGCGGAATACGAATTATGTAAACGGAAAAAAGTGGCCAGTATGACCTATCCTAAAACAGCGGAGGCAGCCTTCCAAGAAGGACCAAGCATTTTTAGAGTATTAGCACCGTATTCAGTGTAAGTATGTCTAAATCACTACATAATTACTATTTTTAACACACTTGTGTTGGCTTAATCTGTAACTCGCTAGCATTATAAGCAACAACTTTTTTTGGCCACACTGTATGGTATTGTGGAGCCAAAAAATCGTTGTCCCTATCTTTTTTACATAAAAAAGATATACGTTATTAAAGTCGCTAGTGGTAACGCTTTCAAAGAAAATGCATTTAAAACTGATGATGCACGAAAAAGAAACATTTTGAATAATTGGTTACGTTTTTGTATTCCTACATCAATAACAATAATACAGGATGTCCCACGTGGAGTAATGTGTTAGATTATTTCCGAAAATATACACTTTTGAGTGTTGAAAATTTGTATGCGGGGGTTTCCGAAGATGCTCTATTTAATGGAGATAATTTCCAAAATGGCGGACTTCCGGTTACACCGTAAATAGATATAAACATCGTTATTTCAAATAGAACACCCTGTATATTATTGCATTTTTATAATACTCATCTAATTTTAGGTTAAAAGTTATAAGAGCATGCTCTCCCTATCTTCAACTCTTTTCGAGTTATGTCAATTTATTTGATAATTCTGTTCAAGTGGGGGCTGACATAATGATGGTGATTTCATGTCTGTTAGGATCCTGAAAATTCTTTAATTTGTCAGACACGTTCCAAGGCCATTAGGCTTCGACATGATTGTGAGGAAAAATTGTTTCATATACAGGGTGTTTTAGAATGATGTATTAGAATTTGGCGTGCTTTAAACTAGAATAACTCATTTATTTCAAATGGAACATCCTGTATATTATCTTCTCATTAAATATAGCAGATTATTTTCTTTCAAACTGTATTAGCATTCCCTATACATAAAGTTGATAATTGTCGAGATATTTGCGGTTTACCAAACAAAACAAAAATAATTAATTTAATATTTATGAAATTTCAACAAATAACAGAGAATAACCAAAAGTATTGATAGTTGAAAATGATTATGACTATCTTAGAAACTCATGATTGATATTGTTCAAATTGTGTTCCATTCGCACTAATACATCGCTCTAAGCGTATTACAATTCCTTCACTTGTTGTATGCCGTATTTCTGCGGGATCAATATTATCCAAACAATTACGGACTCTGTCTTCAAGTTCTTCCCTAGTGTTGACTGGAGTCGCATAAACATCTGATTTAAATTTACCCCATAGGTAAAAATCCAGAGGAGTGAGGTCGGGCGACCGTGGGGGCCAATTGTATGTTCCGCCGCGTCCCATCCACCTCTCTCCGAATTTATCATTTAAAAAGCTCCTCACCTCTGCTGAATAATGCGCCGGAGCCCCATCTAGTTGATACCAACAATTCACATACGCAGTAAGTGATAAATTGTCCAAGAAATCAGAGACAGTGGTTCGCAAAATCTCTAGGTACTGCACAGCTGTCAGATTATTATCGTAAATGCAGTACGATATTTTATCATCCATCAGAAGAGGAAACAAGTTGAAGCTGAATTTTCTCTGAAAACAGCGTTCTCTTTTGACATGAGGATTGTCTTGAGCCCAGTAGTGAATATTATGTTTGTTAAATATTCCTTCATGAAACATCTTTGTTTTGTCGGTCAAATTATGCTTTTCAGAAATAAAGGATCGTTTTGGTGTCTTTCAAGGAGAGTGTGACAAAATTCAATTCGGTGGGCTGGGTCGTTCGGTTCCAGAGCTTGTACACTTATAAATTTATAATTATGCATTTTATGCTTGTACAATGTTCTTTGTATGGAGGAATGTGCTATGTTCCTGTCATGTTCAGCTGAACGTATTGACGCCTTTGGATGAGCTTCGAAATAAGACAACACAGAAATTTGTGTGTCTTCGTCTTCTGTAACTGGAACTGATCTTGATGTTTGTTTAATCGTGCAACTTTCCGTTCTCAAGAAATTGGTTTCATAACGTCTGAATGTCAACGCAGTCATTAGCGAGGACTCGGGATACCTATCATTAAACAGCCGACATGTTCTGCTGACCACTCTGTTGCACTCTCCATGAAAATAAAATAAATTCAGCAATTGTTCGTTTGAATAGCTGGCATTATCTATTATAACGTAGAATTCCTATTAACTCAAGACAAGAATGACAAAATAACTCACGTTGTGAATGACAGAAATATAAAACTGACAATAAACGTGAAAATCTCAAACTTCACATAGCACTCTTAGAATTCATACAGATTTCATACATACTCCTAAATTTGTCTTTTTTTTGGTAAACCGCAAATATTTAGACAATTATCAACTTTAGATATAGGGAATGCTAATACAGTTTGAAAGATAATTATCTGTTCTATTGAACGAGAAGATAATATATAGGATGTTCCATTTGAAATAAATGAGTTATTCTAGTTTAAAGCACACCAAATTCTAATACATCCTGCAAAACACCCTGTATATGAAACATTTTTTCCTTACAATCATGTCGAAGCTTAATGGCCTTGGAACGTGTCTGACAAATTAAAGAATTTTCAGCATCCTAACAGACATGAAATCAGCTTCATTAAGTCAGGCCCCACTTGAACAGAATTATCAAATAAATTTACATAATTCGAAAACAGTTGAAGATAGAGAGAGCATACTCTTATAACTTTTCATTTAAAATTATATGAGTATTATAAAAATGCAATAATATACAAGGTGTTTTATTTGAAATAACGATGTTTATATCTATTTACAGTGTAACCGGAAATCCGCCATTTTGGAAATTATTTCCATTAAATAGAGCATCTTCGGAAACCCCCGCATACAAATTTTCAACGCTCAAAAGTGTATATTTTTGGAAATAATCTAATACATTACTCGACGTGGGACACCCTGTTAATAAAAGAATTATATTTTCCTGTGAAAACAGATGTTCAATATAAGTTCAATACATTTTGCAATCCTCTTAGAGAAAGACCGCTTCATTTTAAACAGCAATTGTTCATTCCGAAATAATGTCGCTCCATATAACTCCATACGCAAAAGTCCATAGGATTGAAGTCAGGGCTTCGTGCAGGCCAGGGTATTGGCAATCCACGTCCTATGCAACGATTGTCAAAGATGTATTTAAGAAATCCCTTACTGGACGAGAGAAATACGCAGGTACCCCATCTTGCAAAAACATTACTTGCCTTAAACTCAGAGGCACATCATACAAAATATTCCCTAGTTTATTTTGGAGGAACTGTAAGTACAGAGGACCATTCAATTTGGGTGGTAATACATAGGGTCCTAAGAAATAATTGTCAATAACTCCGCACCAAATATTAATTTAAAATTCGTGTTGAAAATGGCGGTCTGTAGTTAGGTGAGGCTTTTCTGTATCACACACATGTTTGCTTCGAAAATTGAATTCCTCGACGAGTAAAAGTTGCCTCACCCCTAAACAGAATGTTATTAATAAAACGTAAATATTCATTCTGGCGCATGCGAACAGAGTTCCAAAATTGCAATCGTTCTTGAAGCTTAAGATCAAGTAGGTGTTGCACTGGCGTAAAATGATAAGGGTGTAGTTTTCTTAATGAAAAAATCGGCATACTGATTTTTGACTTATTCCTGCAGGAGCCGCCATAAGCCTTGTACTTATTTCTGGAGTATGGGCAACGGCTACTAAAATTTCTTCTTCTTGCTCTGGTGTGATAATTTTCGGACGTCCTAAGACTTTTTTGTTATGCTGAAATGAGCCAGTCTCACCCAATCGATCATTAATTCTCTTGAAAGTTTTGAAATCTGGTCGATATCGATTGGGGTACATTTCTAAATAATGTTGACAAGCTTGACCTCCATCATAATTTTCCTGGACGTATAAACACACCATGTTTCTCATTTCTACACTTGAATAACTATTATGTCTCGACATTTTGATAAAATTGTAAATTTATTTGTCAAAGAATCCCAATGCAAACACACTCCTCTTAGACTTAATTTTAGTTTAACGGTTTATTTGTTTTCATAAGTCATATCATTCATTAGTTACTGTTCCATAGACTACTACGGTGAATAAACGTCTTAGAATTATTACACCACAGAGAGGAGAAAATTATAAATATATTTTTTGTGCATCATCAGCTTTAAATGCATTTTTCTCGGAAACCATTACTCCTAGCGACTTTAATAACGTATATCTTTTTTTATGTAAAAAATGTAGGCGCAACATTTTTTTGGCTCCAAAGTGACATACAGTGTAGCCAACAAAAATTGGAGTGAATCAGATGTGTCCTGATAGCCGCCTGTGGCGCCCTCTACAAAATACATCCAAATCATTGACAAATTTTAATTTCTCATCCAAATAAAAAAACCGAATACAAAAATTCGTGGATTTATCTCGACGACTTTCAGAGATATTAAAGAAAATGGGATTCAATTTTTCAAATTTGAAACCCTGTATCTTGGTTATTATTAGCTTTTAGAGTAACATAAATGTAGCTGAATCGCCAATGTTTTTTATCAAGAATCCGTCATTGCTCTGTGTATCATTACTTAAGACTCACCGTGTATAGATTGAGCGTAACTGCTAGCGAGTGCAGTAATTGTGGCAACCTTACATATTCTTGGAGGACGGTGTTACTCTCAGTGAGTTCAGTACTTGTCTAATGTGGCGAATAATCTCGCAAAGCTCGGTTCCCGGCGGCCGTTCTGTGGCCCGGAGCCTGCGATAGGCATAAGTAGGAAGACAGTCTCTGTCGTCTTAGACAGGTGGACCGAGGAAGCAATGGAGAGGCACTGGGGGTCGGTTGATGGCTGCAGGCAGGCGAGGGACTTCGTGGAGGGGCCGGACAGAGATAAAGCTGTCTGGCTACTCGGAAGGAGTCGACCTACGCTTCGCCGCATCCTCGGGGTGCTGACAGGCCACTGCGCCCTTAGAAGACACCTCACATTGATAGGCGTGGAGAGGGATCCCATTTGCCAGGAATGTGGCGAGGATGAAGAAACGTCCTACCACTACCTGTGTGAATGCGAGGCTTTTGGGAGTCTTCGAGCAGAATTGTTCGGATCAAGGACTCTGCAGAGGAATCAGGTAAGTACCGTCCAATTGAAGACCGTCATGGCCTTCATCTCGAGGTCGAGGCGGTTTGGCGACGGAACCGAGGAAGAGTAGAGCATGGTTGCTGGGTTGCTGGGGTTGGCAAAAAGGGCCCATTGTAGCCTACTTGCTTGACGTTGGCCTCCCCACCACTGCTACTACTAATGTGGCAAGATTATTTCAGAGTGGCGTTTCTACCATTGGGTAGAGTGGTTGCCTCATTTTTCAAGATTGTTGAAGGGTAGCGTTACTGTCAGTGAGTATAGTTCTTGTGTAAGGTTGCAAGGTGGTTTCAGACTGGTACTTCTGTAATTGAGTACAGTATTGCCTTCGTTTAATGTAATACGGGTCCCTCATATGACATTACTTTTTGTGATTAATTTAGTCCTGGCCTATTATGACATACCTATTTTAGGAGGGTGTGACTGTCAGCGAGTACAGTTTTGTCAGTACCGTAAGATTATTCTTTCCTGGATAGGGTGTTTCCTCCTGCTTGTGAATACAGTGCTTGCCTAGGAGGCAGCAAATATTTCTCGACTGGAATGTTGTTCCTTTATTTCAGTAGCTGCCTACTAAGGAAAGCCCTTTGTCACCTTACGATGCTATTTCCAACGGAAATCGAATGAAGAAAAGCTTAGTGGATCACAACTTTCTTCTCTTCGAATTATTGTTATTGTTTGGATAAAGCGCATACCTTTCACTTATTATTTTCATAGGATGGTTTTGCAGTTAGTGAGTGCAGGTACTATATAATGTTACAAGCTCCCGACTCCAATTTTCAGTGAACGCAGCATTGCCTACTCTGGCAAATCACTTATTTCGGTAGTCTTTTCCAACTGGGACAAGATTGATATATATGTGGTGTGGTTCTTTTTTCTGCATATTCTTACCATGTATAAAACAGTTATTTGTACATTTATCATTGCCTGTCCCAGCACATTACTCTTTTTTCTTTTTGCCTGGTGTGGGGCGATATCATCCACTACTATTGCTTATTATTGCGCAATCATTATCTGGTTGAGATGATGTTATCTGTGATTCCTGAATGTCACCAGTTACGGAACAATGTAATTACCTGTCCTGTCCGACTATTAACTCTCATTGTATCCAGTATTTCGTTGAGCGAGTTCGTTATCTTTCATGTGCTACCACACACCTTCCTCCTCTAGTAGACGATTTGAGGTAATTGAAATCTCCTTTTGAGTGACTTTTGGCAAACCTTAGCTCGATACATGTACTCTTTTATGGTGTGATTGCTTTCAAACTGAAGCAAAATTGGCCATACGTATCTATATCTAACCATAGTTAAGATTTTGAGTAGGCCTCCTTGAAGTATCCATCAAGTTTTAGCGTATCAGTTTTCATCCCACTGTTCATCATTTCATTCATTTGCGCTGCATAAGATGTCCCATTATCAGTATCTTTGCTTATCAAGCTAATAGAGAGGAGGTGGAGACTAACAAGAAGTAGGTTCCCTAAATGCTAGAAGACAACTTTCCTACTAAAATTTGTCACTGAAAAAACCGCCACATTCCTACTACATTTGTAAACAGCTTTTAAAAGCCTCGGCTGCAGTTACAGTTTTTCAGACCCCTAAGTTTGAAGGTTTTGGTGTATGAGCACAAAACCACGAGCCTTTTTCTGAGAGGCCCATGCAACAAAACTTTTTTGTTTCTATGTCTGTACTCAAACACCACCACAATACAGATCTGTAGAAAACACCTACAAGCAGCTTATTCTAAACTTACTTTATCATGGTCATACTGCATCAACAGGATGAAATTTTGTGGATAAGGAAGGCGTTAATTAACTATAACCATCCTTGGAATCCTGATATTGATCCTCTGTAGCTAAAAGACCTACCAGGCAGGTCATAGTTTAGAATTGTTTCTCTTTTACTTGCACCATCGTTAGAGTATTTACACAAAGCGTACTTACCAGTTATTGCAAATCCGGTTGAGTCGCAATATACTATTTTTTCAACAACAAAAAAAAAAAGAAGAAAAAAAAAATTCAACAAACAAAACAAACTTGTTCGCACATTTATCCCTTCAAATAGAGCACTCCTGTATGCAAATATTATGCTGCAAAGCATGTTTTCCTTCTTGGAAAACTTGCCGAGTATTTGTGGGTGTTATCACCAACTCGAACGCGTCACAATAACACACTTTCTAGGCACCATTGTTTTGCCGCTCTGGGTTCTTGTTTTTTCATATGCAAAATTTGTTTGGGTGCACAGCAACCTTAGACGTTGCTGTAGAAACTGTATCTTCTCTGTAGTATTTTAGGATGGCTTTGTTGTATAGCGCTGTCTATTTGTGTTACCACATGCCTGGCTGCAGATCAGCACAGCCACATCGCCGAACAAATGTTTTAGTTTCCATAAGCCTCGACCGAATTATGAAAATTGTGCAACAGGAAACAGAATAATTACTGAAAAAAAAACAGGATCTTGGTAAAAACAGAAGGAAACTGCTATAGAGTTCTTCCAAATCTGCTTCTTTAAAACTAAACTGATGTGGCCGTCGGCATTATAAGTGAACACCTAGCTGTTTACCTAGGTAAAGCTAGATGTGTTCTCACCATAATTAGAACCGCAGATCGATTTAGCTCTAATTAGAGCCCATTAGTCCGGTATACAGCAAAAACACACCTATAAAGTAATACGGCTAAGGTAGCCAGCCTACTGGAAGATTGTAAGATATATGAGAGGGTCGCCATCTCTGTGTGGAGCCAGGTAGTATGTTGTCACGGCAGCTTCAAATAACGCAAAATGTTATAAAATAGGGACTGTGTACAACCAACTAACAATTTTGTAAATTGTCAGCACTGGCCCATTTCTTCCCTAATATAGGGACATTGTATGTAAGACTAGATATATTCTCACTATAATTAAAATCGCAGACCAGTTTCGCTCCAACTAGAGTTCATTAGTACGGTATACTAATTACAGCGAGAACACACTTATTAAGTAATACGATACTGAGAGCGTACTGATGAGCTCTAATTAGAGCCAAAACAGTCTGTGGCTCTTAATATGGTGAGAATGCACCTAGCCTTACATACATTGTCCCTATATCAGGGAAGAAATGGACCAGGGCTGAGAATTTACAAGATTGTTAGTTGGTTGTACACAGTCTTTATTTTATAACATTGTGTTATTTGGAGCTGTCGTGACAACATACTACCTTGTTCCGCACCGAGATGGCGACACTGTCGTACATGTCACAACGTTGTTTAGGTAGGTAATGTTTGTAATGTTGTTATTGTTATAATGAACTCTCCATTTGTAATGTAAAGTTCTTTCCTTATTTTCATTTAATAAGCAAAGCACCATCTGCTGACCTTACGAGTAAGAGCCAGCCTCCTATGCTAGTCAGTCGGGAGCTCAGGTTTTGTTTAAAGTTCTTATGTGTGGTATAGTTGCGGTCTTAGGTTAATTTAAAAGATGTTACCTGAAGTGTGCAAGGAGCCAACTGTCTTAATTAGTGAATATGTATTGTTCGACAGTACCACAATACCATAGGCACATTTCTTACATACAGTCAATGATAAAATAAAAGAACTCAGGTTTAAAATTCAGAATGTATTTATTACTAGTTAGAAACAACAGCAAAATCTGAAGTTCACTTATAATCAGTGATTTATACTTTACACGTTTGATTTACGCTTACATCCGATTTAGTGGCATGTTAAATATGAATACATTTTCTATCATTAAAATGATATAATTTATCTTATATAATCCAGGGAGTATTATACTGAGTACTTGTTAAATGTTATAACTGAAATTTAAGTGAAATTAGGTGACTAATATTGAGTTTGAAAGAAAGCTAATTTTTATGAAAATATGTACTTGACAGTTGAAAGTTAAATCTTGTTTAACGCAAAGACATTCGTAATGTCATTAAGTGACAATCAAACGGAAATTATTCGTAAGTAAAATTAATCCATGTTGTTGACAGCTACTTCTTAGAAAAATTTATAAAATTTACAGTTTTGCATCACCCTTTCAATATTAATGGCTACTAAATGGGAAATGGGTATCACCTTTTCTCAGTTTACAAAATGGCTGAGGGCTCGTACTTCAGACTTGAATCCAGTGATAAGTTTATCACAAATTTAGCATTACCATTAGTGAAATTTCAACAATTATCCATAATAAGTGGCCATCCCAATCAACAGGTATTCATTACGTGAGTTCCAAAGAAAATAATAACAATTTAGGGCAGAACCATATTAGGCTGCATTATAACGTGGAAGCCATTATGTGAGTTTCAAAAAAGAAAAAAACGTGTCATTTTATAGTATTGCCATTTCAACTTGCAGAATGGAACATTGTTAGCGGCGTACAAAGAAATAAAAAGGCGTGTGTCTGGTGTCCGAAATTTTCATTCTTTAACAATGGGACACACGCCTTTTAGCGGCCGTTGTGGAAAAAAAACATTTTCACGTCTTTCCTATTTCACGCAATTTTATCTCTCGAAATCAAGCGACAGTGACAGTCATCAGTTGACAGAATTGCCAATTCGAAAATTGAAATTTACTCTGAATATAAGTATTAGTGAGACCATTGACTAAGTGTTATTAGTGAAATGACGTCACAACCATCGATCATTATACGGGACTACTGAACAGTGATATCTATGAGTGTAACTCGACCAAATGATTTACCGGTTGCATAACCTTAAGTACTAATTGCTGCAACTAAAATGAAATGTTATATGTTCTTAGTTTGTTTCTTGGCGTACAGATTCAAAACCATTTCCCTCGGTATTTGCTATTAATGCGTTAATACTAGTTCTGTTCTATCTGGTTTGTATGCTTTTTTCACTTTTTTGTGTTTTTTCTCTTTTCCTTTGACACATATAGTTGTAGTTTTGCAACAGTTCTTTAAAAATTTACAAAACTTATTTCCGAAACGAAGCTGAAGCATAATCATAGGATCAAACGAACTTACTCCAAGTGAAGTTTGATCTTGATTATGCGAAAGCCTCGTTGAGGTCAATAGAGTCCCAATACCCTCCCCTATTTCTCTACGTTTCATCCCTTACTGTGTTGCAAGAATATCTTTGCACCAAACTGAATATTATATTTGGCTGATCTCACTAGGATGATAAGTTTGTTTATCTTCAAAAATGTGTGGATTCGTAGACGGAATGAGAAGACTACAAAACTTATTTAAGAAACGAAGCTTTCGCATAATCAAGATCGAACGTCACTTAAGGTAAGTTCGTTTGATCCTTTGGTTAAAATGCATAAACTTTTAGAACAATCCCTATATTTAAAAATTACAATTGATAATTGGCACGTTACTTCAGTTGGAAGTACTTGGCAGTTGCGAGCAATTTAAAGTAAATTAAGCTATATAAAGTGAGAACACTATTAAAAGACTTGAGTTCTAGGACTGCACGGAGAAACCAGATTCGCGACATGAGAGGTCACTGGATCCACGATATATTCCATTAATCAATTCACTTATTTTTACATTACGTATGTCACATACCTCCGGCTATTATTATTTGCGTTACCACTTAGATATAGTGACGCACACTAGCAAAATTCATTTAATTTTGTAGCTTTAACAGAAGCATGTTTCCAAACGGAGATCGATCATAATGTAGCTACTACCGCTGTGGTAACTTAACAGCAATATTAATGAGTTTTTAACAAGGATGTGAATAACAAAATACGTAACCCGTTGTTGAGCCTTCGGGTTCAAGGGTCATGATTTCAGACTATGCGTTGGGGTCTTCACTGTGGACCCCACAAGCTATAAAAATCTGTCAGAATGAGATTCGTGGCTATCCAGTTTTGTATTAAGCGGGTTAATAAATCGCCAAAGTGCCTTGAGAGACCACAAACAATAATTAAAAATAAGGCTTGCGACCATCGTTGACGCATGCTAAATACCAGTAACGGATCGTGCCTTAATGCATTGGGGGTGTGCAAGAAAAAAAAGTTCGGGACGCAGCTAGTGCGTTATGGTAGTGATTTTTTCTTAAATGCCTCAAATTTGAATAGCTCAAGTTTATACGAACATAGACAATTAAATTTTGGTGTATGGTAGGGTCTTATATAGGGCAACATATCCACCAAATTTCATCAAAATAGCTTTGTATTTTTCGAAGAAAAAAAAATTTTTTCAAAATAAAACTCAAATTTTGAATAACTCAGTTTTATAAAAATTTAGAAAGTTTAATTTTAGTCTTTGGTAAGGCCCTTTACAAGGCAACATATCCACTAAATTTCGTTACAATAGCTTTGTACTTTTCGGAGAAAAAGATTTTTTTTGAAACAAAACTCAAAATTTTCCCGGAAAACGTTATGCGATTTTCTTAAGTAACGAACTCATCCAAGACATCAATAAAAGAAATGCACTTGCCGAGTTTAATCGAAATCAGTTGCTTATTTTTTGAGTTATCGGTTGGATATATATATATATATATATATATATATATATATATATATATATATATATATATATATATATATATATATATATATATATATATATATATATATATATATATATATATATATATATATATATATATATATATATATATATATAAACAAAAAAATTGAAATTGACCCCGAATATGGGTTCTAGGGGTCCTAGTTCGCGCTCATTTGAAAAAATTTTGCGAAATTTATTTAAAAAAATTCACTGATAGATAGGTATCGATGGTGACAAAAATGTTTTCAAATGAGCGCGAATTTGGGCTCCTAGAACCTGAAACCAAGGCCCGTTTACATTGTTATATGTTTATATATATATATATATATATATATATATATATATATATATATATATATATATATATATATATATATATATATATATATATATATATATATATATATATATATACATAAAACTCGGCAAGTACATTTATTTTATTAATAACTTGGATGCGTTCGTTAGCCAGACCGATCGGACCAGTTTTTCTAAAAAAAATAATTTATTTTTCAAAAAAAAAAAATTGTATATAAAAAATTAACAAAACTATTTCGAAGAATTTTGGCAGATATGTTTCCCTGGTAAAGACTATCATCTACCAAAACTCAACTCTCCAGGTTTATAGAAAATTGAGTTATTCAAATTTGAAGCATTTAATGAAAATTCTCCAACATAACGCACTTGCTGCGTTCCTAACGTTTTATTTAATTATATGTAAAGAATAGGCTTCTTACTAAAATGTTAGTAATCATTTACGTCCGTCATTAATAATATCACAGAACCCAAATCAAAAATTTCCGGAAATGAATAAAGAATTTGCTGGTTACTGGGATTTCTGTTGTTCTCTACGAAATTATTATTTATGGTTACCTATAGATTTCACATATTATATCGTTCACTTGCATATTATTTTTATAGTACGACGCAGTAAGTGTATTGTGGTATCGAACTTTCATAGAAATGACCTTTAAAAAAATTGTCTCAATTTTTTAAATGAAATAATATAAACGAAAGCCGCCTCGATTGCCTCATTTGAATGGGACTCCGGTTTCTATTGGTAAAAACGTCTTATCACAATTTTTAATGTGCCATGAATGTGAAAAGTTGTAAAAACAATTGAAATAACTCCAAAAAAAGCATGCATTCAATGGAAAATGAAAAATTATCGATATTAAAAAAAAATTGTATCTCCAGTATACAAATGTGAATATCTTAATAATTTTTATAAAATGCAGCTCAAGATACCCTATAATTAACGCATAGAATTGTTTCTCGTATCTTGTATAATAACAGCCATATTGAGCTTTTCCGTAGCAATGAGTCACCCTGTATATATGTAAGCAGATAAAAACTAAAACTAAACCCCGGAGATGGGTTCTAGGGGACCTAGCTCGCGCTTATTTCAAAAAATCTTTTTAAAATTCAAAAGTAGCGGTCTCCTCAGTGCGACTTTGTTCTACGAGAAATTGATAAAAAATAATGGACACAACCATAAAGTCTATAACGAAAACTACTACTAAAGCATCAGAGAAAGGGTTTATTTGAAATGAATTTTCGGGAAACATTTGAGTTAAATGAAGGACAGTGGCGGTTGAAGCTGAAACCTAGGGACTTGTCAAACACACTTCTTGCGACATTTTCTCTAGACAATCCGTATTCGCCTTAGGTTCTTTGCCTAAAAGTTGCCAATTTTGACGTTTCAAATCGCGACTTTGATGCTCTAAGAGGAAAAGTTATCAAGTTTTCAAAGTAATTTTCCTGGCATTTCTTGACCTTTTTGGGCCAAAAAGAATACTCTCTCTGTAACATACAACAGGTTTTCTTGCCCACACAAAATATTTTGCTTTTGTGCGTTTATTTGGTAGTGGTACCAAAATTTTTGTCTTTAAATGCCTAAAACTCTTTTGCCTCTAACCTATAGATCTAAATTTTGGTGTATAGTTTACTTTATGTGATAGAAACACGCGCACCAAATTTGATTGCCCTAACTTTGTTATTTCCGAAAATATAAAAATAAAAATAATTTTTTTCAGGAAAAGGCAGGTTTTCCTAGCTAACGAACTTGTCCAAGCCATAGGCAAAAGGAAGGTACCCACTCAATTTCATTTTATATATATATATATATATATATATATATATATATATATATATATATATATATATATATATATATATCAAAGAAATGTTTACGGAAATATCTCGAAAGTATTGCGTTGTTCATGATTTTAATTTGTCAGGCATAAAGAACTCAGTTTTAAGTTTCTTTTCTTATTCTTATTTCCTTTCAGGCACATGGTAAACACGTTTCTGCTAATCTACCAACTAGGAACGTGCTGCGTTTATACTGTGTTCATTGCTGACAATATCAAAGACGTTGCTGATGTATATTTTGGACCTCAGGATGTTAAAATTTATATGTTAATGATACTGCTGCCACTAGTGTTTGTCAACTACATCAGAAATTTAAAGTTCTTAGCCCCATTTTCAACTATGGCAAACGCTATAACGATAGTGAGTTTTGGAATTATACTCTACTATTTAGTTCGAGCTGACATTAGTTTTGAAAACAGAACACCAGTTGGGAAACTAGAAGACTTTCCGCTATTCTTTGGTACGGTGTTGTTCGCTTTGGAGGCTATTGGTGTGGTAAGTCTATGTTTTATTAAAATAACAATAACTATGGACTTAACTCAATCTCGTTACAGCTTTGGTGGATTTTTATTTATTCCTTAATTCACTAATAGAGAGGTATCGATGGTGAGATTTTGCAATAATTTTTTCAAATGAGCGCAAACTAGGACCGCTAGAACCCATATGCGGGGCCAGTTTAAATGTATATATATATATATATATATATATATATATATATATATATATATATATATATATATATATATATATATATATATATATATATATATATATATATATATATATATATATATATGTATGTATTAAACCGATAACTCAAAAACTAATTAACCGATTTTGATCAAACTCGGAAGGTACCTTTTTGTAACTGTTGGGAAATAAACGTATTATTTTACTAATGCCTTGGACAACTTCATTAGCCAGGACATTGGGACAAGGTTTTCCGGTCAAATTTTGAATTTTCTTTGGAAAAAATGTTTTATTTCCGAAAATTACAAAGATATCTTGTGAAATTCGTTAGATATGTTGTCTTGTGAAAGACCTTACCACACATCAAATTCAACTTTCTAGGTTGATAGAAAATTGAGGTATTCAAATTTGAAGCATTTAATGAAAATTCACTACCATTACGCACTTGCTGCGTCCCGAACTTTTTTAAAATATGAGATAGCGATGATTTGAAAAGCGAGTGCTCTGAGAAACACTTACTTTTCTCGAAACAATTGACCTATCTTTTAAGCGAATTTTCATTAAGAAAATTCGCTAATAGAGAGGTCACGATGAAAATTTCTTCAGATGAGCGCCAATTTGGTCCCTAGAGCCCAAAACCAAGGTCCCTTAAAATTTATATATATATATATATATATATATATATATATATATATATATATATATATATATATATATCCGAGCGATAACTCAAAAAATACACAACTGATTTGAACAAAACTTGGCACATATCTTCATTGTATTAAGACCCCGGATGAATTCGTATATCAGCTACAACGGACATTTTCCCCCCAAAGGAATACAAAAATATTTTTAAAACGCTATATTTTTGTAAGTATCAGAGTAACTGGAATAAGACTTTACATGTGGCTATATATGGTGCAAATAAACCTACGTTGTGAATTATAAGTAATTTGGTACACAATATTTAGAGTTTTTTCCAAATTAAAAATAAAATCTGAAAGACATGCGTTGAAACGACTTAGTGGTTAAATTACAATGCCTGACAGACAAATTAGTTAACTGCCATGCGTAGATTAAGTCATACAACAGCTATAAACCATACATCAACGGTAACCAAACTAAATAAATACCAGGCATAAAGCATACTACCCGAACCAACAATCGTGAAATCTCGGCTGCAATTATAGAAAGTTACAGTCGACATGAAATTAAAAATTTGTCAAGTGATTGTTATTTAACTAGGGGATTCAATCAATTATTAAAATACACTATATCTGTAGCTTTACGAACGGCCGCAAATACAGTTTTAGCGCAGCACAGATAGATTATCTTATGGGTTTAGATTGAAAGTGTCGTATAATATTGTAGAAATGTAACCAAAATCAAGTGAAGTCTAAAAAATGATTCTAAAAGAATTTCTCCTATATTTAAAACTTAAACGTAAGACGTCATGTAAGACCGGAACAATTCTTGAATCTGTTTCAGTGGCAATTCTACTAATACTGTAATTCATTGATACGCATACTTTTCATATACTATTCCGGGCATGAAGCCTGTGCTATCATGTAAACAAAACCTTAGTTCACTTATTATCGGATAGCTCAGTGAAAGCGTGCGAGTCTAGTACGCACAAGGTTGTATGATCGAATCCAGCTCGATGAATATATGTGTTTATGTTTTATTTTGACATTTGAAGACACAATAGTGCACAGATTCAAAACTTTTTGAACAAGATCTCATTTTTGTTTAAAAGAACAGAATAAGTTTGTCACCTTTGAGAGAAATTATTATTTTCAGCAGACATTTTGTTATTATTGATATTGAAAAAACCGGTTTGATTAGGTTCACTAAAACGAAATCACACTGGCGATTAATAAGGAAAATAACTGCTACGTTTGTAATTTGGTAGATACCTTACTTTTCTAAATATGAATTAGGTTTCCTTCTGGAAATCTTTTGTATAATTTGTAATACAAGTTTCTTTTAAAGAGACTTAATATATCTATAGATATAGCAAAATTTAATTCTTTCGCTTCATAGGAAATTGACTTTTTGGCATTTTTCAAAAAGGAGTTGGAACACAAGATTTTTTTGATAATAGAGACATACCGATGGTAATACTTTCGAAGGAATTCTTTAAATGTGCTTCTTGTAGGACCTCTAAAATTGATCTTTAAGGTCTATGTAAGTTTAAAGTATTAACTTTACTATAATGCCGTATAATAATAGTATACAATTCTTATGAAAATTCGCTGCTTTAACGCTGCATCCCGAATTTTGTTTTGTTTTGTTAAAATATTCAAGCTCCCTTAAAACAAGTGACAGCATTTGCGCTTGTGTAGAGAACTTGCGTAAAAAATGAGATCTCTTAAATCTGCATTTTTCATTATTTATGAACATCCATTTTACGCATGACATAGCTCCATATAAGGTAAGCTTGTGCACAAAATTTGAGCAAGATAAACAAATTTTTAATTTTCAGATGTACAGAAAATTTTGAAAATGAAACTTGAGAATTTCTATAGACACTCAAATTCGATTAAGCTGGGTAAAGCAGTTATCCCAGCTATCAATTAGAGTAATACACTTACAAATATTTATTAAATTCACTTAATTATTTTGTAAGTTATGTTTAGAAGTAAAAGCACTAATAAACAGGGAATATCTGGAAGCTCAAATTTGAAGAAAATTGGTAGATAGTTCCAGACAATTTTTGAAAACCATCTCTGTAGCTAAATTATGTCTCTTAGCAAAATCTTCTTTGTATGATACATTTAAAGACACAATGTATTATACCCAAATCTATTTACAGCGTTGGCTCAAGCAAGCCAATTAAATAGCATTTTCTGATTTAAAAATATAAGCTAAAATTACTTTTACTTATACAAGTGAGCTATTTATAAATTATCTAAGGCCTTCTATATAGTGTAACGATGCTGTTCTCTAATTAAGGTTAAGTAGCTTGCAGACTGATTAATCAAAATTAAGATTATGAACTCGGGCGCCAGTGCTGATGATTACAGGGGGAGTCAGCACTCCCCAATGAAGTTTGTCTTCGATTAGTTCTCCACAATTAGTTGCTTTTAAGGAAACGTATTCCAGGGTAAACTTCAGTGAAGGCAGTGGATTTCACTGAGCCTAAATACAAAGTGGTCTTTTAGGTGGAGCGTTTTTGGTTTACACCTGATGAAAATTCCAAAATTCTTGTATTGCGTTGTCCAGATGTCAAAATTTCTAGCTATCTTTGGCAGCTATCACTTTAGTTAATAAAGCAGTGAAGACCCTAAGAGAGTTCAAGGGAATGCAGTGGAGAATATTCAATACGCCAATTATTTACAGTCTATATTTACAAATTAGTTGGGAAAATGTCTACAAGGAAATTTACGCAGCGGGTTACTACATCAACAATTAGAAAGACACTAGTAGCGTTTCTACAAAACTACAGCTAATATTATACGATGGTTTTTAAAATAATAGATTTCAATAAAGGGAGGCAGAATGCGAATGATCTTCAAAAGTAAGTTAGGGAAGCAAGGGGTTACGATGTTTATAGAAGAACACGGTGTAATATATATATATATATATATATATATATATATATATATATATATATATATATATATATATATATATATATATAGCGTAAGAGGGCAAGTGGGTGCAATATGTAGACAAGCGGGCTACGTAGCAAGATTATAAATACAATGTAAAAGTGGTTTAAAATTAGTTATAGATTTGATAACCTGGGGGGAACTCTCTAAGGAAGACGGACCACACGCAAAGAAGTCACGCCAGTGAAGGCGCGGGAGGCAGGTAGCGGCGCTTATACAGATTATTTATGATTTCAGCAACAAACTAGGAACCTGTAAATGCTTTACTACGTCAGTATATTCCGTGTGTTTCACCGCAGATGTCAAGAGCAACTTTGCTGAATCTCGACATTTTCTTTCTTTCTTTCTTAGAGCTAACATGTCCCGATCCATGGAAAAATAATCTCATGCTCACAGCCTTCGGGGACCGCGAGAGAGCAGAGATATGTTCCATTTAGGTAATTTCACACTTGAATAAAGGCGCGTCCCTGTATACCGTCTTGCATAAAGTACACATACCGCCTCAAATTTCAGGATAAATGGTCAATTAGATTACTGAGCCCATTATGTAGAAAATTTAAGTAGAAATTTTAATTCAAAATTGGTAGTAATTCATATGGATGATTTCGATTATCGCCCACATTAATTTTGAATTTATGTTGGAGGCAACGTTTAACTGCGGCTTGAGGATTTTCAGTTTCCTACATATGCTTTTGTTGAAATATACCCCAGTGGATGATGGTGGCTACATCTGTAAATGGTATTTTATTCTCAGTTGACCTGAACTATGTTTGTTCCTGAAGAAATGACAGAATTGCAGTCTAGCTTGAATATCAGCTGACAATAAGTTCTCTACGGGTGTCAGGTAATAATGATTAAGACCTTTGTTATCCAATATCCCCAGAACTTATTACCTACTTACATTAGCAATAGCAGAACCAATTTATGGATAATCTGCTAGACGAACTAAAATCTTTTATTCTTGTTCGGAAGCGATCATGTTTTAGATGAAATGAACCAGGCTTACTTATCCGCACATAAAGGTTCTTAAATAATTTGTGTTTCGACTGCCTTTTGCTTAAATGCTGTCCAGCACCTATTTTGTACGCCTTGCGTCCATTAGGATTTTGTTGTTCATGAATGCAGGCCACATTTACTCTTCTTGTTTGGAAGCGATATGCTTTGAACGGCCTAAAATATCCCTTTTTGGGAAAAACAAACCAGTTTCATTAAGGATTTGGAATAGTTTGTGATCCGTCTTCTATTTGAATCCTTTTTAGCATTTAACACGCCTGACGTCAAATAAAATCTGCTTGCGCATAAAAGTAAATCATATCTGACATATCTTTATTACAAAAATAATTATATCGCCGCATACAATGGCACTAAGATGAGATTTCGACAAAAACAAAGACGTTCATTTGTTTATGACAGATACCCACTATGCGGTAAATATAATGTGATCTTAAAGCTATTATGGAGCAGTTCTTTTAAAGTCGTTGGACCACCCTGTAGACTTACAATAGTGCACCATAGTTAGATGCTTGCTTGGAAGACAATAATGTTGTAATCCTGCAACAAATGAAAATTTCCTATAAAGATTTGCGTAAATCTGATACTTGAATCGGCTTTAATTCAATCCCGTTCTAGCTCCCTTAATCAGTGATTCAAAAAGTATCGACGAAAAGGAATTTCCTGAGGTTACAGATAATTAACCTAGATAATATTTTTGCGTAGTTCTCATCCAAGAGATCACTCATCTGTCTGAGGACATTATGTATATATTCCTGTACACTACTTAGATTAACAACATTTTAACAGAAACGTTTCACAGTCCTTATTGATATCTATAAGAAATTAGAATTTGACGTGGGTGTAAGAAAATGAGGAGAAACGAATCCAACAAAAAAGACGTATCTAGGCCTTTTATAACCTGTAAACAATTCCACATTATAGCTATGTTGTATAAAGAAAAGATAATAAATGGATGGAAAGCAGGAAAAGGTTTTCCATACCGAAAATATTCATGTATTTACTTACTAGAAATACAAACAGACTTATTCTGGCTTAACAGCAAACATAAGTACCAAGTGAGTTTGGTAAATAAGGCTGTTATATCAGTTTAATGCTGTTATTTAGTTCTGTTTAGATTTTGGAAATTCGTTGTTAAATATCAGGCGATAAGAACAGATTTTCGTCCGAACAGAAAAAAATATGAAGTATGATTGGGATTTGTACTGAAGGTAGGAAAGGACTGAAACATCATCTGGGAGAAGAAGGAAATTAAATTAGGTGCGTCAAAACCTAAAGTTGAGAATTTTTGGTAAGCGTAATACACAATTCATTGAAAACTATTCAAATAGATGTACAAGTCCTATAATTTTTTTATATGGACATAATGTATAATTATATGCTAATAAAGCATAATGATAATAATAATAATTTGCAAAGGAAGCAAATAATTTATGAGTCAAGCTGCTGGAAAGACCTGATTGGGTTGCGATTTGCGTTATTTATAATGAAAATTGAGAGGGATTCTATGATGCATGTTTTCTTGGATAAACATATCTAAAAATTAATCAACATTTAGTTAACATAGCTGTCACTGTTTACTTTAAGCATTATTGATTGGTTTGTTTTTTATATAAGATGGGATAATTTTTAAGTAAATAATAAAGACGAAGCTGTATACGAACAGCTAATTAAGTGGTAATTACCAGTAAAAGCAAATACAACATAGGAATTATACACTGCTCAACACTCAAACGGCCGCTCGCGAAAATTTTTCCCTTTTAGTGAATTTTCATTAAGAAAATTTACTAATAGAGCAGTAAAGGTGGTAAGACTTTCGGAAAATTTTTCCAAATGGGCACGGATTAGGGCCCCTAGAATCCAAATCCAAGGTTTGAATTTATATATATATATATATATATATATATATATATATATATATATATATATATATATATATATATATATATATAATTCTCAACTGATTGAACGGAAATTGGCACATATCTTCTTTATATTAAAACCGCGGACATGTCCGTAAATCACCTATAACGGAGATTTCCTTCCTCCTCCTCCCCCTCACCTCCGAGACTCCAAGCCTTCAAGTCCAGAATTAACAAGTTTCTGCTTTCCTCCTTGTCGACACCCACGGTACGATAGTATTTAGGCTGTGAGCCCTCGTTGTGTGTTGTTGAAATAAAAAAATAAACAAAATTGCCCCCAAAATATACAATTTTTTTTTTGAAAAAGCTATATTTTTGTAAGTATTAGTGTAACTGGAATGGTGTTAGTAAATATGTTGTGAATTTTAAGTAATTGGGTCTACGATGATTACTTTTTCCCAAATTAAAAATAAAATCTGAAAGACATGCGTTGAAACAACTTAGTGGTTAAAGTCAAATGCCTGGCAGACAGAGTATCTAACTGCCCTGAGTATATTTATTCATACAACAGGAATAAACCATACATCAACGGTAACCAAAGAAAATAAATAACAGGCATAAAACGTACTACCAGAACGAACAATTGTGAAATCTCGGCCACAAATAACACAAATGACAGACGAAGTAATATTACAAATTTACCAAATGATTGTTTTTTAACTGGGTGATTCAATAAACTTTTAAAATACACTATATTTGCTGCTTGATGAATGGCCCCAAATACAGTTTTAGACTGAAGGTGTAGATTAATATAGTGTAAATGTAAACAAAATCAAGTCTCTATAAAATGATTTTAAAATAGTTTGTTCTTTTATCTTCAAACTTAAACATAATACGTCATCTAAGATAGAAACTGTGTTTCAAGAGACAATTCTATTAATTTTGTAATTAATTTTTTTTGTAATTAATTGCTACGTTTGCTTTTAATATAATATAACATATCCCGGGGCATGAAGCCCGTGTCAAGTATTATGTAAACAAAACGTTAGTTGACATATCAGTAAATAGCTCAGTGGTAGAGTAGTAATTTTCTATGCAGAAGGTTGTATGATAGAATCCAGCTCGATGAATGTATGTTTTTCCATGTTTTATTTTGACATTTGGAGAAACAATAATGCAAATATTTCATGCTTTTTGGACAAGATCTCATTTTTGTTTAAAATTATGAATAACTTTGTCACCTTTAAGTCTGAAATTATAATTTTCATCAGACATTTTGTTATTGTTGATATTAAAAAACCGGTTTGAATTGGTTGACCGAAACGAAATCATTCAGGAGATCAATAACGAAAAATAAATACTACTTTTATAATTTGACAGGTATTTTACTTTTCTAAATATGATTTAAGTTTCCTTCTGGAAAGCTTATGTAACTTTAATGAAATTTGTTATACAAGTTTCTTTTAAAGGGACTTACACTACTAGGTATACTAAAATTTAATTTTCTAGCTTCATAGAAAATTTGATTTTGGGCATTTTTCTCACAAGGACTTAGAACACAAGATTTTTTTGATAATAGAGCGATATCTATGGTAACACTTTGGAGATTATTCTTTAAAGTATTAATTTTAGTAATATGCCGTGTAACAGTAGTGTACAATTCCTACGAAAATCACTACTATAACGCACTGGCTGCGTCCCGAAATTTTTTTAATTGGATGTAACATTTGATCGCCGCAATCAAATTGAACTCTGTTGAAAGTGTTTGCAAGCACGACCCTTTCGCTATTAGCGCGTAGTTCTGTGAAACATCAGGTAATTCACATAAATTTTATGCGCGCTGTTGAACAAAACATTGAAAATTTTCCAAGCAGTCAAGAAGCTCCAGTGTGAACAAAAATCTTTCTTGAATTTCTTATCCATTTTATTTACACGATGATTAAAAAAAGAGCGTTTTATGTTTTCGTCTATAACTTTTTACTCCTTAACCGATTTTCGTAATGGAGTGCTCATCTTGAGGCCAAAGCTTAAGGCAGTAATGCTAAGTTAACAGAAACGACACAGAATGAACGATCAATATACAGCGTAGCATTAAAAGTGTTCCAAATCCTAATCGTTTTAATAATTTCGTTTGGCAGCAGAAATGATTGGAGATCAAGTTGCTTATGGAAGATTGGGCGCTAAAAATTGTTTCTCGAGTGCATAGGTCTAAAATTGTCGTTAAAAGAACTCAATTATAAAGGATTGTTCCCAAATGAGAGTCAGTTAAACTAAATTTTTTTTTATGTAATCTGCTTAAAATTTTATAGTGCCTTTCCCAAAATGCAAAAAAATCATATCTTGGCATTAGAAAAAAATACTTGCCACAGAAACGAAGTTGTTTACGCTGGAAAAAATCGAATATACCCAGTTTGTTACAAAAAATATGTCGAAAAACGTTTGTGCAAACATTTTTAATTAAAAGCGAATATATCAGGAAATGGAAAAGCCGTTCCATACTTTTTAGTAAACCTGTATAGACATAAAAAATGTCTATCATTAGAAGAATTTTTTCGAAAGTTGCCAAATATGATTTTTTTTATACGAATTCGCTAAAAAAACTGTTTTTTACAAACATTTGAAAAAAATAATGTTTAAATTTCAGCATGGCATTCGTTATTGTGACTATGCATACTACTGCTTTGCGAGGTTGGTTTTTCAGGGCTACGTTAAAGATGTACTCGTATCCCCTAGCTTTCCTAATTTTCGGGACTTGATTGTTAAGCAAACTTCTTTGTAGGTGCTGGGCTTGATGTAACTATCTGGGGTGTCCCGAAGCACACTCCTGGAATTACGGTGATTTCTTGAAACGTGCGTCAGATCAACGTCATTGTAATTTGTGCTGAATTACACCCTCAAATGATCCGCGAAGGCGCTTGCTGTATCGTGCAAGCCATGCCGTTTTGCCCATGAAGTTGGGAGATCAAAAGTTTTTGAGAACGAAGAGCGTTTACCAATTGCCAGATGAAACTGTATTGGGCGGACAGAGTTTTCAGGCGTTGCGAAGTTATTGTAAGGTGAATCGTACTTGTTTGATGAGTCTGTTAACGTTTTGTTTGTCGTAGGGTTTCCGGTGCGTCTAGCACACGATTCTCTTCTACTATAATTTGTCTGATACTGGAAGGACAAGGGGGGCTGTACAAAATGCCTAAAAATATTTTAATATATATACCAATTTGTAATGTCACCACCTTCAAAGTCGAAAAATTTGGATTTGTAACTTTGTTTGATCTACCATATATTTTGCACCTTAGTGGTCAATAAACTATTACTGATATATATTATCAAATAAAGAAACTAGAGAGTATTAAAAAGCATGATGAGTGAATATATAGTAAACAATTTTTGGACGCAGTAAGTGCGTTATGGTAACGAATTTTCAATAAATGCTTCAACCATGTATAACTCAATTTTCTATAAACCTACAAAAATTAGTTTTGGTTTGTAGTAAGGTACTTACCAGGGCAACATGACAACCGAATTTCATTGAAATAGCTTTGCTATTATTTGAAATACAAATTTTTCTTTCGGAAAAATCAATTTTTTTTAGGAAAATTAAACCGATAGGGCTGGCTAACAAATTCGTCCAAGCTATCAATAAAAGAAAGATTCTTGTCGCTTTTAATTAAAATCGGTTAAAAACTTTCTCAGTTATCGTTTGGATATGTATATATATATATATATATATATATATATATATATATATATATATATATATATATATATATATATATATATATATATATATATATATATATATATAAACGTACCTTTGTTTCCAGTTCTAGTAGCCCAAATAGGCGCTGGTATAAATTTTTTTTGCAAAGTCTCACCATGGATACCTTTCTGTTTTTTTAATAAAAATTAACTAAAAGATTTTAAGTAGAAACTTTTTCAGAATTGCTGTTTCATTTGTTGTAGATTATGCCTTTGGAAAATGAAATGAAAACGCCTAAATCATTTGGAGGTACTTTTGGTGTACTGAATATAGGAATGTCTACAATAATATTTCTTTATATTGGCATGGGTCTCCTAGGTTATTTGGCTTATGGATCACTAACACATGGAACAATCACATTAAACATTGGACCAGATATGTAAGTAGCCTTAGATGTCGTATATGTTTTCCTTTGAGCAAATTTCTTAAAACGTATATACCCAAGCCAGAAGTCAAAGCCTGCTTCGTTTTATTGTCATATCTGCGTCGAGAACACGCCATTGTTATATATGCATTGAGATGCGGGCTCTACATAAATGTCTCATCAGTTGGCGCTCTATCTTCATCGACCAGGCAATTTAGATTTATATTTAATTGAACGTATGTTTTTAATTTTCAGACCAGCTCAAGTTGCGAAAATCATGCTGTCAGTAGCCATCTATATTACGCACAGTCTGCAAATGTATGTAGCAATCGATATTATCTGGAATGAATACCTGCCTGCAAGGATGGAAAAAGTTAACCACAAAACATTTTGGGAATATTTCACTAGGACTATTTTAGTGCTTCTGACTTGTAAGTAAATTTCGAACCATACTGTTTTTTTAATAATCCATTAACTAAGGTTTTTTTCTATCAAGACGTGAAACGTAAACGTCAAATTTTTTGTACGTTTAGATTTCTAAGTTTTTGAAGATGGTTGAAAAAAAAAAGAAACACTTTTGTGGCAAACTAAAAGGCTGGTACAGACAGTTATTGATGATAAGCTAGTTATAGGTGCTAACTAACAAACTAAAATCAAGACAATTCAGGACATGCGACTATTTTAGGAGTAAATTAAAATTGACTTTCTGAGAGATTTATTCGGTTACGAATGGTATGTTAAAATCTGTATGTAAAGCTTTGTTACTAACATATCAAGGTCCCCTTGTCATAATGCGAAGAGCTTTGGACTGAAATCGCTGCATAACATTTATTATTATTATTATAACATATAAATACGGACAGATGATAAATCCGATGGAGTCCTTGATTCCAGTAGCTAGGTGCGCTTAACCAGAACACAGCACAAATCAGAAAAATTACCAAACTTACAAAACAAACCAAACTTAGAGAATACTAAAGTCAAATTAGGTCGTATAGTCTTTTAAAGGTATTCACACATGATGCGCTCACTACTGGCGAAAGCAGACTGTTCCAACTGCCAAACAGTCTGCCCACGGAGACCACCATCATAATTCCGAGTAAACAGGATGTCCAACGGCATTCCTGTAAAACCATGCAGAATACGATACGTGAAAATCAGATCACCTCGTTCTCGTCTCTCAGCAAATGATGTCATGCCTCAGATTTGTAACCTAACCTCGTAGATAGGCTTGAGAATGCCATAAGGTAGTCGGCTTGCCGCTCGCTGCACTCTTTTAAGTTGGTCACGGTCTCTTGATAGCTCTGGGTACCAGGCTGGCCCGCAATACACCATTATAGGTCTAATGTATGTAGTGTATATGAGTGTAACACATTGAGGATTAATATGGTGACAAGACTTACGGATCATGTACAGGATACGATTTCCTTTGGAGCAGATACTGGACACGTGCACAGACCAGGTTAAGTATTCAGTCACGATGACTCCCAAATCGGTCTGCTGTTTTTCCGTTGCAAGCTGGGTTCCATTAATGCAGTATAGAACGCTGGGGTTGTTTGTGCCAATATGCAACACTGAACACTTGGAGGCGTTGAGGGGAAGTAACCATGACTTGTACCAATTCTCCAGCTCGAGCAGGTCTTTGTGGATAACACTGTGATAAACAAGTGGGTCGCTTTATATATCTTGATGTCGTCGACGAAAGACGCGCATTCAGTCCTGATAATCAGTGGTAGATCGCTGGTGTATACCATAAACATCGGGGGGCGAGGACTGAGCCCTGGGGAACACCACTCATCACAGTGCGGGAAGCGGAGTACGCGCACACGAAAAGCTCGGTTGCTCGGGAAAGCTCTAATCCACAAAAGCAGATCTCCACCAATTCCGTAAGATGACAGCTTTGCACAAAGTCTCCTTAAAGGTACTCTGTCAAATGCGTTGGAGAAATCAAGGTAACATCGACAGGTCTCCTGCTATCCATCAGTCTTGTCCAATGGTCGACACAGGTCATTAAGTTTGTGAGTGTCGAGCGGCCGAGCGCAAAACCATGTTGGTTACGCGGGATGGTGTGGTTTTGAAGAAGGAACGTCTGCATGCTTTTACGAACGATAGATTCCATAATTTTCGCTACTAAAGGTGTCAGACTTATTTGACGATAATTGGAAGGATCGTATCTATCACCTTTCTTGAATATGCCAGTAACATATGCAGTCAGCCAGGGTTGGGGCGGAATATGAGACGACTGTTCTAAATATTAGTCAGTAAGTATTATTGTATGTATGGGAAATAAATAAATAAATAAATAAATAAATAAATAAATAAATAAATAAAAAGGAAGAAAAAGAAGACGAAAAATAATATTGCATAATTATGGCGAGAGGATTGGCCAGCGCAGACCCACATCTCTTCAGCACTTGGGTAGTTATTCGGTCCGGGCCAGGTGAGCCATTTTCTGAGAGATTTGATGTTTCGGTCAAAATGTCACCTGGGGCAAAAGTAAACGCACTAGCTGACACGGGCATATTGATACCTGGCAGGGGATCTGCTGGTTCCCCAGTGTAGTTCGTCGCGAAACATTCAGGCAAATAACCTGAAACTAATACGAGCAGTGGAAGAAAATGTGTCAATAAGAATGTTTTACAAATGGACCATATACCAAAGTATAGGTCTGTAGGTTTAAAGACAAAAAAGTTATTGGCATTTACAGAAAATACATTTGAGGTTTTGCTCAAAACATCTGTCGCGATTTGCAACGTCAGAATTGGTAACATTTGGGCAAATCACCTAAAACAAATACGGATTATGTAAAGAAAATGTTGCAAGAAGAGTGTTCTGCAAACCCTTAAGTTTCAGCTTCAACCATCATTGCCCTTCATTTTACTAAAATATTTCCAGAAATGTCACATCAAATAGACCCCTTTTCTTATGCTTTGGCAGTATCTTTAGTTATTAAGTTTATGGTTTACCGGTCTATACTTTTTAGCTAATTTTCGTTAAGGAAGAAACCGCGACCTTTGAATTTTAAAAATATTTCTTCAAATGAGCACCAACTAGGCGCCCTAGAATCCATATCCGGGTTTAGTTTCAGTTTTTATCTGTTTACATATATACAGGCTGGCGCATTTCTACGGTGAAGCTCAAGATAATTGCTGTTATACAAGATACGAGCAAAAGTTGTATACGTTTATTATAGAGTGTCTTGAGCTGCATCTTATAAAATTATTTTGACAAACACAGGCTGACCCATAAGTCGTTGGTGATACCTAATTATTTTTTCGAACACCCTTATATTATTGCGTTTTTTCATTTTTTATCGAAATAGGATGCATTTGTGAGAAAAAAATTCGGGACACAATAATTGCGTTTTGGTTGAGAATTTTAAATTAAATGCTTCACATTTCAAAAACTTCAATTCGCTATTAACCGAAGGTTTGTTGGCTAGGATACCAGTTTTCTCGGAAACATTTTTAGTTTAGTTTCGGAACATTTTTGTACATTTTCAAACATCAAGCTATTTTGGTAAAATATGGTACATTGTTTTTTTTTTATTGTAGCACTATTGCATTTTACACCCAGTTTTAGTGCATTCTTGTAAGGAGAAAAACTTGATATCGCCCATCGCCTTTAAGTTATTTCAACTGTTTCTCAATTTTTTACATTTTTGAACATATCAAAAATTGCGATGCGGCGTTTTTAACAATGGACATCGGAGTCCCATGAAAATGACGCATTTAGGGAGCTTTTAAATTACATTAGTCGTCAAAAAAAGCGACATGACATATACAGGATGCTCTCAAATTAATTCGCCAACCTTTGTAAAAAAAATGGCGAATTATCATAAAACAGATTGTTTACAAATCTTTATGTAAACATTTTCTGAATTTCTGTCAAAAAGGTTTCTGTGAATAATTGTATCTTGGCTTGTGTAGTTTTTTTGTAAATCACGTGGATAGGTTCGTTGGCCAGGAAAGTCAGACTAGTTTTTTTGGGAAAATTTTTAATTTATCTTGGAATTTTTTTTGTACGTTTTCAAACAAAAAGTTACTTTGATAAAATACGGTACATTGCTTCTACTATCAAGGTTACACTATCTACTAAAATTCATGTCTTTCTTTCAAAAGAACATATTTAACATTGAAAATAGTTCTATGAAAATTTGCTATCATAACTCACTTGCCAGACTTCTAGACTTTAGTGAATTTTACTAAAATATTAAAAAAAATTAATTTCAAATAGACCCTTTCTCTGATGTTTTGGCAGTAAGATTTTATGGTTTAATGGTCTATAATTTTTAGGAAATTATCGTAGAAAAGAGCTCAATATATCCATTATTATACCAGATACGAGAAAAAATATATATGTTAATTATATGTTGTCTTGAACTGCATCTTATGCAATTAATTTTACAATCACAGCGTGGTCCATAAGTCATACAAATTTTCTTTTGTTTTCAATTGAAAACTTCTTATGCATTTTTGCATTTTTCATCGAAATATAACACATGTTTCTGAGAAAAGTAATGGACGCAGCAAGCGCGTTTTGGTAGCAAATTTTCATTAAATGCTTCAAATTTCAACAAATCAATTTGCTATTTACTTGAGGTTTGTTGGCTAGTAAACCAGTTTTTTCGGGAACATTTTAAGTTTATTTTTAAAAACTTTTTATATATTTTCAAACAATAAACTTATTTTGATGAAATATGATACATTGTTTCTATTATAATAATACAGGTTATACTGGTAACCAAATTTGATACCTGCTTTCATTAAAAAAATACATATTTGTTATTCAAAACATTTCTATCAAAATTGACTTCCATAACGCACTTGCTGCGTTCAGACTTTTTATTTTGGGCCAAATATCTAGTGGATTTTAAATAGGAGAAATACAATTTTTTGAGCCCTGCTCTTGCAGCTTTACAGGTGGAATGATCTTTTTTTAACAAATTTCCTACGTATGGCTGAAATGTCCCGCTTTTAACTTTTTTTAGTGTGTGTTTTAGTTTGTTAGCTAGGCGATTGTATAATATTGCATTTAAATTTTGCCTGTGTCCCTAACATCGTCTTCTTTCCTGGACGTTACTTTCTATTCTGCGTCCTGGATTGTTTTTATTAAATCGTTTATCACAGACTCCATTTCACTGACTCTTTTAATTTGTATTTCGATGTCTATATTTTAAGTTACTTTGATTTCTGAATACGTCCCAATCGGTGTTTTTGTAGTACAAAGATGGTTTCGGTTTTCTTCTAATAATGATAGCACTAATGGTTACTACAACCGATGTGTGGTTAGACGTCAGATCTGGGCAACTTTTTACTTCTAGATAATACTCGACACACCACTAACTAAAAAGAAATCTAGACCAAGTGTTTTGTTTGTGTCTGTCGGCCAACAGCTTGGTTCCCCATTAGAAAATGAGACGTACTTCTCTTCTGTTATGAGTTTAACCAGTTATCCACCCTTTGTTTTTGTTAATCTAGAACCCCAAGGACTGTTCTTGCAATTATAGTCGCCGCTAGCAATAAAAGATTTGCTGAGTGATTCAAAAAATTGTGTAACACTTCTTTGGCTATGTTATGTCTTGGTGGATAGTACGCAGCAGATATTTTAAAAGAACTCTGAAGTTTACTTAGTTTGATTTTTGTTGCTTGTAGAAAATCTGATTTTTATTTTGCCATCTCATGTTGGACGATTGAAATTTTAATTAAACAGTAGTACCACCATGCCCTATACCGTCAGGGTGTTATGTATAGTAGAACGGAATTTAAAAGTATGATTTTCCTGTAAAGAGGGTTTCTGATATCAAAAGTGTATGAGTTTTATTTATCAGTAGAAATGCAATACAAAACTTTTGTCAATATAATTCCCAAAAGGATAAATCAAATAGATATCCAGTCTTCGGCTCTGTGGAATGCAACCAGCATTTTTATCATCATAATTTATTTGCAGCAACTTGTTATTAATATATTCAAAAATAATAGACAGCCAAGGTAATGTAAGTAATGTTATGATTATTAGGAATTTGTACAGCAAATATGAAAAATATTTTAAGTGCGTTAATATAACCTTGTGCATAAAAACAAAGGAATTTGGACTGTTATCTCTGGATTTTTCATACGTGTGCTAATTGGTATTATCAACGCTAAAGATATTTATTCACTACGAGTGCCTCAAATATTTTAAAACTTGAATTATTTTGTATATAATTTTTCAAGGTACCTGTATTACGTAAATGTTCTAATTAT
Source organism: Tillus elongatus (assembly GCA_964006375.1). Lineage (NCBI taxonomy): Eukaryota > Metazoa > Arthropoda > Insecta > Coleoptera > Cleridae > Tillus > Tillus elongatus. The sequence continues at coordinate 197,972,656 of OZ023263.1, forward strand.
CAATATTTGAAAGCGCCAATGAAGTACGCCTTGATAAAAGTTAATTTACGAGAACATGATTTTACTTTACACTTTATGATTATTTCGCCAGCAAATTTGACATCAACAATTAACGGAATAAGATAAATTAAATAACTAATTTATTCACGATGTTGTAAAAGGCCATAGCGGTTACAGAGAAGACAATAAACAATTCTAAATCCAGCGAAGGAGTCTTTACATGTGTATTTATTTAGGTATTACTTTATAACGATCTAGAATTTTTGAGTTTTTGCTTCTTTAACGTCGGTATGTTTCGCGACTATGTTCAATCACCGACGCCAGAGAGCAGTTTCACCTCACTATCCTGGATTTTTTTCGAACCCCTGCCTTTCTGTAAGGAGGGTAGGGATCTTTAACGTGCCCAACATCGCATGAACACGGGACCTACAGCTTTATGCCCCCTCGGAAGAGCGCAACGTACATACATTCAACTTGATCAAATGCAATGCCACAACTTCGGTTGATGTTAATGTTACAGTATGTGCTGATAAAGTGGAAGGAGAACCCCGGGAGCGAACCCAGTACCTTTCGTTTCAGAGGCATACGTTCTTACCACTGAATCACTGAGGCTCCATCTCAGATTTTTAAAAACCACGTTGACCGGATTACTAAATGGTTTGTGTGCTGTTTGTTATGGTCTACTGGACTCGACCACGGCAGAACAAAATGAAAATTTATTAACAGCGAAAATAACTAATGTCTTTTTTATTTTTGATATTAATAATGGTGGTTGATTAAAATCCTGCTAAGCAATATATAGCGAGAACTGAAAATCTGAGATGGTAGTGGCCAGTATTTTTACCTGTATTCAGAAATTTAAAATTAAATGAATTAAAAAATATTCATTCAATTACTATTATATGACAACAGGTTAACTATAATATCTCATTCAGAAACAAAAACATTTCAAACGCTTCTTTGTATCTTAAGAAAAATTACAGCGAAGCACTTGTCATTGCTATTGACAGAAGTTAGAAGGATTATATTATACAGAAGACAGCTCTAAAAAAGTTTGGGGAGAAAAGGAACAGGAACTATATGATATTGCTAATAAGTTAGCATATAAACGTTACTCAAATATCTATAGGAAGACAGCACCTTTGCGCAAAGACATTTTTACAATCGTTGCCGGAATTTAGATCATTTTTCGCCAGTGTATAGAACATGGTGTTTGTCATAGAGCATTAAAGAGGGCAAAAGAAGTACCCGTACACAAACCTGGTGACACGGATGACTGTCTTAAATATCGCCCAAAATCCGTCTTATGCATATTTTATAAAATACAAAAAGAACTTTTGAAGAGAAGGTTCCCAGAATTTTTTGTAAAGAACGCCATTCTGTATACAAGAAAATGTGGAAACCAAACGGAATAATTAGCAACTTTGTCACAGCAGATGCGCCTGCGACTTTCGGTTTGGTTATTTTACCTAAGAATGAATATAAATACATTTGCTGTAGTATAAATTAGTTAGAATATTTCACCCTCTGATAAAGCTAACGTTGTTAGCGAAACGATCGTTGGGTCTTTAAAAAGATGTGTTGTGGTGATTTGGGTTTCTCCAAGTGTACTTATCACAACAGGAGCTTGGATAGACATACTAAGGCGTACATTCTGATATGTGATCTGAGCAAGGCATTTGACTGTGTTGAGGGTGGAACCCTTCTCAGAAAATGGAGTACTATGGCATCAGAGGCTCTGAAACAAATATGTCTAAAACCTTTTGTTCTCGAAACAATTCAAATGGCCGGCTGAAGTAACGAGTTGGCTATTGAAATGATTGTGGATCAACGAGTGCTGAGGATATTGCAAAGTTTGCCAATCAGATAAATTTCTTTTTTTTTTGTGGTAATTTTGCAATAAATTTTAAAACCATATATAATAAATAATACAGAATAAAGAGATCTTTAAAATGAGGTATCATAAGCCCCTACTTCCTATTTAAAAGTCTGGGAGTTGCAGCTGTCACCCAAAGGGGGTTGAATGTAGGGATGAAGTTTTCACGTTGCAGGATGCCATTTTTTAAATTGAGGTGTCTCGGGATTTCTCAAATTTGCATAAGCATAATACAAATAATATAAGTAACGTAGCAAGGCCACCATTTTAGAGGTTGACAACCCTTTAATTTCTTAGATAGCAACATGGGTTATTCGACAAATTTTTTGAAAGCGTATTTAGCGTACTTTTTGATGCATAATTATTTTTAAATTACCGTTGGCAACAACGAAAACACTCAGTTTTTCATGCAACTTATTTGGGATAATGGTAACATCTTACTTTATTGAAGAAAATGCTCAAATTGGGCCCCCTGGACTTCTTGACAATAGTAAAGCCTCTTATGGAAGTGATGAATCGAGTTTTGCAGTGATCCCTTAGGCACTTGTTGAAAGGCCATTACAAATCTGTCTCGCAACTGTTCCAAATTCGCATGTCGATCGTTGTAAACAACGCTATTTAAATAAGCTCAGAGAAAAAAATCAAGTGGAGAAAAATCCGGAGACCTAGCTGGCCACTCAATGGGTCCTCTTCTGCCTATCTATCGGTTAGCAAATGTCACATTAAGGTATTCCATTACCTCTTGACTGAAATGTGGTGGAGCGCTATCTTGTTGGAGGTAGACATTGGGGAAATCACTAATAATTCCGGCCCATACCTTTATTTTTTGAGACTATTGGGTATGAATTTCTTCCACCTAGTGGGTGTTACTGTCACACCACTATCGATATATGTATCTATTTACACTACCATTAAGGCAAAAGGCAGCCTTATCAGAGGAAACAACAAAAAAGCTCAATTTTTGATGTGTAATCTGAATTATTGGTTCACAAAATTCGATCCTTCTATGAGAATCCCCTGCAAAAAGTTCTTATAGGTTATGAACCTTATAGGGAAAGTACTTTTCCTGATGCAAAATCCACTGTACAGCACGTCTGGAGATCTAGTTCGCTCTACAACATTCCAATACAGAAGTTTTGGGAGTTTCTTGCACAGCAAACGATACATCCAACGTCTACCTCGAAATATCAGTTACAGAACGGCCAGATTTTTGTCCCGCACCTGACTGCAGTCCTGTGGGAAAGTTCGAGTATATAGATTTTTTTTTTAAGAAAGTTTAGTAGGAGTCTTAGTAAGTATTTTAGACTTGAGTGAATATCTGCTACCTGGTACATTTTCCAATTACGACATCAATTTTTTGTATGAATTGTTTTTTCTTCGGAAACCCATCGAGCGGGGTATCAAATTAAAGGGCACCATGACTTGGTTCCAAAAATATACCACACCATTACATTTCAGCCAGTCGTTTCGTAAAAAATTAAAAAACATTTTCAAAACACACCAAGTTTGGGCTCTTCCTGACAGGAAACGGCTCAATGAAATTTTCTAAAATATACACCGAATGACTCGTTATATCCTCATATCTAATGTAATGAAAGAAATTCGGAAAATATTAATGCTTACTATTTTTTTAATATAAAGAGCAAGATAGTTCTTCTGCCGATTAATTTGGCGGCCATTTTATACTTACTGCGAAAAATGCCACTGGTTGCGTGTAGAGGCCTCTGATCACGATCTAATAACCCCCCCTCTCATGGCAGCCCCGCACCAGCCAGTCGGCCAAAGGGCCAACATCCGCACGGGTCGCTTTTGTAAATTTTCAAACCAGTATTTTTCATGTTTTGTGTTGAAATTTGCAATAATATGTTGAATCTATGCCATTTTGCCTACAAGTATGTGTAATTTGTGTAGTCGTATAGCTTTTAAGGTGTAATTGGAATTTCTATATGAAACGATGTGCGTCATTTTGAGTACTTGGGGCGATCGTATACGATCCCTGTTTCAGTAAATTTCTCGTAAAGTCTGTTTACAGTGGACCTGTTACAGGGTGGGCGGCCAGGGTGAATCATATTAAAGAAATGACAAACGTCATCCAAGTTCCTTTTACGATCACCATAACCGATCATCATTAAAACTTCGATACGTTCTTGTTCATTTAAGTGAGCCATATCACAAAAAGAGTAAATAAAGGAAATGGACAAAAACACTAACTCACGACCCAAAACGGTTGCGACCGTAGAAAATCAGGCTAATAATTTTGAAAAAAAAAAAGAAACTGATTTTCTGGGTGAAATTATTAAAGTGAAGTCTGTATTTTTGCTTAAAGAAATTCCATATTTGAGAAGGCCATGTATTTCAGGTTTTTTTGGGCAGAGATAAAACTACTTGAATATTCTTTATTTTACTTCCTTTGTTGTCTTGAAAAGCCAATTATTTTCGTTTTTGTCAAAGCTAACATCAAAATAATTAATACCATCAAAAAGCACGCTGAAGGCGCTTTCTAAAAATGTGTCGCACGGCCCATGTTGATATTCAAGAATTTATAGGGTTGTATTGTATTTTGGAGCATGACATGGCTGCGGCTGGTTGCCATTCACACAAATTAAAATGTTGTCACCCTCCAAACAGGAGGCTATTCAAATAATGTCAATAATGTCACCAGACAGTCGCAGATAATCTGTTATCCAATCCTACAGCTTTTGAGCGTCCTTGGTTTAAAAGTTATGGCTCTGTTGCGTTACTTATGGGCACCTGTATATAAAGGGTTTTTCAATTAGGAAATAACAATTTTGTATTTAAATAAAACACAGAATAATTGAGATATTGCGCTGAAACTTATTATGTGTGCAGTACAGATGTTACGTTTAAGTATGGAATTTAATCTTATTCATATGGCCACCACGGGCACGTTTGCAAAGATCGATTCTTTGGAACTAATTTTCCATCACTCTTTCACGTATATCGGCCGGAATGTTGGCAATTTCACGTGTGATATTGTTTCTGGGCTCCTCTAACGTTGTTGGCTTGTTGGCATAAACCAAGGACTTAAAGTAGTCCCATAAAAGGAAATCCAATGGTGTTAAATCGCATGAGCGAGGTGGCCATTCCACCGAACCATTTCTCGAGATTAGACGGTTACCGAACTTTCCCTTCAATAGATCGATTGTTTGGCCAGCTGTGTGGCATGTGGCACCATCTTGTTGGAACCAAATATCACTGATGTCAATTCCATCCAATTCTGTCCAAAAATAGTCTTCCAAAATGGCACGATAGCGAACTGCATTGACCATAACATGGACTCATTATCATCGACGAAAAATATGGGCCAATCACACCTCCGGCATAAAATCCGCACCACACAGTCACTTTTTGTGGATGCAATGGAGTCGCTTCAAGCACATGTGGGTTTTTTGCTGTTCAATAATGCATATTTTGTTTATTGATAAAGCCATTTAGCCAAAAATGAGCTTCATCGCTGAATATGATTTTTCGATGAAACTCAGGATTTTCGTCAAATTTTTTCAGAGCCCAATCGGAGAAGTTTCGGCGCCTCAAATGATCAAGAGGCTTTAATTTTTGAGTTAATTGTATCTTGGAAGGGTGTAGATCAAGATCAGTATTCAAAATTCGCCACAATGTGGTTTGAGAGACTCCCAATTCTTGTGAACGGCGTGGAATCGACTGATTTGGATCATTTTGAACTGAAGCCCTTACAGCTGCGATATTTTGGTACATCGACAAGTGCGTCGTCTCACTGGCACAGGAACATCCATTAGTGAATAATTTGAGTCGAATTTATCCACTATAGCACGCACAGCCTGTCTGGTGGGACGATTATTACGACTGAAAATTGAAGTAAGCGCTCTTAAAATTGCGACCACCGACTCAGAATTTCGGTAGTAATTTTTTACAATTTCCAAACGTTGCTCGTTCGTGAACTTTGTAACCTTCCTCAAATAACACTGAAAACTGGAGACGTGGTATATGGTGATTGACCTCAAGTGGATATAGATCTGCTCAATAGTGAGGTCACGATTGCCTATAAAACCCTACCCTAAAATATCTATCTATCAGATTATCATTATTATTAAGATTAGAAATAGTTTTAGGAGGTTGAGAGATCTTGATATAGTTTGATACTCACGCTCTTTTCTGTGTTGCTCTGCCTGGAGTCCTGTATTTATGGGCGCTCCAGGCTAGTGCCAGGTTATATAGAAATTTAGATATCTAGGTAAACGATAGTTAGAATCAACTATTTGTGCTGACGTCAAAACAAAGGAGATATAAGGGAGGAATTTCTCTTCAATCAAACAGATATGTAAATATTTACAATGATATTAAATTTATTCATATAAATAAACATGGAATAGCAAGTAAGATTCAACTAACATGATTGGTAAATTTAAAATAAGCATTGTTCCATACACAAACAAAAATCAAATAAACAGCAATAGTTTCAAGAAAAGACAAATTACAATTACATATGGTATGTGACGAAATAATAAAATAAAGATGGTTATATGTTACATAAAAATGTTAACCTTACATAATAGAGGTGCATTAAAAATCAAACGCTGTATTTTTCAGCTCAGAAACAAACAAAAATTAATATGCAAATGATTTGATGTTTATCAATCAATTCTCTTGATTTTTCAGTGAATTTTGAAAAGGGATCCCCGAATATTTAACTGGCAAGTCCCTTAAGTGAAACTACATTTAAGAAATACATTCATGTAAAATTTTGTCTCTTAATGATTGTAAATGAAAGATATTAAAAAGTACAGTTTAAATATTTTACAAACAAAATCTGCTAATTACAATTTCAAGAACTATGTATTTAAATTCATAATATTGACAAAATTGTAAAGAGTAAACAGGAAATTTACAGTTGTCCTTAGAAACACCTCACTGGCATTATTGAAGTTCTAATTTGATTATGTTATTTTGAAAGTTCAAGTTGTAAAGGTTCCAATATTAGATTGTTGCATGAAAAATTCTGCTGGTTCACAGAAATAAAGTTTATATCGACTCATCAAGTCCTGATACCTGGAGTTACCTTATGACCATTTGAAGATGCTCTCCAATCAGAGTCAGCCATCAGTGCCAAACACAAGCTCTCAAACCCTAATAAGAGAGGGAAGGTTGGAGAGAATAGTGATACTTTCCATAAACGGGCAGGTGGGTTTTGCTGCTCCAATACTGGGAGATACCATTCGGCCCCGAACAACAAATGAACAACTGTTTTAAATCGATGTTCGGAATTAATTCGATTAAAACCTCTCTACTGCAATTGACATGTAAATTGGCTAAAGTGAAATTTAGAATGCCAATTGATTCAGAGCTCGGTGATAATCAGAAACTTTGTGTGTTTGGCTTGCGGGATTTACCAGGTCATGAACAAAGGATCACTGTTAACTAGCGTTCTTCTGTTAAATACTTCGTTAATTTAAATAAAAAATCCAATCAAAAGACATAAAAACATCACTGACAACTGTTGTCAGATATTCTAGATAACTAAAAGGGTTTATGACCTATTTTAAGATAATTGCAAGCCACGGTAACTAGCGCGGTCTTTACTCGAGAAGTGTTCAGTCGAGAATCCTTGTTGGTAGCATGTTGTCTGTTGAGATCTAACCCCTTTTCTCTGACGTCTCACCTTCCCGCGTCTACAATTCAAAGTTTTCTCGGGAATATTTGTTGAACGGCTTCCAACGGTAGTTTTTAGGTGACATCATCAATACGGAAAAATACAGATAAAGTTGCAATGATCTTAGCTACGTATTTCACAGCTCTTGCATAAAAAACTTAACGTCTTTTCACTACTGGAATTTTCTTTGCCTCCGAATTGCTATGAGTTCTGACCTGTTCAAGGATTTCTGCTGACAAAGATAATATCTCCTTCAGATACTTGAATTTTAACGTAACCATTTGAGAGGCAGTAAGGGGTGTATGGTGCCGAAAGGTTTAGCCACTTTTCATGAAGTAATTGTGCAACCAAAACTTGAAATATTCAATGCGGATAGGGTTTATTTCCATTATTTACGATCCCTGGGGGTTTCTAAATGTTTATTAAAAACTAAGTAATGTTTCTGGAAAACATAATCGTTACAACTTCACCATGATAAAAATGTAGAACTCGCCTGACGTTTTGAGCTTGACAGATCCTGAAAAAAGTTTAAGAATGCGTTGGTATTAAATACAAATTTGTTATGTCGCTATTGGAAAACCTATTATTTTATTTAAAAAAAAGTACCTATAAACGACAAAATTACTTTATTCAATCGTTTACACATCCTGTATAACCTTATAAACAAAGTACTTACCATCTCTTTTGCTTTTCAGTTGCCTTAGCTGTGGCCGTACCAAAACTCGAGTTGTTCATATCACTCTTTGGAGCCCTGTGTCTCTCTGCATTAGGAATGGCATTTCCAGCAATGATCGATTCCTGTACACACTGGAACACTTATACTGGACACAAGTTCTACCTAATGCATATGAAAAATCTGTTTCTAATACTGTTTGGTCTTGTGGGTCTTGTAGTCGGAACTTTTGTTAGTTTGAAGAAAATTGTAGAAAGTTTCGCTTAAAACTGTGAAATATAATAGTTGAATGTTACCAATGACACAAGTATTATGTGAAAAGTGATCTTTTCACCGCTTGATGCGGTTGTAAAATATTTATTTTTATATTGACATTGTATGTCAGTGCTTTGAGCTGTGGTGAAAATATGTATATGATTGAAAGACGTCTATCTATGTTTTGTAAAAAATCATAAATATGTAAGTGATATTTTGATGAAATAACTGTACATAAAGCTAAAGAAGAAACAGACACAAGAAACCAAGTGCTAACCAGAGGAGGTTACGACGAAGCGCTTTAAACATCATTACAAATGAGAATTAGTCATATCAATACAACTCTAAAGAAGAAGAAAAAGTCTGGACGAGGCAAGAGCGTTATAGTAGCGAATTTTCATAAAAATCCGAGAAATGCTAAAAATCGTCGGATAGTAAACAAATTGTAGCTCCAAAAACAATAAATTTTATATGATGAAATTTTGTACACCTGTTGCCTCTATAAAGTTTTTGTTACAACAAAACTTGGAATGTATTTGTTATGGGAAATAGGTTTATTGAAATTTGGGAAAAGTTGATGATATTCACTACCATAACGCAAACGCCGGATCTTAACTTTTACTACCAGTTGTATATATTTTGTTCATTTATCGCTTTATTGACTAAAGAGAAGACTTGTTTTGAATCCAGTTAGGTAAATAAAAATCAAAACATAGTTAAATCTCAAATCTATGATTTAAATTGCTGCTACAAAATCGCAACAAGGATATGTGATGTGTGTGTTTTTATTTCTTTAAGATCGGCCTATTTCCGCGACCATGCCCAATCACCGACGCCAGGGAACAGTTTCACATCACTATCCTGGAAATTTTGCCAAACCCTTGCCTTTCTGTAAGGAGGGTGGGGATATTGAACGTGTCTAACATCAGCACGGCACAGGCGGCTTTACGCCCCCTCCGAAGGGCGGAACGTTCAGATATTCAATTTGTTCAAATACAATGCCGCAACTTTGGTTGATGTTAATGGTACAGTATGTACTGAAAAAGTCAAAGGAGTACCCTTGGATCGAACCCAGTACCCCTTGGTTCAGAGGCACACGTGCTTACCACTGAACCACCGAGACTCTGAAAGCAACACGAGTATATTTTAAATATTTTTTCTGCAAATATTTTATTTAAATGAAGAACAACAGCTATTGAAACAAATGTAAGACACTGTTGACACTTCTTGCAATATTTATTGTCTTCGTTTTAGAATATTCGTTTGAAAATCACCAATTTTGATGGTTCGAATCGCAAGTTTGACGTTTCTAGAAGAAAAATAATAAAATTTTGAAAGCATTACCTTTTGACCAAAAAACAACCCTGTGTGTTATATGCATCACATTTTGTCACGTGTATGATTTTCGTATTTTGACCTTCTTTGTTGTATACCACTGGAAATAACAGAGGTATACAACAAGGAGGGTTGCAAGAAGTGTCAACAGTGTCTTACATTTCTGTTTCAATACCTGTTGTTCTTCATTTAAATAAAATATTTGCAGAAAAAATATTTGAAATATACTCGTGTTGCTTTCAGAGTCTCGGTGGTTCAGTGGTAAGCACGTGTGCCTCTGAACCGAAGGGTACTGGGTTCGATCCCAGGGTACTCCTTTCACTTTTTCAGTACATACTGTACAATTAACATCAACCGAAGTTGTGGCATTGTATTTCAGCAAGTTGAATATCTAAACGTTCCGCCCTTCACAGGGGGCGTAAAGCCGTTGGTGCCGTGCAAATAACAAATCTATGGCAACCAAATTTTGTACGCTGCTTTATATTGTAGAATGTGAATTACACACGAGAATTTAAATACATATTAGGTATATATATATATATATATATATATATATATATATATATATATATATATATATATATATATATATATATATATAAATTCAATAATGACGCACTGAATGTAAAAACACAAAATCCTTACAAATTAGGAGGGCGGAAGTGCCGCCATTTTGAGAAAAACCGTTTCGGCCTATATCTCCGTACACTTTAGGCCAAAAATGGTAATGACCTTTATTGTAGATAATTGCATTTCTCGTCTTTTTAGTGAATTTTCGTAGAAAAAATTCACTAATGGGGAGATCCCGACTTTTGAATTTTGAAAAAATTTTTGCAAATGAGCGCGAACTAGGACCCCTAGAACCCATATCCGGGGTTAGTTTCAATTTTTATATGTTTATATATATATATATATATATATATATATATATATATATATATATATATATATATATATATATATATATATATATATATATATATATATATATATATATATATATATATATATATATATATATATATATATATATATATATATATATATATATATATATATATATATATATATATATATATATATATTTATATATATATATTTATATATATATATATATATATATATATGTATCACACCGATAACTCAAAAAATAATGGGCCGATTTTGATAAAATTTGGCATGTACGTTTCTTTTGTAAATAGCTTGGATAAGTTCGTTAGTCAGGAAAATCGGACGAGGTTTTCCGGGAAAATTGAGTTTTCATTCGAAAAAAATTCTTATCTCAAAAAGTAATAAGCCGATTTTAATAAAATTTGGCATGTACCTTCCTTTTGTAAATGACCTTGACAAGTTTGTTAGCCAGGAAAATCGGACGAGGTTTTCCGGGAAAATTTTAATTTTCATTCAAAAAAAATTTTTATCTCAAAGAATAATGGGCCTATTTTGATAAAATTTGGCACGTACCTTCCTTTTGTAAATGTCTTTGATAAGTTCGTTAATCAAAAAAATCGGAGGAGGTTTTCCGAAAAAATTTTGAGTTTTCATTTGAAAAAAATTTTTATCCTAAAAAATAAAAACGCTATTATAACCAAATTTGGTAGGTAGGTTTACGATATAAAAAGTAAACTATACACCAAAATTTAGATTTCTATGTTACAAGAAAAAAAAGTTATAATAAAATATTTGGTGCCAGATCATTTTTATAAAAATTCACTACCATAACGCACTTGCTGCGTCTTCTACTTTTTGTTAAATATTTTTTTTCATCACTCACCGTTTGCAACTTATACGACTATTAGCATTCGTTTATTGACTTTTTTTACCTATATCTTTGTTTATAATTGTTTAAAAAATAAAACGCTTATAACTTATAACTTTTCAATCAACAAATTTTCTAGAACTTACCATTAAAACTTTTATTCATAAATTAATGTTAGTGAATTTTCTTTAACAAAATTGACTAATGAGGAGACCCCCACTTTTGAATTTTGAAAAATTGTTTTCAAATGTGCGCTAATTATGCGCCCTAGAACACATCCGGGGTCACTTTCAATTTTGTATATATATATATATATATATATATATATATATATATATATATATATATATATATATATATATATATATATATATACAAAATTGTATATATATATGTAGGTATCACACCGATAACTCAACAAATAATGGGCAGATTTTGATTACATTAGGTGAATACCTTTCTTTTGCAAATGGCATGGATAAGTTTGTTATCCAGGAAAATCGGTCCAGGTTTTCCCGGAAAATTTTGTGTTTTCTTTCGAAAAAAAAAGATATCTCCGGAAATAACAAAGTAAGGGCAACCAAATTTGGTACGCCGGTTTATATCATAATAGGTAAATTACCTACCAAAATTTAGTTTTGTAGGTTAAAAGATAAAAAAGTTATAGGCATTTAAAGAAAAATAAATTTGGGTTTTCCCCAAAACATCAAAGTCGCGATTTAAAACGTCAAAATTGGCAACATTTATCCAAATAACCTGAAACTAATATAATCTATGGAAAGAAAATGTCTCAAGAAGAATGTTGTACAAAGCCTGAAGTCTTAGCTTTAACCGTCATTGTCCTTCATTTTACTAAAATATTTCAAAAAAAAAGTTATGAGTAAAAATTGTAGGAAATTTGTCGGTTAAAAAGTTAAGTTATAAGCATTTCATTTCTTAAACAATTATTAACCAAGATATAGGTAAAAAAGTCAATAAATGAATGCTAATACTCGTATAAGTTGTAAAAGGTAAGTGATACAACAACAAAAAAATTAACCAAAAAGAGGAGAAATGCAATTATCTACAACAAAGGTCATTACCATTTTTGGCCTAAAGTGCAAGGTTACGGAGATATAGGCCGAAACGGTTTTTCTCAAAATGGCGGTACTTCCGCCCTCCTAATTTGTAAGGATTTTGTGTTTTTACATTCAGTACGTCATTCTGAACCTATCTATCAAAAAAAAAATACTCCTGTTGTTTAATGCATTATGGACAAGAGTAACGGGCTCGTCTATTGCCTGTACTAAGATTTAATTGCCAGTAAAATAATAATACAGCAGCAGGCGATGTCCTATGCACAAACCGACTAACGTCGGGTTTGACACGTCTCTTTCGATTTCCCGTCAGAGCAAGATAACTTTGTTTTATTTGAGAAATAATTAAATTATCACTGTTTCACTACAAACGGTTCATCCTTCTATTCTGTTACTGGTGGTAATTACTCAAGCAGCCCCTCAGATGCAAACAAAAATCAAAATGATTAACCTGCAGTGTTAAAATACGATAGAAGTTTTGTAACCTTTTCTGGAAAGATAATTCGTGTTTCATATTATGCGAATCTCGCATTTGCTTTAATAATTAGGGCAAATCACATGAAACATATTAACAATTAAACATGTAACAGAACTGTGGCTTAAGTAAATTAGTTACCTACTAAATAAGTTATTGTCTACCATAGAATGCTCAAAGCATTATTTGCCTGATAATTTGTAAGATATTTAATTTATAGTGATTTCCAGTGGTCAAAAAGGACACAAGGCTGTTGAGTACAATAACATAAGAAGTATACACAGTATTTTATTATAGTGAGTAGATGTTAGCCTAAATGTGAGAATGCAGAAGTATGTTTGGTTGTATAAACACTATTCTGTTCCATCACATAAAAACAATGTCATAGATGTATATTATGTAGATATCTATTTTATTAATAGCTACTTTGTTGACTATTTTCTATGATTGTGAAAATTTGAAACTAAAGTTAAAAAATAAAACACTTTTTTTATTTATTTGTTTTAATCTCCCTATATCATAAACCAGCGGTTCACAAACTCTGAGGTGTACCCCTATGGAGGCTGACCAAGCTGCCCAGCAAACACGTTGTGATATTAATATACCATGTATGTACTACCCAAGTCACATGAGTGACATATTTATGTGACATAACAAACATAAAATTTTCCAGCTTCCATAAATTTGAGGCTCAGCACCATGAGACAAATATCGTCTGTCGCATAGATATTCGATGTAATATGCCTTGAATAAGTTATTTTAACGTTATTTGCACGTATTATGTGACATAATAATAAAAGTATGTAGATTATGGCAAATAATTACTCATCATTGACGAGAAAAACTCGCTTTTTACAGCTCTTCAATAGTTGGCTGGTGTGGTGACTTGCAATATGGTAGGTGGTAGTGGAATTTTCCTTTATGTGATAGTAAAAGATTTTTTTCACGCCCTAGGAGGTATCACCCCTTACATCAAGGGGCCGGTGAAGTCCCAACGGACGTTTCCGGTTCTGGTCTATGAGTCGGTTTCCCTTATAAGCAAAAATAATGATGGCTCCTCCTTGAACAAAGAATTCCGGAGGTAAAATACCCCTCCATTCGGATCTCCGGGAGCGGGGTGTACAGGGGGCACCAGCATCAACATTTAACATATCCTTCTCAAATATATGTGACCTAAATTTCAACCTGAACTCCGTCCTCCATTTCCTCCAGGCTAATAGGCCCCAACTCATCTTCTTCACCGAAACTCAAATCAGTGCCAAAACAGCCACTAATCACCTTAGTTTCCCGGGTATGAGCTCCTTACTTCCCTTAGATTGCATGGAGGCGTGTGCGCGTACGTCCGCAGCAATCTACCCTGCACCAGACTCCCCAATTTAGAAGCTGTAAGAAAAGACATACTATGGATAAAACTCTCTCTCAGGACTGCAACTAAATTCATCTGTTGCATTTACCGGTCACCTTCTGACAACAACTTTGTCCAGCTCTTTGACTACCTTTCTGAAAAAACCGACCATCTGATTTCTGACTATCCTTCCTCCGAGGTCACTATTCTTGGTGACTTCAATGTCTATAATAAGGAATGGCTAGGATCTTCAAAAACCGATCCACAAGGAAGAGTAGCGGAGGCCTTTGCAGTCAGAAATTCTTTATCCAGCAACCTACTTACTTTCCTCGCATATCAACACACAGCTCAAATCCCTTGGATCTCCTCCTTACTACAAATCCTGACTGATAAAAGATATCAGTCACCGCCCCCTGGGTCGCTCAGACCACGGCATGGTCACTGCTTCCTGCGCAATGCAACCCGAGGTCACACAGTCATCACACTCACGTATGGTTTGGCACTACAACTACGCGAACTGGGACGAAATGCGAGATTACTTTTCCTCATTTCCATGGCGTCTGTCTGCTTCTCTTATTCTGACCCCTCTGATATCTCACAGAACGTCACCGAAATTATCCAAGCTGGCATGAAATTATTTATTCCACGTACACAGAAAACCTCTGCAGCCACTCAAAAGCCCTGGTTCTCGAAATCCTGTGACAAGGCCAGACTTGAAAAGGTCAAAGCTCACAAAAAGCTTCTACACAATCCCAGTCAAGAAAACCGTCAAGCATTTAACGACGCAAGAAACCGCTATGTCCGCATTCTTTCTGAGGCAAAAAACTTGTTTAATAGCCACATCAAAAAAAAAAAAGTCCTCTTAAGCTCCAGCGGCAGCAAACCCTTCTGGACTCTTGCTAAATCTACTGGGAATAATTTCTGCAAGAGCACGTTCCCACCTCTTGTCTCAGGGGATAAAATTGTCTCTACCGCCCTGGGCAAGGCTGAACTATTTGCCTCGTTGTTCGCCGGAAATACTACTCTCCACCCGCCTCCAAATGTTCAACCACCAACAGTCCCCAATGTCGCGCATAAAATGACGGATATCATTTTCAAAACTAAAAAGGTACGAAAGATGTTCTCTTAATACCAGGAAAGCCTCTGGCCTTGACGATATCCCAGCAATTGTTCTCAAAAAATGCGCACCAGAACTTGCTTCTGCCCTGACTCGTCTGTTTCAGACATCTTACAATAGAGGCATATTCCCTAGTAACTGGAAAACTGCTTGAGTACAACCCGTCCCCAACAAAGGATCCAAAGCGCTTCCTAGCAACTATAGGCCTATTTCTCTCTTTTCAGTCGTCTCTAAAATGATGGAAAATTATATCATTTCTGAACGTCACACCGTCTGGGATCACCATAATTAAACGTTGAATGTAGCGGCTTCTCCTCCAGACCAAAATTTTTGGTGTCTGGAGGAGAAGCCGCTACATTCAACGTTTAATGATGAAAAATTATATAAACACCGAATTTCCAAAATTTCTTGAAAAACACAGTCTAATCCACGACAGGCAATATGGATTCCGTCAGCGCAAGATCAACTGCCGACCTCCTTTCCCTGGTCACCCATTCTTGAAACAAGTCCATGGAACTACACGGTGAATCCAAGATTGTCGCTCTAGACATATCCAAAGCATTCGACCAGGTCTGGGACGCAGCGTTGCTTAATAAACTACCGGCCTATGGCCTACCACAAAAACTCTGTACGTGGACATCAAATTTCCTCTCCAACCGGAGCATTTCTGTTGCCGTGGATGGCCATTCCTTTATACTGTATCCAATTAATGCAGGAGTTCCTCAAGGTTGAGCTTTAGCCCCTACTTTCTTTTGTCCCGAGGACTTCCAAGTTGTGGAATTCCTTGCCGGCACATGTTTTTCCTTCTCCCCCAAACCTCCAAACCTTCAAGTGCAGAATTAACAAGTTGCCTCTTTCCTCCTTGTCGACACCCACGGTACGATAGTATTTAGGCTGTAAGCCCTCGTGGTGTGTTGTTGATATAAATATATATATATATATATATATATATATATATATATATATATATATATATATATATATATATATATATATATATATATATATATATATATATATATATATAAATTATGGTAAATGTCTCTAAGTCAGTCTTATAAAACACAGTACAGTAGAGTCCGGATCTTACGAGTAACAGATTTAACGAAACTTCTCATTTAACGAGCAAATTTTGGTGATTTGAATTTGTAAGAAACAACGCTAAAATGTTTCTGATTTAACGAGAGCGGTTTTTAGGCGATTTTGATTTTAGCGAGGTAACTATTGCGCTGACCCGTTTACATTTTTGTTGGGATACACAGGTGTGCGAAAGTAAACCAGAGGGTTTCGCCTTTCTATGAATTTCGTTGCTTTTGTACCTAAAAATTGAACCTGACACCCTAGGACTAGATGCACATGTTTCTTGATTGAGACATGACGCTATTGGGTAATAAATTTTACTGCGCACAACATAAGAGAAAATATTTATGGGTACTTTTACTCAGATAATGATAGATTTCCTCTCACTATCAACGTTCGTTAGTTTGTTACAAGTGTACATTTGCGTCGCTTTTTGTTTTTCTGTTTAAATACTTAAATCTTGCGCCTTATTTCAATCAGTTTTCGATCACCGCGCGTTTGAGGCTGGTGAATAGTGTCTTGTTTACACAATGCCCGCCTCCGATATTAAAAGAAAGCACCTTACCATTAAAGAGAAAATGTCGATATTAACACAAGTGTAAACGTAAAGGAGAAAAAGTAACGTTTGTAGGCAGTACGGTATTGCACCGTCTATATTATCAACAATTTTAAATTTCAGAATGCTATCTTTAAGGCTAGTGGTTCCAACACTGTTGACAACAAGAGAAGAACAACCGACATGGAGAACTTAGACAAAGCATTGATGGGTTCAAATATCAGAGGCACACAAACATTGCTATAAGTGGTCTATTTATTCAGGAAAAAGCTGTTTCTCTTGATAGAAAAATGGGATATTGAGAGAATTTCCAGCCTCCTACAAGTTGTATTTCTCGTTCTAAACAAAGACCTTCAATTAATTCAGGAAACATTTCCGGGGAAGAGAAATTTGTAAATAAGAAAGTCACATCTGATTGGCTTCAAAAGAACTCCCGAGAAATATCTGAGGAATATCAGGCATGCGATGCCTTCAATGCAGACAAGACAGAACTTTTTTAGAAAATGTTGCCGGACAATACTCTAAAATTCAAAAACGAAAAATATGTTGGTGGGAACTTATCCAAAGAGCGACTTACTATACTAGTTTGTGTAAATTATGATGGTTCTGAGTTTCGAAGATTATTGGTTATTGGCAAAGCACAAAAACTAAGATGTCTTAAAAATGTAAAGAGTTTATCGGTGAAATATCTTGCTAATAAAAAAGCTTGGGTGACTTGTTATATTTTTAAAACTGAAGTAGAAGAATGGGATAGAGAACTGGAAAGAAAAAAATAAACAAATTTTGCTTGTGGTGGATAATTGTGTGGCACATCCACAATTCACAAGTTTGAAGAACACCAAACTAGTTTTTCTGCCACCTAATACCACATCTGTACTGATAATTAAGTTTGAGCTGTGTTTTTAAACATAAACGTGAAAGAACTGATTCGGATATACTATTGAAGACACAAAGCGCATTTTACATTTCAATGTCATTTCCAAAAGAATTAATTTGTTCAAGCAGAAGACAAATTCAGAATCACTTTTATGCCAATATGTAATATCCACAGTTCGCAGAAGATAATTTATTGTGTAATATTTGCCATCATGTATTTACAGATAAACTTCGTAAATGGATGGTTAAAATGTTTCAATCATAAACTGTCTTGCAGTGCATCAAAGAAAAGAAATATGAAGGCAAAACAAACTTTTGCATTAATAATAAATGATATAAGAAAACTATTTTTTTATCTTGTTTTGTGTCCTTTTTTTATTTCAGTATGTCATAAATTGTCACATTTTTTTACATTTAAAATTATTTTACTTGGTAATGCTTTTAATTATCTTCCTAAGCCAAGTTTTTAAAGAGGCAAGTAGAAATAGGTGATTCGGCCCTAGAATAGATTTATTCATGGAAGTAAGAGTTAGTGTCACCTTTAATCTGCACAGTTTCTTAAAATAAAATGCTCCAGACTCATTTATTTGACAAATACCAATTATATACTAATTATATCAGTTACATAATTCAAAATATTAGATTAATAAGACAGTTTTCATGTAGATATATAGCAAATTGACTATTGTGCTACCATTTATACCTTGAACAATTATTTATAGGTAAGTACAGATTGTAACTTAATATCGCCATAAACAGCTCTCAGTATATACTTATACATCCCCTTGAAATTGCAGTTTAACGACAGTTTCAAGATAGTAATTTAAATTATGATGAAATGACATTATGTGTAAGAGAAATTTGCACAATTATTTACGCTGAATTCATTAAGGTTTAAAGCTGATTGCTGATACAAATTCTGCTTATAACTATATAACCAGAAAATTTTCAGTTTTGTCATGTACACGTTTTTATATTCATCTATAATAAACCAATTGTCTAAATTAAGAATATTCAGGTAAATATACAATTTAAATTACCCACTCAGTTGACAGTTCTTCACGCGAGGTGGCGCTAGTGTAGTTGTCACAAATATTACCAATGCTAAAGCATGGGAGTGTCCTGTATTGTCATTATATAGTATTTGGTAGTACACTCTTACAGATGATAGAGTGCGGTTGGTCTGTTTTGTTTATTCTTCGTATTTTTTGTGATTTTCCTTACTGGGATACGATTGTATCCTGGGCGACCTCCAATGTTGAGCTTTTGTTGGTTTTATTTTGGTAAGTTATTGGTTGATTTTTAGTATTTAAATTTTAATCATTCATTGTATTTTAGTTGCTGGCGCATGACGAGCCAGGATCCTAAAAAATGGATGGAATGGCTTGAGTAAATTGAAGAGGAGAAATTGATCCTGATGAAGGTGCAAGTGACCATTGTGAAGAAAGTAATCATAACTCGGAGTCAGCAGAAGATGCTAATGAAGAACACGAAATTGATGAACATACTCCAAGTAATGAGGATGGGGCCCCGTATTATTTGGGGAAAGTTCAGGTAACCCAAATGGAGAAAAGTGTGTCCATCAACAACCAGAACGAAGGTACACAATAGATTTGACATGAAACCCGGCCCAGTAAATAACACTGCATTCTTTACTGACAACATTATTCAAGCCGTGAGTCAGTCAACAAATATTTATATAGATGGCACAAAAGAACAGTATCAACGCTATAGAGATGCAAAACCGACTGATACCTGTGAAATTAGAGCACCGTTGGGAATGTTATACCTAATAGGAGTTTGTAAGTCTGGTAGACAGAATATAACCGATTTCTGAAGAACAACTGGCATGGATGTTATTTGCTGAACAATGTCCTTCTATTTTTATTACGTTGTCTGAGGGTTGACGAAAAAACTAAGCGCCATGATAGAAGACAAACCAACAAACTATCGACTATAAGAGATGTTTATGAAATGTTTGTAGAAAACTGTAAGAAATCAGTAGTTCCCGGAGTTAACTATTGACGAACAGCTTCTCGTTTTTAGAGGTCGCTGACCTTTTAGGCAATATATACCTTCAAAACTCGCTAAATAAGATATCAAAGTGTTTGCTTTGGTTGACTCAAGTAACATGTATACTCTAAATCTTGAGAATTATGCTAGAACACAGCCAGAGGGTCCGTTTCGCATGTCAAATAGTGGAGGTGATGTCCCAAAACGTCTTGCAGAATTTCTCAGGGGTACCTATCGCAACATAACAATGGATAATTGGTTTTCTAGTTTTCAACTCGCAATTGATCTGAAGTATGATCTGAAACTCGCCATGTTGGGAACTGTAAGAAAGAACAAGAAAGAGGAGAGGAAATTTGCTGTCCAGGCACAGAGTTTTGGTGGTAGGCCATATGCCGGAAGTTTGGTAAGCAGCGCTGCGTGTCAGACCTGGTCGAATCCTTTGCTTACCAACTGAATTAGTAAACGTGACGAAGAGACCAGAAAAAACGTTGTCAATTTGCATTTTATGGGGACTGCACCTTTCATACGTTCCTAAAACGAAAAAGAATGCTCCAGTTTTGTCGACAACCCACGTAGATGACAAAATTAATCCCGAATCCGAAAACCAGTGATTATAGAAGATTACAATAATACCAAGTATGGAGTTAACGTCGTAGATCAGATGTGTTATAGCTTTGCAAGAAATAGCAGAAGATGGCCGCTTAGTGTTTTTTTCAACATGAATATAGGTGGTATAAATGCACCAGTACTATACCAGCTGAACAATCGCAACATTTCAATAGTTCACCGGGAATTTTTACCCTGTCTAGCTCTAAATTTGCTTAAACCACAACTAATATATTCATATTATTTGCAATCAATTCCTAGACATCTCAAGCTGAAGTGCCGACTTATTCTTGGCATTGAAGAAGCTTCAACTTCCACAGCTGACGATATAGATGAACCAAAGCAAAAAAAGTGGAAATGGGCGATGCTATTTATGTCCACGGAGGAAAGATAAGCGTACTAGAAACTTCTGTGCTGTGTGTTACAAGCGGGTATGTCAAGAGCACCAAAAAATTTTACCGCCAAGTAGCGTAAATTGTGCTAAAGAGTACTGATTTTTTTGTTCATAAAAGTTTAAGAGTTTCTTCACTTATTTCCTATTATCTCTAAATTTTTGTGGTTACTAGGTTTTCATCATATGTTTGTGAGTATATTATCGTGGTGTTATTACTTTGCCTAACAATGTG
The DNA here is from genome assembly GCA_964006375.1 of Tillus elongatus. Taxonomy (NCBI): domain Eukaryota; kingdom Metazoa; phylum Arthropoda; class Insecta; order Coleoptera; family Cleridae; genus Tillus; species Tillus elongatus. The sequence continues at coordinate 197,993,971 of OZ023263.1, forward strand.
CTACTATTTTACTTTAGATTTCATAGGGATACACGCGTATCCCACATGACCCTTTACGTAACAAAACGCCACGCGAGTGCCGCAGGGTTAAAATAATGGAGCCGATAACAAACTTTTTGTCCAGTTACAGAATTCAGATAACGATTGCTAACCATTTGTAAAGGTGAGAGTATACTACGACATAATTTTATCTGTTGTATTGTAATTAAAGCAACTCAGTTCAAATTATTTCATGGAACCGAATATTTTAAAGGTAATCATATTAATAAGAAAATTTGTCTTGCAGTTAAATAATATTTGCATTGTTATAATTTAAGTTGTAGCTTGAAATTATGTCAAACTATAGGCGATGGCAGCAAGGTATGGTTCCCCAACGCACACAACATCACACGATACACAGAATCGATGATTTTACACCCCATATGAAGGGTGAATAGGTCAGATAATTTACAGATTAAATACAATACCACACTATTAACGGTTGAAGGTTATAGTTGATATTTTAAAGGAAATAAGACGGGTTTTGAACGCAAGTTTCCAACTAGGTAGGCTAATACTCAGCTGCATCAAAGCCGCTAGCGGGTGTTCGGTAAACAATTTTTTTAATACGTTATAGTAACACCCACTTTACTACAATACGAGTTTATGCTTGACGTTTTGTCAACACAGTTACTTTCAGCATCGAGGAAATTAAAATAAGTATCCTAGCAGAATTGGCATCAGGTTAGAGCTATATAATAATTAAATGTGGTTTTTCATAATTGGGTTCCAAGTATTTTCCACAGGTTCTAAATTTCATATTAACATAGTTTTTTTTTCATATCTTTTTATGAGTTGCCTTGGCGAGCATACATTTAGCAATGATAATATTTTCTTTTTCTTTTTTTCTTTATTGTTGATCTAATTCCGCGACTATGGCCAATCACCAACGCCAGGGTGCAGTTTTAATTCACTGTCTTAAAAATTTTGCCGAACCCCTGCCTTTCTGTAAGGAATGTAGGGAACTTTAACGTGCCCAGTACAATTTCACCGGTCTTATTCAATTTTACGTTTTAGATTTTAATTTAACAAATTTTGTGATGACTTGTGCTTTTATTTTTACAAAACAAATTAAGTAACTACGTATGCTATATTTTTTAAACATAAAAGCTGTCCTAGTGAAGACAGAGCTTTACACAAATAAAATAAATGATAAAATAACGAAATTGGTTTTTGTCCTGCAAAGATAACAGATAGGCGTCGCAAAACAAAAGTAGATACAACTCAAGATAGACCAATAAATATTTCAAGCAATTTTTTTAATAACAATGAAACATATTTTTATAAAATACTTAAAATTTGTAGCCACTTTTGCTAATTTTAGCAATGCATGCATGTATATAACGTTGAAAACCATTTTACCTCTAGGAAAGCTATAAGTGGATTATTTAGCTAGATTTGATAGGTTAAAATTAATAACAATGTGTCCCCCTTGAAAACAAAGGGGACGTGTCTCGGGTTTTGTTTTTAGTTTTTAATATATATATATATATATATATATATATATATATATATATATATATATATATATATATATATACAGGGTATTTCAAAAATGATGGTCTATGTTACAGGTGCACATCCAGCACAAAAAATAAGACTATTTTTTCATATAAACATGGGTCCGCAAATGCTTAGTTTTTAAATATAGCGTGTTAAAGTTATTTGTTTTTGTTAGTTTTTCAAGAATAAGTCTGAGTCAAATTAAAATTTTGGCGTGAAAGGTGGCTATTTTCAACACTTGTCGTGATTCCATTGGTTACTTTTAACTGGTAAATAGTTTAAATTAAGGACCTTAAAAAATCAATACACTACAAGACACAACATAATTACATGTATCTCATAAAAGAGACCGAAATCGACATAATATCAAAAGGTAACTTTTGACATGCATTAAACGATATACGTAACTGTGCTAACAAAAAAACGGAAAGTGAGTGGCGCACAGGTTTTTTCATTGTTACAGTGACATCAGATTGGCACGGCGCTGGTGCTTTCACCCTACCAATTGCATTTGGATTGCTACAGTCGTTTTGTAGAAATTTGGAATAAACAATAAAAATTAACGAATCAAAACTAAGTGAGATGTAAGACACGTTTTTACACGTGTCGCCATCTCGTTACGGAACCAAGTGGTATGTTGTCACGGCAGCTCCAAATAACACAGAATATTAAAAAAATAGAGACTGTATACAACTAACTAACAATTTAGTAAATTGTCAGCCCTGGCCCATTTCTTTCCAAATATAGGAACAAAGTATGAAAGGCTAGATGTATTCTCACCACAATTAGAACCGTAAACCGGTTTCGCTCCAATTAGAGCTCATCAGTACGGCATACTAATTGCAGCGAGAATATTTTATAGGTGTATTTTCGCTGCAATTAGTATGGCGTACTGACGAGCTCTAATTAGAGCGAAACCGGTTTACGGTTCTAATTGTGGTGAGAATACATCTAGCCTTACAACGAATCAAAATCAGACCGTTGTGGTTATGAAAAAAGTCTATTTTTACTTGAGGAATCTAACCACGAGCAATAGCACATATTGTTTAAAAGACCTGCGTATATATTACTTTAGACACCTTAGAGCAACATAGGCTTCTATTTTCATGGACCACTTCAGAACAACATAATATTAATAATGGATATATCGGGTTTTGTGATACTAATGCGCCACCTCTATATAAATAAGACATGCTTTTCTATCGCGATCTGTTGCACTATTACAACTTCACATCTGGATTAAAAGCTTGCTACGGAAGCATTTCCTCAAATAATCGGGAAATCGATAGAGGGCGCTTCAGGTAGGTGAAACGCCAGCGGGAGACAGGAAAATTCGGCTCGCAGCATAGAAACATGGCGGACTGTTTCAGTGCTATTTCAGGAGGTGTGTTATTACGTAATAAAGCTATTTGACGCGCGCGTTACTTCAACGAGCGTGTTCATTCTATAGGTTAGAAATGGAAATAAGTTACTGGTAAGTTGTTATTGCGACTTTCTGTTAATCACCACTGTTTCTATGTAGAAAAAACTTTAGTAAAAACACTTCTGTATTTTGCACTAACTAATGCTTTTGCGTTGGTAGACTTTTTTATGTTAATATTGAAAAATATTAACAGCTAATAGCTCTTATTTAATATAATAAACCATGTGACGTAGAGACAGTATTAGTGACGTAATGGGTCTTCGACCTAGCTTCAATCAATAATTTTCGCCACTATTATTATAAAATTCTCTCACGTGCTTAGTTTTTATATGTTAACAAATCAGCGATTTTTCAAATTACACGTGTTCCGCAGTTGACTTGTTTTGGTAAAGGACACATTAAAGATAAATTATGTAATGAAATAAATACGTCAGCTGTGATGGAAAATAGAGCGTTAAGACTAATAAAAAGATTATCGTATCGTGCATTTTAGTTGATAGGTTGTAATCTTAAATATAACTGAAGATAATCGCAGTAGCCAGTTCGTAACTGTAAAGCAAGAACTTATTTCGTTGTAAAGATGGTGAGTTTTAGTCATAATAATTTGAAAATATGTTTGCGTTTGAGAAAATAACATTCAAGTGCCAAACAAAATTTCCGTGCGGTTAGTGTTCTAAGTTGATAAAAAATAATTTTGTTCATTTGAATACCTACGAAAATATATGCCGTTTTCCCATAACACATTATGACAATAAAAACAAATAGTAATAAGAAAAATTGTAAAATGATTTTTAGCAAATTTTCGTAAGGAAAATTGTGCTCCTAGAGTGATAACGACTTTAAAATTGCCTTTTTTTTCAAAGCGAGCGCGAAATTGAGCCTCACGAACCCATATACGAGGTCAGTTTCAGACTATATATATATATATATATATATATATATATATATATATATATATATATATATATATATATATATATATATATATATATATATATATATATATATATATATATGAAGCATTCACAGGCCATTTAGGCCCATAGCTTGGTAATACATTTCCATTGCTTCCTATCCAGTGCAATCGTCTTCCAGTTTTGGACTCCTTTTTCTAGCAAGTCTTGTTGTGCTGCATCAAGCCATCTTTTTCTTGGTCTTCCCCTCTTCCTTCTACCCTCTGGATTTGACCAGACACACTTCTTCACCATTCTCTCCACACCCATTCGTTCTATATGTCCCAGCCACTGTAGTCTGCGTGCCTTAACCAGTTGAGACACCGGCGGTTCTCCATACATTTCATACACTTCCACATTTGGACGTCTTTCCCACATGCCATCTACTTTCTTGCCTCCGAAGATTCTGCGTAGTACCTTTCTCTCCCATATCGCTATTCTGTCCTCCAGTCTTCGGTTCATTGTCCATGCTTCACAACCATATGCCAAGGTTGGTCTTATCACAGTCCTATATACTCTGAGTTTCGCAGCACGCGAGATGTTCTTTGATCTAAGGAAGCTGTTAAGCCCTCCCGCACATCTGTTGGCTTTTGCTATCCTTAGGTTAATTTCTACCTCCTCATCACATCTATTGTCTACTAATACACCTAAGTACATGTAATTATTAACCTCTTCGAACTCTATGACTCTCTCCCCTCGCATTTTCACTGTAAAAGGTTCACTATTAGTCACTTTAGTCTTTTTAATTGCCATATACTTGCTCTTGTCCTTATTTATTTGAAGTCCCACACTGTCTGCTACTTCCACCAAACTTCTAGTGATACTTTCCAGCTCTTTTCTATTTCTGGCCAGTAACAATATATCATCCGCATAAGCAAGGCACTGATGACTCCTGTCAAACAAGCTCCCAGTTCTGTTTATACCACTCTCTCTTATCACTTTCTCCAGAACTATATTGAATAGTAACGTTGACAGCGGATCTCCCTGCCTCACTCCTCTTCTCACATCAAACTCTTCTGTCAGATTTCCGTTTACCCTTACTGCGCACGTGGTGTTACATAGTGTCATTATTACCAGTTTCACAATATACTCGGGTACTCTGAACTCTCTAAGTATATCAACTACTTTACTTCTTTTCACTGAATCGTAGGCGGTCTTAAAGTCGACAAAGATCATGTGTACTGGAATCTCGTACTCGTAACAGCCTGTCAAAACCTGCTTTAGCAGACATATCTGGTCAACTGTCGACCTACCCTTCCGAAAACCAGCCTGATATTCCCCTAGCAAAGGCTCTATATATTTTTCTAGCCGTTTCTTTATTAGTGTTGCTAAAATTTTGTAGGCCACATCTGGTAACGCTATCCCCCTATAGTTGGTGCATTCTGTTATATCTCCTTTCTTAAATAAAGTTACCATGATGGTCTTATTCCATTTTTTTGGCATTTCTTTTGTTTTCCAAATTTCTTTTATTAGCTCATACATCATGGCAACCAAAGCAGTCCCTCCGTATTTAAAATTTTCGCCATAATGCCATTTTCACCTGGACTCTTGTTGTTTTTCATTGTTTGTATAATTTCTTCTATTTCTTGCTTCGTTGGATCTTCTGTAACTTCTTCCTCTTCATAAAACTCTTGATGACACTCTTTCAGTTCTTCTTCATCTCCATCATTATGCAGTTCTTCGAAATGTTCTTTCCATCTTCTGCATATGTCTTTATCGTTTCCAAGCAAATTGCCTTCCTTATCCTTAAAGAACACTGCTCTGCTTTGGTGGCCTCTTTTTATATCTTTCACGTCTTTGTAGAAGTTACGTATTTCATTTTTTTGATATTTATATTCAATATTTTTTATTTTGTCTTCCAGAAATTTTCGTTTCTGGGTTCTACACATATTTTTTGTTCTCTTTCTTTGTTCGTTATATTTTTCTAGGTTTTCCTCCGTTTGCGCCTGAAGCATTTGATGTCTTAATACTGCTCTTTTTTTTAGTGCGGCTTTACATTCTTCATTCATCCAGTACTTATATATATATATATATATATATATATATATATATATATATATATATATATATATATATATATATATATATATATATATATATATATATATATAATAGGTAAAGTGCCTACCTTAGCTTGTGATACGGACTATTATTTGATGGGTACAGGGCACAAAATAATTTGGGCTATTTAAGTGTACTCTATTTACTTATCAACCTTTCAATGTGTTACACATATTTTCCGGGATACTAATACACAAGCGTTACTTCTTAACATTTTAAAACCTAGCAAATAAATAAGATTAATAATCTGCACTAAAAATATTAAAATTATTTTTTTGTATATTAGTGTGTGCCGTAGAGTGTTTTAATGTTCCGAAAATACGTCTGTTTAATTTAATAGTCTCGATTATTTGGTATATAAGTGTCAAACTTGCAAGAATGCTTGCGTACAACAACATTTTAACTGTATTTTTAGTGTTCTGAAGAAGTAACACCAAAATTTTGTATGTATATATATATATATATATATATATATATATATATATATATATATATATATTGTTACGTTCTACGGGGTTCTGGATTTGTTGATTAACAAAACACAGCTTTCCAAACTACTAATTTATTATTACCAACTATTTTCCAACACCAGTGTCAACTAAAACATATCTCTTCTCTATTATTAAATGTCCATAGAACTATATTCCACTATCGCCTTCTATGATCGCTTCCTATACACCAACACTTACTGTTAACTCGCTTTATACTCTATGATCACTTTTACACCACCTTATTAAATACTGAACTAACCCAATCTGCGCACCGCTCGTCTATTTATACCGTCCATAGAGATTCCAGACGTTCTACACTATTCTACACTACTCTGCAACTGTCGCTTCTGGTCTATTCTAGAAATGTCATTCCAGAGTGTTCGCTGTGACAATATATATATATATATATATATATATATATATATATATATATATATATATATATATATATATATATATATATATATATATATATATATATATATATATATATATATATATATATATATATATATATATATATATATATATATATATATATATATATATATATATATATATTTATCTCCTACAAATTTAAAATTTTGGTGAAAATATGGATTGTTTGGAAATAATAGCAGTTAGAAAGGCATTATGGAATAGCAGATATTTATGGTAAATGAAGGTGATGGTTGAAGTGTTAGAAGGTGCGAAATAGAAGAGCAAAAAGAATTTAAGTTTGGTACGTCAAAATTTGAAGTTTATTGAATTTGGTGTAGGACTGTGAAACTTTTAGGATCAACCTTGTAAATTGTGTTATATGATACACCACAAGTCACATAAGACTTATTGTATTAACATAATGTAGAATTTTTGCCAATAAATAATAATAAATTATATATATATATATATATATATATACGGGTGAGTTTTTTTTGTATGTTTAGTACAGGGATCTCGTAAACTACTGCAGTTAGAGAGAAGATTAAATGGGAAAGAAGCTCAGTTTTATGAGTGTAACTCAGAACTGTTTTTGTTTCCATAAAAAAATATCACGGATTACCAGATATTTTGAAAAAACCGATATTTGCGGATTTATTTAAATGCATCTAGCTGCGTTAGTATTTGGTTTACTGAAAAGGTGTACAGGAAAAAGTTGTCGATATGTATCATCTAAATAAAGCAAAAATATGCAAATTTTAAAAAGATCTGTAACTTTTGAGTTATGACATAAACTTGTGTTTTTTTAAAAATAGAAACCATTGTTGGTTGTGGCTTTTTTAAATATATCTTTTTTCCTCTTTAAATTGGTATGAAACACGATATGATTATTCTAAGAAATAAAAATTTTACAGTGGTTTTCTTTTTTTTTTCAAAAAAATAACATTGTTTACCACGGAAGCGGTTGTCTATTTCAAATAGCGAAAACCTGCATTTAAGTTTTCGCACATAGTTTACAGAACATTTCTAATTACAGATTTAACATAAAAATTTACAAAATAAATTTTTTAAATTAAAATAGAAAGTATAACAAGAGTTCAGAGAAATGTTCAAACAGCTATTCATTTTATTGAGACAGCAAATATTCCTACGCAAAACTAAATTTGTAGCTTTTTTGATAGAACGTCTATCGATATTGGCAAAATTCTCTAGGACGGCTTCTCTAATATCGTTCACTATATCATAAGACCCTCGGTACACCTTATTTTTTACAGTTCCCCATAAAAAGAAATCTAGAACGGACAGATCAGGAGACCGACGTGGTCATGTAACTGGTGCATTTCTTCTGATCCAGGAGTGGGGAAAAGTTTGAACCAACAAGTTACGAACTTGCAGCTGGTTATGGGGCGGCGCTCCATCATGCTGAAACCACTGTAGTGATGCACGAGTTGCCAAATTAACATTATCATCTAGCATATCTTGAAAGTCATTCTAGAGAAACTGAAGATAGTGGTCACCGGTGAATGTACCTTGAAAAATGTACGGACCAAGAGTTTTTGAACTAACGACACCACACCAGACATTAAACACAAATGTTATTTGTGGTCTCCGTTGTTCAACATAATGCGGATTTTCTTGCATCCAGAGATGCTCATTATGTCTGCTGAACATACCGCAGTTTGTGAATCGAGTCTCGTCCGTCCAAAGTATTTTAGATAGAAACTGTTTGTCGTCTTCACACATATTTCGAAACCAGGTGCAAAATTCAATTAGCTTAGGAGGATGCTCATTGTGCAATGTTGTGATTTTGATATTTTATAAGTATGATATTTGTGAATTTTTACTACCCTGACGACGGCACGTTGGGATGTACTGGTTTCTGCTGCGATCTTCCTAGTTGAACTTGAAGAATTTTGAGTCACACTGGCCAGTACGTTTATTTGTGTCACTTCACTAATGGTATTTATCCTGTCTCTTGGCCTAGTGAAGGAACCTGACGTCCCTGAATTATCAGAAAGCCTTTTAAATGTAGGAAAACTGGGCTGGCGATGATTCAAATATTGTTCAAAATATTGCTCTTTAGCACGCACTGCATTTTTTTATTACTTAAAATGTAACACTCAAACATATCCTGTTTCTCTTGATTCGAAAAATTCATAATTAATAAAACTACAAGCGTCTCTACCAAGATAAAACTTTTTACAAAGAAAACGTCACAGTAATATCTGCAAGTGCCAAAAACAAATATTTCCATAGTTACCTGTTAAATTTGATATAAAAAATGAACAACGTCTGCGTCTTAAAAAAGCCGGCCTAGATTGTTTTGCTATTAGTGGTGGAAGTTTCAATAAATAAACGTCGGATTCGATTTTGCAAAACAAAGTTAGTTGTACTAGTAATTACTCAACGCTTTTTAGACATTTTCTTTAAATTTTTATCAAACTTTCTACAAATTTGATTTAAAAATTTTACTTTGTTAATTATTATGTTAAATCTCTAATTAGAAATGTTATGTAAACTATGTGCGAAAACTTAGATTCACGTTGTCGCTATTTGAAATAAACAACCGTTTCGGTGGTAACTAATGTTATTTTTTTTGTAAAAAAAAAGAAAACCACAGTAAAATTTTTATTTCTTAGAATAATCATATCGTGATTCATATTAATGTAAAGAGAAAAAAAAGACCTTTTTAGTAAAGCGATAGCCAACTATGATTTCCATTTAAAAAAAACATAAGTTTATGTCATAACTCAAAAGTTACAAATCTTTTTAAAATTTATATATTTTTGTTTTATTTAGAACATATTTATCTCCAAATTTTTCCTTTGCACCTTTTCAGTAAACCCAATACTCACGCAGCTAAATGCATTTAAAGAAATCGCCAAATATCAGTTTTTTCAAAATATCTAGTAAAGTTAAAAACTCCGTATAAAATTACTTCTCAATTTAAAAACACTTTCTGTATTTATTACATTAAGTAATTGTAGTAAAAGTAAAGATAATCGCTTATATAATGCAAAGTAATGATTTTACATACTGCTAAGAGACAAGAAGACTTTAAATTCTTAGATAAACCGATTTTAATAAATTTTCGTAGAAAAAATTCACTAATGGGGAGATCCCGACTTTTGAATTTTGAAATAATTTTTTGCAAATGAGCGCGAACTAGGACCCCTAGAACCCATATCCGGGCTCAGTTTCAATTTTTATGTGTATATATATATATATATATATATATATATATATATATATATATATATATATATATATATATATATATATATATATATATATATATATATATATATATATATATATATATATATATATATATATATGTATCACACCGATAACTCAAAAAATAATGCGCCACTTTTGATAAAATTTGGCACGTACCTTCCATTTGTAAATGGCTTGGATAAGTTCGTTAGTCAGGAAAATCGGACGAGGTTTTCCGGGAAAAATTTAAGTTTTCATTCGAAAAAAAATTTTATCTCAAAAAATAAAATAAAAACTCGGGACGCAGCAAGTGCGTTATGGTAGTGAATTTTCTTAAATATGTTTTTATTGCAAATATGTCTGCTTTCTTTTTATTTAAGAAAGCAGGCATCAATTTTGGTTACCAGTATAACCTTATAGTAAAAACAATGTGCCATGTTTCATAAAAATAACTTTATTGTGTGAAAACGTACAAAAATTTCCAAAAGTAAACTTAAAGTGTTCCCGAAAAAACTCGTTTCTTGGTCAACCTTATACATTAATAGCAAATTGAGCTGTTCAAATATAAAGCATTTGATCAAAATTCGCTACCATAACGCACTTGCTGCATCCTGAATTTATTTTCTTACAAACATGCGTTATATTTCGATAGTAAATGCAAAAATGCAATAACATAAGCCGTGTTTGATTAAAAAAATAAGAAAATTTGTATCACCAACGACTTATGGGCCACCCTATGATTGTAGAAATATTTTTTTAAGATGTAGCTCAAGACACCCTATAAGTAATATATAAAAAAAATTCATATCTTGTATAATAACGGATATATTGAGCTTTATTGATTTTTTTAAGAAAATTCGACAAAAATTATATACCATTAAACGATAAACTCTATAGCTTAGGCTACTGCCAAGCATCAGAGAAAGGGTCTATTTTAAATGAATTTTCTGGAAATATTTTAGTAAAATGAAGGACAATGACGGTGGAAACTCAGACTTCAGGGTTTGTAAAACATTCTTCTTGAGACATTTTCTTTCCACAGCCCGTACTAGATTCAAGTTATTTGCCTAAATGTTGCCAATTTTTGACGTTTTAAATCGCAACTTTGACATTTTGAGGAAAATCCCAATAATTTTTTATTTAAATGCCTATAACTTTTTTGTCTTTTGATCTACAGAGCTAAATTTTGGTAGGTAGCTTACCTATAATGATATAAACCAGCGCACCAAATTGGTTGCCCTTACTTTGTTAATTTTGGAGATATAAATTTTTTTCGAAAGAAAACTCAAAATTTGCCGGGAAAACCTGGGCCGATTTTCCTGGCTAACGAACTTATCCAAGCCATTTGTAAAAGGAAGGTACTAACCAAATTTAATCAAAATCGGCCCATAATTTTTTGAGTTTTCGGTGTGATATATATATATATATATATATATATATATATATATATATATATATATATATATATATATATATATATATATATATATATATATATATATATATATATATATATATATATATAAACATATAAAAATTGAAACTGACCCCGGATATGTGTTCTGGGGGGCCTAATTAGCGCTCATGTGAAGAAATTTTTTCAAAATTCAAAAGTCGAGATCTCCTCATTAGTGAATTTTTTTAAAGAAAATTCACTAAAAGCTATGATAACCAAATTTGGAAGGTAGGTTTACGATATAAAAAGTAAGCTATACACCAAAATTTATATTTCTATGTTACAAGAAAAAGCTTTTGCAATTTGTGTCCTTCAGTTCTGCACTATATATTTAAATAGCTGTATTATTTTAAATATTTTAATATACCATAATAAAAATCATGAAATAAAATACGTCATATCAATAAACTATGTACTAAGATTTACAACATTTCATTCATAAATTAAAAACCTGCAATGTATCCTTTATCATTTTGTACATATAATACGTAACGTCATTGTCAACAAGCATGCTTAATTAGAACATGGTGAGTATGTGATTTGAATGTAGTATAGTTATAAAATATGTTTTCGTAAAAATAATAGGCTTATAAACTGATCGAAGCTTTAAGATTTCCAACGAATTTATTCAAATGATCGTAAACTATGGCGCCCAGAACTCATATTAATTTCAGTTTTACCGAATTTTAGTTTAAAAAAATCGCTGAGGGGGAGATCGAGACTTGACAATTTTGAATTCAGGGTCAGTTTTACTTAGCATATGAGCAAGTTCTAAAGCTGGTCAGCTCTTTAATAGTTGGCTGGTGTGGTATACTTGCAATATGGTAGGTGGTAGTGAAATTTTCCTTTACGTGATAGCAAATGATTTTTTTCACGCCCAAGGAGGTACCACCCCTTACATCAAGTGAAGTCCCAACGGAGATTTCCGGTTCTGGTGTATGAGTCTGTTTACCTTATAAGCAAAAATGATGATGGCTCCTCCTTGTACAAAATATTCCGGATGTAAAATACCCCTCCATTCGGAACTCCGGGAGAGGGGTGTACAGGGGGCGCCAGCATTGAGATTTACAATATCCTTCTCGAACATATGTGGCCTAAATTCTAACCTGAACTCCGTCCACCATTTCCTCCAGGCTAATAGGCCCCAACTCCTCTTGCTCACCGAAACTTAAATCAGTTCCAAAACAGCCACTAATCACCTTAATTTCCCGGGGTATGAGCTCCTTAATTCTTCTAGATTGCATGGAGGCGTGTGCGCGTACGTCCGTAGCAATCTACCCTGCACCAGACTCCCCAATTTAGAAGCTGGAAGAAAAGACATACTATGGATAAAACTCTCTCTCAGGGCTGCAACTAAATTCATCTGTTGTATTTACCGCTCACCTTCTGACAACAACTTTGTCCAGCTCTTTGATTACCTTTCTGAAAAAACCGACCGTCTGATTTCTGAATATCCTTCCTCCGAGGTCACTATTCTTGGTGACTTCAATGTCCATAATAAGGAATGGCTAGGATCTTCAAAAACCGATCCACAAGGAAGAGCAGTGGAGGCCTTTGCAGTCAGCAATTCTTTAGCCAATACGGTTCAGCAACCTACTTACTTTCCTCGCATCCCAACACACAGCACAAATCCCTTCGATCTCCTTCTTACTAAAAATCCTGACTGCTATAAGATATCAGTCACCGCCCCCCTGGGTCACTCAGACCACGGCATGGTCACTGCTTCCTGCGCAATACAACCCGAGGTCACACAGTCATCACACCCACGTATCGTTTGGCACTACAACTCCGCGAACTGGGACGAAATGCGAGATTACTTTTCCTCATTTCCATGGGCGTCTGTCTGCTTCTCTCATCTTGATCCCTCTGATATCTCACAAAACGTCACCGAAATTATCCAAGCTGGCATGGAATTATTTATCCCACGTACACAGAAAATCCCTGCAGCCACTCAAAAGCCCTGGTTCTCTAAATCCTGTGACAAGGCCAGACTTGAAAAGGTCAATGCTCACAAAAAGCTTCTACACAATCCGTTTTACTTAAACTATTCAATATTTTAAGCGCACACTGTATATTAAAAAAAATATCTCACTTGGGATCCTTGTACGATTTACAGACCCACATCTTAAAGTATTTGTAAGGATCTTTACAGCTTTGTAGGCACAATATACAGGGGAATTTTTTTAAGTGTCTCACCCCTGTAATTTTTTTATCACCAAAGATATCAAAAAAATTCCAACGCCATCTGACAAACTATCATGCGATGAGTTAAAATATTTCGACAGAAAAACAATTGCACATCGCCTTCATAGAAATCCATGGCCAACGTTGATTTTCTTTAATGGAAAGATAGGCCTCAGACACATACAGTTGTTGGAGAATAGAAATCTGCGTGCCTCACCCCTGTAATTTTGATTAAATGCTTCATATTTAAAAAGCTCAATTTGCTATTAACCTATAAGGTTGACCAAGAAACGGATTTTTTAGGGAACACTTTAAGTTTACTTTCGGAAATTTTTGTGCGTTTTCAAACAACAAAGTTAATTTGATGAAACATGGCACATTGTTTTCACTATATAAGTTATACTGGTAACCAAATTTGATGCCTGCTTTCTTTAAAAAAATCACACATATTTGCTATTTAAAACATTTTAATGAAAATTCACTACCATAACGCACTTGCTGCATCCAGACTTTAACACAACTAAAATATAACCAGAATATCCAGGTCCGGCAGAGCTCTGTAACGGAAGATAACGCCGTTCATGTGGCACAAGAGCAAAATGCTTCAGAGGTAGTTTATTCACTGCGAACTGCTTTATAACGTAAAACTATTTTTTTGTCAGATGGCATTGGAACTTTTTTGATATCTCTGATAATAAAAAAAAATACAGGGGTGAGACACTTAAAAAAATCAGCAACATTTTGAAATTTTGTGACGTCATGTCTCCGAAACGGCTTGACTTAGAAATGCGAGCGTTGCATCGTTGTACGCAGATTTTTATTCTGCATCGACTGTATGTGTCTGAGGCCTATCGTTCCATTTAAGAAAATCAACGTTCGCCGCGGATTTCTATGAAGGCGATGTGCAATTGTTTTTCTCTCACAATATTTTAACTCATCGCATGATAGTTTATCAGATGGCGTTTAAATTTTTTTGATATCTTTGGTAATAAAAAAATTACAGGGGTGAGACACTTAAAAAAATCACCCTGTACATTAAGTAAGAAAAAATATATTTCAGTTGTCATTTGTCATTTTATGTTGTCTTGTCGGGGAAACTCCTTAGGGTTCTTATTATGAGAAATTTACAGCCTTGTCTCCGGTTACTCCTCAATCAATATTCCTGTAACATAAGCCTTAAGTCGTCCCGGAATAAAACTTTTAATGGCTTTATAACCCGCTTACGCGTTGACGTGTGACGTATTTTATTGCTTTGAAATGATTAATCGTTGTTTGTAAATAACCGATTGGAATTTGTCGTCTAGTTATTTAAGCATTAACAGCAATAGAATCTCGGTCTTTATTGTTGACCCCGTAACCCGTATTTTGGCTTTTGGGTGTTGAGCTATAACAGGATGCATTTTATATTGGACCAAGGTCTACTGTGATAAATGCGTAATGATCTCTACAAGGTCGAATCGTTTTGGAAGACCTACGATAAGTTTAAAGGGTTACGCAATGCGCGTGGCTTGTTTTGTGTTGTAAATATTATGGAAAATTTAGGACACTAGAGGAAAAGATTTTAAATAAGTGTTATCTTGTCGGTTATTTAATTGAATCCGTCAAACACTATGAAGCTAACTTAACTTTGAAACCTGTGTGCACTCACAAGTATATATGATTATTCTAATTATTAGTTCGTCAACGAAGTTGGCTTTCTCAGGACATAGAATAAATTCTCTAGCCTTTTTAGAGAACTAATGATCGTATTGGTTAAGTTATATTACGGTTGGATTACCCTGTATATAAATATATAAATCTAGGCATAAAAATGATATTTAATAAAACTACATCTTAAGCAGTGGACATATAAACAACAACACCTAATAAGAAAGTAGTAGTAGTAGTAGTAGTAGTAGTAGTAGTAGTAGTAGTAGTAGTAACATTTATATTTTCGATATTTGAAAATACATTGTTCATTTAATATTTTATGTTTTGATAACAAACCAATACCACTGTATAGTGTCATCCCTGAAGTCTATTTAAATTTATATGATTTTCTTTCTCGTATTTTATATGCCGGTCTTATCACAAGATAAGGAAAAACTTGAAAATTCCAACACTTCTGAACAAAATGTTAGATTCATACTCTCATATATTATTGTGGTCGATCCATTAGCTTTTGGTTAAAAAATAAAATAAATATAAAAGAAAGTACTGAGGGAACAATTACCGTTAGGATTTAGATAACCTAGTCTTCTAAAAAGAAAAACACTGGGCCTGTGGAAGTCATTGCTACTGCAGTTTTAATTGTTTCATGTTGCTAATAGCAGTTTAACGCTTTGAAGGTTTTTTGTGTGTCCTTCTGAAATCTTTCGTTAATTATCATATAATTTTATGGCTAGAATCAATGTCTGGTTATTGGTGGAAAACTTTGCGCAAACAATTTTGAATGTAAGCTATCAGATATAATTTCTTAGGGTTCTGAAAGTCCGGAATTCCTTTGATGGGGGCTTGTTAATTGTCAACTCATGGAGTTATGTAAATGGCAATTTCAATGATGTCAAGAACCTGTGGCAAGACAGATAAGTTGAATTAATTTAGTAGAGAAAAATGTTCATACAACTTATACATAGTTTATAACTTTTAAAGGCTGACTTACCTAACTTCTATAATTAACCCTTAACTGGTGACGTGGAGTCACCGTAACCCCATATTGTTTACAATAATTTATACGGACTGGATATACTTTTCGTTCATTTAAATTTTACTACTTCCTTATTATATAATGTCTTGAGCATTTTAAACGGATTGCTACTGAACAGAGTATTTATTGTACCAAACTAAATTTAAGAAGACAATATGAACTCCAAAAACGAACAAAAAATACCACAAATCATATTTGGTCTAATAATGAAAAGTATAAACAAAAAAAATCAACGAAGTTTCACTTCACATATAAACCTAGATATACGCCTCTCAGGCGGTGGATAGGGGAACGCCTCCTAGATATAGGTGGTACCGACGAAATCAAATACTCGGGGCGGACCAAAACTAGCACTGACCGAACATTTACCGGTATAAATAACCAGCTCTTGATGACCTGCGGCTTAGGGCGGAAGAGTTACTAAGAGATAGGGCACCTTCTTGCCCTTGAGATGAGAAATCATCTCCAAAGGCGGAGAAACCAATGAATGGTGAAGGGCAGGAAAATGCAGAAGGCAAATGGATATCCCTAGTTAATCAACATGACTGAGTTCAAGGCGAAAAATTCCGGCGTTTCTAGTCCCCTCTTTGGATCTCCGGGAAAGGGGGGCTTTAAATGCAGCTAAGATGAAGGAAAGAGACATAAGGATCGGTACATGGAACATCAGATCCATGTTCGAGGCAGGTAAAATTCACAACATACTTCACGAAATTCAGCGGCTCAATATAAACATAATGGGACTCAGTGAAACTAGATGGCCTAATTCAGGAGAAATGTAATAGTCTCCTTTGAGCTCTATACACTTCGTCCAATGTTTCTCCAAATTTTTTTCCCTTCCAAAAGATAAGGTTTGTCGAGGTCCACAAAATAGGTATTCGTTTGTGAGGTGGTTTCATCATTGGAGTCAAATCTCTTCCCGCCGAGCCGTTTCTTTAAGTTTGGAAACAAGAAATAGTCATCCGGTGCTAAATCCATAGACTAGGGCAAAATGAGGGAGCAATTCGTAGCCCAATGTATGCAATTTGCCGTGGAGACTACAAATGTGTGCACGCTTGCATTGCCTTGGTGGAAAATAACTTTTTTCTTGGCCAAATGCGGTCGTTTTTTCTTAAAATCGTCATTGAATCGGACTTATTGACCTGCCCTCGTATAGAAACATTAGGCTGTAACATTGTGAACAAAAGCTTAATTTTGGTACACCTATAAATTTTTTGTTAAAAGGTTCCAATTGATATCAAGAGATGTCATTGTTACGTTATGTGATGTTTAGACGCTCATCCCAAAGGTTGTTGGTTCGATTATGCGTAGGGGATCAAAAGATACTTGTTATGGGTTATTCTTTTGTTTTCTCTTATTCAAATTTAGTAACAGCTTGAACTAAGTGATTATTTAGCGAATTTTCAGAAAAAATATTGAAATATTGAAAGTAATTTTGGTACAAAATAAGTAAGGAATTATTTATTTGATAGGATTATATGTATGTTTACATTTTCATAATAAACTATTAAAATAATAATAATTATATAATGTCCTAATAGTTATACAATGTGTCATATCAAATAAGCCAAGCTTGTGCTTGTACAGAACACAGTTTCAATAAAAGGTATAGTTCAAATAAAACCGCCTGAAGCCATTTTCTTAAATTGTCAGAGCCTCGGTGGTTCAGTGGTAAGAACGTGTGCCTCTGAACCGAAGGGTACTGGGTTCGATCCCAGGGTTCTCCTTTCACTTTTTCAGTACAAACTGTAACATTAACATCAACCGAGGTTCTGGCATTGTATTTGAGCAAGTTGAATTTCTGCACGTTCCGCCCTTCGAAGAGGACGTAAAGCCGTGGGTCCCGTGTCCATGTCATGTTGGGCACGTTAAACCGGGCGGTGATGTGAAGCTACCATCCGTGGGAGTATGCCTAAACGCCTCTAAGGCCGTATCCTTTCTAGACAAAGGTGGCAACGATACCTATAGGAGTTCCTCCAGTCGAAAGGCTCAAAACAATGTGACTTTTTTAGGCGGTCGACGTCAGCGTCGCCCGTCGAACGAGCCCTGGTTTGCCCAGTGAGGTCACCGGTAGACGGCAAGATCGACCCTTGTCATGTCTGACCATAGACCGTCTGGGGGCCTACCATGTGTGTATATATATATATATATATATATATATATATATATATATATATATATATATATATATATATATATATATATATATATATATATATATATATATGTGTGTGTGTTTCGATGTCGGAACCCGGAATTGTCTACCCTCCTTACAGAAAGGCAGGGGTTCGGCAAAATTTCCAGGATAGTGAGCTGAAACTGCTCCCTGGCGTCGGTGTTGGCCATAGTCGCGTATATAGGCCGACGTTAAAGAAACAAAACACACAACACATACATAAATTGTCACTTCTGAAATTTTTTCCATATTTCAACGTAGTTCTAATTTTATCCATCTAAAATATTTCTGCAACTACCTTTCGACTGAAATTCATCTCCCAAAAACTCTTTTCCAGATTTACTACCAAGTAATTGATAAATTATTTTCACAAATGTCAAATAATATGTCAGTCACTGACTTAAATAACCTTCTCATTTCTGACAGCTTGTGAAATAAAACAATTAGCATTAGCATATTTTCGCTAATATTTTTATCTTATATCTATATTATCACGGGTTCAAATTTTCGTCAAAGTTTGTTCTTAATAATTGTTTATATTTTAATTTTTTTTCGATTTTAATTATACAATTTCATCAACAAAATTTTGTGTAAACAATATCTAGTGACTATTTTTTTTTAATGTTTTTGTCAAAAGCATTCTTGTCACTTTTTTGTGAAATGTTGTGACGTTTAATAAGTTAATATAAAAAATGTTGGGAATTCACGTAAAAAATTGTTTTCTAGTTTTCGTAAAAAAAAAGATTTTGTAAAAAAATCAGATCACTTGTTAATTAGCACTAATAGTTTCATAAAATTAAAACAAGACATAGATACCGCATATTAATTAGTTGAAATTTACGAAAGGAGATGTAAGAGGGACTAGATACTATTTGAAAGGGCAACATATCTCCAGATGTTAAGTCAGGATATACTAAGGAAACTAAAGGCCAAATAAACTAAATTATAAACCTGCAGGTATCTAGTTAATTTATTAACTTATAAGTATTCCAAAACATAAACAATTCAGTATTTTATTTTAAATTCTTGTCATCATAAAACGTCTCCTTGGAATATTTTCTCAAGAAGCACCACCAGCTGTCATTATCCAATTTAATTAAGTTGCACATCCTACCGTCTGGGCTACAACAAAGCTACAATCATGTGCCATTCAAATTATCCAACACAGATATGCAACTAAACCTTATAATTTTGTTATTTGCATAATTTGCCTGTCCAAAAAAAAACTATACCTTCACTACGTTAAATTAAACTTCCTTAAATCTGGTTTGAAATGCTGTTGACTTTAAATAAACCTTCCTAAGCACTTTGTTTTTAGTAAATAAAAAAGGCTGGACGCAGCAAGTGCGTTATGGTAGTGAATTTTCATAAAAATGATCTGGCACCAAATATTTTCTTCTAACTTTTTTTGTTCTTGTAACATAGAAATATAAATTTTGGTGTATAGTTTACTTCTTATATCCTAAATCTACCTACTAAATTTGGTTATAATAGCTTATTTATTTGTTGAGATAGTTTTTTTTTCCACTGGAAACTAAACATTTTCTCAGAAAAACTCGTTCGATTTTCCTGACTAACGAACTTATCCAAGCCACTTACAAGAGTAAGGTACATGGCAAATTTTATCAACATCGGCCTCTAATTTTTTGAGTTATCGGTGTGATACATATATATATATATATATATATATATATATATATATATATATATATATATATATATATATATATATATATATATATATATATACAAACATATAAAAATTGAAACTGACCCCGGATATGAGTTCTAGGGGTCCTAGTTCGCGCTCATTTGCAAAAATTTTTTCAAAATTCGAAAGTCGGGATCTCCCCATTAGTGATTTTCTTCTACGAAAATTCACTAAAATGTTGAAATGGTAACATAAAATGATTAGAGATGCATTCACAGGCGTTTTTGTTTATATTATTCCATTAAAAATCCAGATGCCGTATACAGGACGCTCTCAAATAGTGACTGATGTAAAAAAAAGTCTGGACGCAGAAAGTGCGTTATGGTAGTGAATTTTTATTTAAATGTTTTTAATAGGAAATATGTGTGTTTTTTTTTAAAGAAAGCAGGCATCAAATTTGGCTACCAGTATAACCTATATAGTAAAAACAATGTGCCATCTTTCATCAAAATAACTTTATTGTTTGAAAATGTACAAAAATTTCCGAAAGTAAACTTAAAGTGTTCCCGAAAATACTCGTTTCTTGGTCAACCTTATAGGTTTATAGCAAATTGAGCTATTCAAATATGTAGCGTTTGATAAAAATTCGTTACCATAACGCACTTGCTGCGTCCAGAATTTATTTTATTACAAACATGCATTATATTTCGATATAAAATGCAAAAATGCCATAACATAAGGCGTGTTTGATTTAAAAAAAAAGAAAATTTGTATCACCAACGACTTATGGGCCACCCTGTGATTGTAGAAATAATTTTTTGAGATGTAGTTCAAGACACCGTATAATTAATATACACAAAATTTTTTCATATCTTGTATAATAACGGATATATTGAGCTTTATTGATTTTTTACGAAAATTCGACAAAAATGATATACCATTAAACCATAAACTCTATAGGTAAGACTACTGCCATGCATCAGAGAAAGGGTCTATTTGAAATGAATTTTCTGGAAATATTTTAGTAACATGAAGGACAATGATGGTTGAAACTAAGACATCAGGGTTTGTAAAACATTCTTGTTGAGACATTTTATTTCCATAGCCCGTATTATATTCACGTTATTTGCCTAAATGTTGCCGATTTTGACGTTTTAAATCGCAACTTTGACGTTTTGAGGAAAACCCCAATTAATTTTTCTTTAAATGCCTATAACTTTTTTGTCTTCTGACCTACAGAGCTAAATATTGTTGGCTAACTTACTTATAAAGATATAAACCCGCGTATATTTGGTTGCCCTTACTTTGTTAATTCCGGAGGTATCATTTTTGTTTGGAAAGAAAACAAAAAATTTTCCTGGAAAACCTGGGACGATTTTCCTGGCTAATGAACTTATCCAAGCCATTTGCGAGGAAGATATTTACCAAATTTAGTCAAAATCGGCCCATTATTTTTTGAGTTATCGGTGTGATATATATATATATATATATATATATATATATATATATATATATATATATATATATATATATATATATATATATATATATATATATATATATATATATATATATATAAAATATATAAACATATACAAATTGAAACTGACCCCGGATATGTGTTCTGGGGGGCCTAATTAGCGCTCATTTGAAGAATTTTTTTCAAAATTCAAAAATCGGGTTCTTCTCATTACTGAATTTTTTAAAGAAAATTCACTAAAAATCAAATTGTAACTTAATTCTTTTAAATAGAACACTCTGTAGTTTGTGTTTCAGAGGTGAAAGGTATAAGAATAAATGTTTAATAAGTTATTTAAACAAAACCTTTTCGGATTTTTGTGAAAAAATTGTTGCAAAATTTCATGCAAAAAACTTCGTTGGGAGTTTTGTCGCAAACCTTATTTAATGAAATATGTTACACTGTTTTTATTATATAGGGCATACTGGTAACCAAATTTGATGCCTGATTTCATTCAAAAAATATATTTATTGCTAAAAACATTTTTATCAACATTCACTACGAAAACGCACTTGCTGCGTGCAGACTTTTTTGTATTTAGATATTTCATGAAAATGGTGTTACAAATAGGTAAAAGCTATTTACTTAAGAATTAGGCCGCAACCAAAAAAAAAAAAATTGTTGTCAATATTACTTCTCTAGAAATGTTGAAAATTTTAAATGTTTCCTGTTGCATGACTGACTATTTTTATTATACGTATTAACATAGTAAAATATTAGATGCGTTTTTCTTATTATATAACATAGTAAAATATTAGATGCGTTTTTCTTATTATAAAACACAAAATTCACATTTTCTGATTAATAGAAACATCACCTTCACCTGGTCAAAACACTGGAAAGAGTAAAAGTCTAGCAACCTATACACCCTGACCTACTCGGAATTGTCGAAATAAGGTCCACTTGTAAGGAAGCACACGAGTACCATAGTTAGGCTCAAATTTAATCGTGGAAGGTACCAATTACATCCTACTCAAATTGGTGTCCACAATAATGCATTATGTGAATGTGATGGATTTAAATCACATATTGCTTGCTTGTCCACTTCATACAGAAGCAAAAATAAAGATTTTTAGATCATAACAGTTAATAAATATAGGAAGATTGTCCCTTCAACATGACTCACTTGCTAAGTTTTATATGTACAAGCATCTACATTTTGTTGATTAGATTTTTAAATGAAGCACAAATCATATTATAAAATTATGACAAATTATTCAATGTGTTTCTTTTACTATTATTGTTTTTTTATCGTCTAAATGTTGTAGTAAAGATGCTTATGTATGCATAGGTGTGGATACATATTTTTTGTTAGATTTAAGTAAGTTATAGTTAATTTATATATGTATAAGGTTTTTATTTACAGGTGCAAACTACTACTATTGTCTGGCCTTTTGTCTATCCTTCCTTTCCGTGGCGCAAGTCTGTTTCTTTTGTAAACCTTGGCGCGTCTCTAAGTAACAAAGTAACAAAGTGTCTTTGTTTTGATCCTCAACACCTAATTAAAAAAAGCTAAAAAACTAAAAGAAGCGCAGTAGATGCATCTTCCGACGCTATCCCATTCTTTGTACCGGGTGGCCAATTAAGCGAGGTAAGCGGCTGTATCTCGGAAACCGTTCACCATAAAGCTTTGGGAAAAATATATTTAGTAAATGTGGCCAAGAAAAATCGTTGGAAATTATTTTCAAGTTCGTCAGATGCCCGCTAGGGGGCGTAACACCAAGAGGAAATGGAAAAAATAGGAGATCTCAGTAATATGTTTAGATAAACTGTGTTGAAAATACCTGCAGATTAATGTTGGGTGTATCATGAACAATTTCTGTTTTGACTATTTTTTTCTAACTATTTAGATAAAGTGGTGGCGGTAAGGCAAACATCGATTAGGAAAACATGCAATATGTCCGGATCGCCTCATTGGAAAATATTGAGCTTAGTGTCATTTAAAATAATGTTTCTTGCTCTATCTACTGCATTGTAAGCCATGTCTTTGTTATTATTACTGTAATCACTAGATGGACCTTGCTGCCAGGGAAATATGCTCCCTCTTCCTATCCATCGGCCTGGATACGTCTCATCGAGATGTCTTCGGACATTAATTGAAAAATGTGCTGGACAACCATCGAGCTGCAGAAACACATTTTGCCTGGTTTCAAGGGGCACATCTTCCAATAAAACTGGCAATTCATTTCTTAGAAACTCGAAGAAGAGGTTACCAGTAAGAAACTGGTCAAAGAAGTAGGGTGCAATAATTGTACCTCCTATTACGCCACACCATACATTAAGACTCCAACGTCCTTGATGTTGAACTTATCGCATCTAGTGGGGGTTCTCGGTAGACCAATAGCATATTATACAAATTCACATTACCGTCGCTATGGAAAGTAGCCCCGTTAGTCCAAAGAACTTGCGTTAAAAAAAAACGGATTTTCATTGATCATGTCTAAAAGCCAATGGCCAGTGATCCAGCCTCCGCTCATAATCCTGCTCATTCAGCGCTTGATTCAAATCAATATGATAAGGGTGTAGTCTAAAAATCAAAATAATTATCATTATATATTCAAAAGGACATTTTAATAAAAATATGTTTATCTGCTGACATAATAGACGCATTATGTTATCGGATTTAAGTAACATAAAGCTGTTCATTATACCACAAGTGGCGTTCACTTAAGCTAGACAGTTACGTCATCAACAATTCATAAAGCTTAACTGTTACTACGTTGAAAGTTGAACAGGTGTGGTATATTCAATGTTGTCAATAGACTTTGAGTAAAATAGTACTCATATACCAAAAATTAACTAAATTCGAAAAAACGTACTTGTTATTGATATAGGAGGATTTTGGTGGTTGATGATGTAACTGTCTAGCTTGGGTGAACAGCTCATAGTGCGATAATGAGATTCACTATAGCGCTACTGCTACTACAACGAGAAACAAAACACGAATCTTTGGCTAACTAAATCAATAATAAAGACCAACAAATGCTACATTCACACCAATGAAATTAAATTAAAAATGTCAGTTTCATCGTATTGCAAATAAAATTCAAACCATTGAAGGGTCTTAATGAATGCCAGCAGATAAAGTTTTGTATCTTACTCGGATCATAAACGATCATTATAGTAACATGTCGTGTTATCATATCATAATTTTTACGACTGTCGTCTGATCATTTCACAACCGTCATTATGATCCCTGTGGGATAAATAACAAGAAATATTTTGAATTTCACGATATAATAAGCTTACCTATACTCTTTCAAAATAGTTTGGATGGTGGTCCCTGTTATTCCCAAGTCAAGATGCAATGTTTTTGTGCTAACATGAGGATTAAATTATATATATGCCCAAACATTGATAATATTTTCTTCAGTTCTGGCAAAACGGCGTCTCCGCAGCACCGGTCGGCTTAAGCTTCCAGTTTCACGTAAGTTTTGCACCAAGCGAGGAAAAACTCTTCTGTTGTAATGGTGGCGATTTGGATACCGGATTGCATACACTCTTTCAGCAACTGCCGCATTTTGAAACCACTCAAAATAAACACCAATCATATCAATGGCTTCATCATTTGTAAAAAACATTTTCAATATTTAAATTATACACCAAAGAACTCAGAGTAACTAATTTGACATTTATTTAAAGTATCGTAATTTTGTCTTTTTTCCAAAGCCTACCTATTCCAGTTTTAGAGTAATATTATGGACCGAACGAATAAGTTATAGTTACGTTAGGAATGCGTAAATAAGTATTATTTTTAACAAAAAACTATAAAACTAAATTTGCAAATTAATAAATTTCTGTTTTCAATCTGTAAATTAGTCAATGCTGAAAGTGTTTTTGTTCAATATCCAGTTTTATAAGTTTTTCATTAATATCTTCGGCTAAACAAAAGACAGAGGCTTGGGATTTTCACCACCTGCTTTGGCCTTTAGTCCTCTTTCTACCCATGTAGTAATATTTATATCATTGTATTTAGGTTTCTTGAGAAAAATCATAAAATGTGTAAAATAAAAAAAAACGCCATCTAGTGATTACAGTAACAATAACAAAGACATCGCTTGTAATGTAGTTGATAGATCAAGAAATACTCTTTTAAATGACACTAAGCTCAATATTTTCCAATGAGGCGATCCGGAGATATTGCATTTTTTCCTAATCAATGTTTGCCATACACCCACCACTCTATCTGAAGAGTTAGAGAAAAATAGTTGAAATAAAAATTGTTCGTGATACACACTACATTTATTTGCAGGTATTCTCAGCACAGTTTATCTGGACATATTACTGAGATATCCTATTTTTTCCATTTCCTCTTGGTTTTACGCCCCCTAGCGGGCATTTGAGAAACTTGAAAATAATTTCCAACGATTTCTCTTGGTCACATTTACTAAATATATTTTTTCCCAAAGCTCTATGGTAAACGGTTTCCGAGATACAGACGCTTACCTCACATAACAACAGAAATTTGAACGGGGGTATATTTGTAAACAAAGGTCGCAGAATATTGTTGTTAGCTCGTGACTACTGGCTCTCATTCGCGTTTGTTTAAAACAATTTTAAGCTTGAAAGTCACAACCTCCCTATAGGCGAATTTTTGTGTGCAAATTTGCAAATACATTATTTGCTACATTCTTGTGTTTAAATGTTAATGTGTTTCAAAATAAATAAGTAGAGATAGACATACTCCAGTTGCCGTATTAAACTATAAACACCAAAACCTAATCATAGAACCTTATTACTCAACACGCAGCCAAGAAACATTAAACCGATTCGTTAACGCGGAATACATAAATTTATTCTGAGACTTCCTATTTCGGGGGAACTGGCACACACTATATTTAATTTTCTATTACATTTATAGGTTAGTAGAAGAAACAAAAGACGCACTGTTTCTAGTGTATAAAGTATCCATGTTATGAATATTTTTCATTTGTGTTGTGTAATTGCTCATTACACGTTCGGTGGCGTATTCTTTAATTAATACAAATATAGATACGGCAGCCCGTCGAAAACATTTCACTTGTAATAAGTGAACATTGGAACCTGTAATGAGCACTGATAAGCGCACTTGGAGAACCCAAATCACTACAACACATTTAAAAAAACCTGACGATCGCTTCACTAACCAGGTTTGCGTCATGAGGGGATGAATAATTCTAAATATCTTATATCTACAATTCTATTTATATTCTTCTTCACACTTGGAGAACCCAAATCACCACAACACATTAAAAAAAACAACGATCGTTTCACTAACCAAGTAAGCGTCATCAGAGGATGAATAACTCTAAATATCTTATATCCACAACTCTATTTATATTCTTCTGCAGATAGTCGGTCACTAACGATTTAGGGAGGTTCAATGGCGCCAAAATTAACATATCTCCTTTGGCGGAAATATCTGTATTCTTCTATTATCTATCGGACGTGATTCTGCCGGTATTTATTTCACAAAGTCATTTATCAGGAGACTGCCCATAGGCGGCGGAGTGAGATTCATACATTTTTTATTGTTATTATATTTAGCAAATATATATATATATATATATATATATATATATATATATATATATATATATATATATATATATATATATATATGAGCAAACACAGTTTTTTCGGCTTTCTCGCTTCCAAACATCGTTGATTCCGCTAACATTTTCTTTGTTTTCTGTTTGTTAATTAATGTCTCCAATAGCCAAGCAGTGTATCCGTTATATTCGGCCACCTTCTTAATATACTTTAATTATTTGGTATATATACTTTTACTTAAAGGAAAATAACTTACTAAAAATTAATACTGGCCATTTTTTGTGCCTACGTACGATGTGAGTTATTCTGGATGTAGCTTAGAGTGGTGGCTTCTTTCTATGGACATTTAATTCTAAAGTGTCTTTAATCTTGATAACTAGTACATCTAGAAAGGGCAATTTATTATTAATTTTTAATTCGTGGGTAAATTTTATATAATCAAATTTATTGCTTAATTTGGCAATAAAATCTTCTACTCTTTAAATGTTTGTGTTAACACTGCGAAAAAATCATCCACGTAACGAAAGCACACTCTAGGAAAATACTCACTTTTACTTTTAAGATCTATTTCAAATCTTCTTATAAAAAGGTCTGCAATAAATGGCGATAGCGGGTTGCCCATTGCAGTGCCTTGGGTTTGTTCAAAAAACTCGTTGTTGAACCAAAAAAGTTTACATTAAATGATATTAAATATTGTTCCTAAACGTCAAAATGTTTGAAGTTGGCATCTTTTGGTGTGTTGAATAAAAGGCTTTTTCTTTCTCAGGACGATCGAAATGGCAAAAAAAGACAAGCACGTTATATATTATTGCATGCTATATAATATATTCATATATATATATATATATATATATATATATATATATATATATATATATATATATATATATATATGAATATATATATATATATATATATATATATATATATATTCATATATATATATATATATATATATATATATATATATATATATATATATATATATATATATATATATATATATATATATATATAAGCAAACTTGGAGAACCCAAATCACCACAACACATTTAAAAAGACCTGACCGTCGTTTCACTAACCGAGTTAGCGTCATCAGAGGTTGATTCACTCTAAATATCTTATATCCGCAACTCAATTTATATTATTCTGCAACTCTGCAGGTAGTCCACTCCTAGAAACAGATCTTGAAGGTGAAAGTGTGTATTTTCATATATATATATATATATATATATATATATATATATATATATATATATATATATATATATATATCTATATCTATATATATATATATATATATATATATATATATATATATATATATATATATATATATATATCTATATATATATATATATATATATATATATATATATATATATATATATATATCTATATATATATATATATATATATATATATATATATATATATATATATATATATATATATATATAAATGTGTAAACCTCGCGCCGGCGCCTATCAGCAGTCACGTGAGAGATTGCTTTATAAAATAAAAAGCCGCAAAAGCACGTCCGAGAGTTAATAAAAGGATAGAGATATTTGCGCCAAACGAAAATATGTTAACTTAGGTGTCGTTGAACCTTCCTAAATCGCTAGTGACCGACTACCTGTAGAACTGCAGAAGAATATAAATAGAGTTCCGGATATAAGATGCTTAGAATTATTCCTCTTCTGATGACGCTAACGTGGTTTGTGAAACAATTGTCATGTTTTTTAAATGTGTTGTGGTGATTTGCGTTTACCAAGTGTGCTTATCAGTGCTCATAACAGGTTCAAATCTTCACTTACTTTACATATTTCTTGTAATATTGACACTTCCTCAGGATCCTAAAATTATACAACAACTATGACAAAGTTCTAATTAAAGAAGATAACGTGATTACGTCGTCAAATTTGTAGAAAGAACAGTTAGATCTCAAGAAACAAGCTGTAATTTTTCACGTATATTTGTTTTCACGTATTGTAAACAAACTATTTTTTATACCAGTGGCAGTTGTCAAATAGCCTGAGATAGTAATCAAAGAGCAAAATGACGGATGGACACAAGAGTACCGACCTCAAAAATTTTTGACCTTGAGCAGAGACTATAAAAATAATAATAATAATAATAATAATAATAATAATAATAATAATAATAATAATAATAATAATAATAATAATAATAATAATAATAATAATAATAATAATAATAATAATAATAATAATAATAATAATAATAATAATAATAATAATAATAATAATAATAATAATAATAATAATCGTCTTTATCCACAAACCCACTTTACAAGTATAAAATAAACTATTGAATAAAAATTCAATTGACACCAGTATGTGAAAGAGCGGAGCTTATATGAAAGATGCCATAAAGTGGCTCCTCCTTCTGTTCTTCCACGCACCCCACCAAGGAGTCACATTAAGTCACCTTTCTAATATAACTAACTACAAAAAAAAACAGGTACCAAATATACGATGGCCTATGTAGTCTTGAGATGTATGGGACAGAAAGCTACGTTTTGACCTCTCAGAACATTAGCAGTGTAGAACCTTTTGAAATCCTGCCATAAAGAGTAGTCACAGAAACCAGGTAGGTCGATAGAAAAACGAAAAATCTAGACACAGCAAGTGCGCTATGGGAGTGAATTTTCATAAACATTATTTTAGTAGCAAATGTGTTTCTCTAATTCAAGCAGGCATCAATCTGGTTACCGGTATAGCCTATATAGTAGAAATAATATACCATATTTTATCAAAATAACTTATTGTTTGAAAATGTACAAACATTTTCCGAAAATAAACTTTAAATGTTTCCAAGTACACTCCTTTCCTAGCCGACAAACCTTAGGTTAATAGGAAATTGAGTTATTAAAATTTGAAATATTTAATGAAAATTCGCTACCCAAACGCACTTACTGCGTCTCGATTTTTTTCTTACAAACATGCATCTTATTTGGATAAAAAATGCAAAAATGTAATAACCTGAGGGTGTTCGAAAAAAAAAATGGTAGGGATCACCAGCGACTTATGCGCCATCTTGTGATTGTCAAATTAATTTTATAAGATACAGCTCAAGACACCATATAATTAACGTATACAGTTTTTTCTCGTATCTTATATAATAAAAAATATATTGAGCTTTACCATAGAAATGCGTCACCCGGTATATATGTAAACAGATAAAACTGAATGTAAACCCGGATATGGATTCTAGGCGGCCTAGTTTGCGCTCATTTGAAGAAATATTTTCAAAATGCAAAAGTCGCGCACTCCTCATTATCGAATTTTTTCTACGAAAATTAGCTAAAATTATAAACCGTTAAACCATAAACTTAACTAAAACTACCGCCAAAGCATCAGAAAAAGGATCGATTGGAAATAAATTTTCTGTAAATATTTTACTTCAATGAAGTACAATGACGGCTGACACTGAAACTTAAGGGTTTGCAGAACACTCTTCTTGCGACATTTTCTTTACATAATCGGTATTTGTTTCAGGTTCTTTGCCTAATGTTGCCAATTTTGTGGATTCAAGTCGCGACTTTGGCGTTTTGAGAAAACCCCCCATTTTTTGTTTAAATGCTCACAACTTGTTGTCTTTAAACTTACAAACCTAAATTTTGGTACATGATTCACCCTCGACGATACAAACACGCGTACCAAATTTGGTTACCCTTACTTTGTTATTTCCAGAGATACAATTTTTTTTCCGAAAGAAAATAAAAAGAAATCCGGAAAACTTAGTCCGATTTGCCTGGCTAACGAACTTATCTAAGCCACTTGCAAGAGGAAGGTATTCACCAAGTTTGACCAAAATCGGCCATTTATTTTTTGAGTTATCCACACACAGATATATATATATATATATATATATATATATATATATATATATATATATATATATATATATATATATATAAACTGACCCCGGATATGTGTTCTAAGGGGCCTAATTAGCGCTCATTTGAAGAAATTTTTCAAAATTCAGAAGTCGGGATCTCCTCATTAGTGATTTTTTTTTCTAAGAAAATTCACTATTAAAAATGTTCCAAGAAATATTGCAGGAGGAAAATGCTTGCTGAAATAAATTGAGACGAAGCAAAACTTATTGGACATATCTTGAGAAAAAGTAATTCATCTCCCAGGGATTGTTAAAGAGAATTGGGTTTATCAAGAGGAACCAATAACACAATATTAAAAAAGCACAATTGGAGACCCTTCTTCTATCACTTAATCCATAGTTTAGAGCCAACTCCCAATGTGTTGAATTCTGCGAATTGTTCCTTTTAAAAACACAGGAAACTGGAGCTTTTTGCGAAAAATTATAATATGCGTTCAGGCGAAGTTCTGCAAAAAAGAAATTGCTTAATATCCACTTTTGGTAGGATGAAAATCCTCACGTCACAAGAGCCAACTATTGTCAAGACCGTTGGTCATTGAATGTATTTTGTGCCGTAAAAAAATGATTTTTCGGCATGAAAATTTAGCAGGAAAATCTCACTGGGGTTGGTTAGTGCAATATATTACGAGAAGTTATTCTCTTTTCCCTGAATACACTGAGATTAGAAGAAGCTAAAACTACCTGGTATCAACAAGACGGAGTGCCTCCGCGCAATTTTTACTTAGCTTTTGAGTTCTCGACAAAACATTTTGATGACAGATGAATTACGAACTGTCCACATAGATGGCCACCGCGCTGTGCAGACCTATCTCCAATCGACGCAATTATCTGGGGCTATAATAAAACTCACGTCTATTGAGAACCTGCCACCATAAAAGAAAACATGATAGAAAGAGTTGTAGATGCACTAAATACTTTAAGTTCAGAACAATTAAATCGGGCTACCGGCAGCAACATAATGAAATCAGTAACAAAATATCTTGAAATATTACATTCTCTCCAAAATGGTTAGATTTAGGTATTGGGAATGCTAATGTAAATCGAAAGAGATTCAAAATGACAATTAACGTAGTTAATAAAATACAGGGTGATCCATTTGAAAAACGCAAGTTTTGATCAGTTTAATTTTGTCAAGTTGCCAGTCAATTTCTATCACCCTGTATACTGTAACGCAAAAATGAAATACGTGTGGTGAAGATACACATACTGGTGTATTTTGTGACGAACGTTGTAGCGTAGTTTTACTTCTAGTTTAGTCCAGTCAAAACAATGTTTAACCTCCTGAAAAATCCGAAAGTTTTGAAACTTTGGATACTTATTTAAAGGTACGTAAGAATGCATATACCGAAAGTCCTCATGAATATGAGGCGAGCTCTAGCGACAATTAGTGCAAATAGGGCACTTTCTTTGGTTTTTGATTAATATCTCGAGAACCGTTGGTCGGCGGCAAAAGTTGATTTTATATATATATATATATATATATATATATATATATATATATATATATATATATATATATATATATATATATATATATATATATTAAGGCTTATCAAATTTTATACAAAAATGGTTATATACATTTTTTCGAGTTACCAATGGTTACCGAGTTATAGGCGCTAAAAGAGAGCGTCGCTGCTGATGGAGTGTACCATCTGGACTGCTACCAACAATTTGTGTCCCACAAGCCTCCAGAATAGGGTAGAAAACGTGGACGCCCTGAGGCAGATTACATTATAAAGGCTATGGAAGAGATTTACTTCCTCCTTGAGAATAGTGAGGAATGCCAACTTTCCTTTGAACAATTACGTTATGCAGTATCTGGGGATGTTCCTTCAAATGATACAATTAAAAGCAACCTCAGACAAATATGGAGATAGAATTATAATTGCTGTGGGCGTTGGATGGACGGGTGCAACCATTTGTTTCAGTGATGTTGGATTCAAAATTTTGAACTCATGGTATGATGACAGAAAAGCTGATGAAAGTAATGAGCGACTAAGAATCGTACAAGCAGCAAAAAATAATAAGGCAGGATGTTCAGAAAAATGTGTATGATACAAGCCCCTATCGTTCGGGCAACAACTTTTTAAAAGAAACAGCTTCTTGTCTACCCCCAACTCTACAAGTTTTTCTGGAGACATTGATAATGAAAAAAGCAGATAATGCAAATAAAAAAGCAATCGCATTTCTATTGCTCACAGTGTTAACTCTACGATACATCCAACCTTTTTTATATCAGCAATAATAAACAGTGTTGCTTTGTTTGTGTACAGATGGTTTGCAAGCAAGAAGTTGGTAAACCTTTTATCAAGTTTAGGGTTCAGTGCTTCATGTCACAGCGCACAGCAGCTGGAAATGTCCGCAATTCATCACATTCAACCTGATAATGATACTGCTGTTCAACAATTTGTGTTTGACAACGCGGACTTTAATGTTAGAACACTGGACCGTCTCAACACTTTCCATTCTATGCGTGGCATCAAATATGTGCCCTCTGGAAGCACAACTAGAAGCGAACATGAAAAACCAATACCGAGGCTCACCAAGGTACCACCTGCTATGACAGTAGGGGAACTTGGAGTGATTCCTTTACAAACTTACCAAAAATCACAAGGTGGATTTAGTATTGTGATTATGGGGCATCTCAAACATATAGTCAATAAAACTGATCAGCTAACTCCATACGATGCTCTTTGGTTGGCAGCAAAATGGCTCAATATTAACCTTCATCTCATGCATACTTACCTATTGTTTCAGGCAGCAAGTGTAGAAACTGGCCAAGACAAGCAAGTTGCGGGGCCTTCTACCAAGAAGCGATTCAGAGCTGATTGATTTTTCTGTACAAAATAACCTCAGCATTGTTTGGTTCATATATTTCATTGTTTAATATACCAACATCATGTGCCTCATCAATATACATCATAAGTAACAGACATGAGGTGCTTTTTATACAAAGTTGTGAAGTTTGTCTCCTCAATTATCCTTAGTATACAAAAATGTAGGTAAACCATTGACAAATATTATTAGAAACGATATATTGTACCGCCCTAGCGTGGTTTTTCACAAAACGCTCTCTTTTAGCGCCTATAACTCGTGAATCATTGAGAATACGAGAAAAATGTATATAATAATTTTTGTAGAAAATTTGATAAGCCTTAATTATGTATATAATCAACTTTTGCCTCCGACCAACGGTTCTCGAGATACTAACGAAGAACAAAAGAAAGTGCCCTATTTTCGCTAATTTCCGCTAGAGCTCGCCTCATATTCATGAGGACTAAATAAGTGTGCAAAGTTTCAAAACTTTCGGATTTTTCAGGAGGTTGGGTCATTTTTTGAGGTTTTTTGACTGGAGTTAGAGTGCAGCCATGATTTTGCCAAAAATTTAAAGTAATCAAAATGATAAGCCTTAATTATGTATATAATCAACTTTTGCCTCCGACCAACGGTTCTCGAGATACTAACGAAGAACAAAAGAAAGTGCCCTATTTTCGCTAATTTCCGCTAGAGCTCGCCTCATATTCATGAGGACTAAATAAGTGTGCGAAGTTTCAAAACTTTCGGATTTTTCAGGAGGTT
This sequence comes from Tillus elongatus, assembly GCA_964006375.1. Taxonomy (NCBI): domain Eukaryota; kingdom Metazoa; phylum Arthropoda; class Insecta; order Coleoptera; family Cleridae; genus Tillus; species Tillus elongatus. Next base: position 198,028,787 of record OZ023263.1, read on the forward strand.
GGGTCATTTTTTGAGGTTTTTTGACTGGAGTTAGAGTGCAGCCATGATTTTGCCAAAAATTTAAAGTAATCAAAATTGAAAATGCTTAATTTTACCCACATAGTGTGCTAGTGAAAGTCTACCTTAAATTACGAGTAGAATTCAAAAATCACTTAATAAGTAGCATACCTACTGTATTTAAAATAACGAGGTTGACGGACACCTCCGGTAGAACACCGGAAGTGTCACGTGAGTAAAAATATCTTAGTTTAATTGGGCTTAGCCGAAAACCTGGAAATCAAAAGTTTCCGAATAAAAATCGGTTCGGTATTGAGAAACTCGTAACATAAACTCTTGGCCCCTTGCCTTGTATTACAAACTTAACAGCACTAGTCACGGTTACGATAATAATAAATGAATTCTATCTACCAGCATATTCATATCCTAGCTAAGGGAAGGATAACCAGGTCCCTCGAGCAAGTACACACCCTCCAGCACAATTTTCAGAACGATAAACAGGTATATCCAATATCATATAATGAAGCACATATGAAATTATAAATTAATATGAAAATTCAACAATGGTTATCAATAGGGCTACATCCAGTTACTAATTTATTCGTCTATATTTCCTAAACTTTTTAATTAACATGAGTATGATTATAATGGTAAATAGTTCTATTAGAATTCAAAATCATAACGACGCATCAGTAAATTTTTCACATTTTCGGCCCATATTTAAAATATTTATTTGAATGACATTAACAACCATTATCGTCGAACTGTACCGTATCACACAAAATGATAAAGACCGCACCACGCATAACTATGCTGTGATAAAAACGCCAATTAAAACAAAGTAATAACGGCTTTATCATACACCATAGCCTACTGTGACGGTCTGAGTTTATCTTGCGAGGGTTTCGGCTCAGCATTTATATTTATGCAGACTGGTCCAGTGTCCAGCTTTCGCGTGTTGTAAGTGGTTGCACATTGAACTGCATCCAACAGAATAAAAAGTCGGTTAACGTTTCGTCTTTTGTTTCTGCGAATGCAGTGTTGTGCCAACAGAAGCGAGATTGATGCCGTTATAGATGCAATTAATCAAGTCAATTTAAATTTGTGTATGGGTTCTATATTTGTTAACAGGCAATCATTCAGTCGTAGGGTCGACTTTACTTGACATCCTGTGTGAGTCTATTACGTAAAGTATTCGCTTTTGCAGTTTTTCTTGTGATCTTCAAGTGTCCTTATTCTTTGGTTTCAGTGGTTAACTGAATAATTAGCATATTTGTAAGTACATGAGCTCTTATACGCATTCAAAAGATGTTTATTTTTATGTAAAATTTTTACGATAAATTATGCCACTGATTTTTTAAATACTCTCTAGATTTTTACAATGGTATTTATTCAAATAAATATTAATATTAATACAACATATTAGTAATAATAAGCCTAAATTTAAAAATTTACATTTTAGGGTTATTTTTATAAATAACATAAACGTATGTTGTAATTTACAGTTATATAATTCATTTAATTGATTTGTCATCGCAAATCGATCTGACAGGAAACTTTATAGTATACTGAATATATCAATGTAAACGTCTGGACGCAGCACGTGCGTTATGGTAGCAAATTTTCATAGAAATGAGTTGGCACTAAACATTTTTTATAGCTTGTTTTTCTTGTAACATGGAAATCTAAATTTTGGTGTATAGTTTCTATACCATAAACCTACCTACCAAATTTGGTTACCACAGCTTTTTTATTTTTTTAAATAAAAAAAATTTTCAAAATAAAATTGAGAATTTGGTGGAAAACCTGGTCCGATTTTCCTGGATAACGCACTTATCCATGCAACTTACAAAAGGAAGGTATATGCTAAGTTTTATCAAAGTCGGCACATTATTTTTTGAGTTGTCGCTGTGATACACACACACACACACACACAGATATACAGGGTGTTTCTAAATTGATGCAAAAAAATTTACAGGGTGATTCTTTGGAAAAAAATAAGGGGTGTCTTTTATATAAAGTTTTTCTTGATACCCCTTCTCCTCCAAGTTACAGCCCTTTGAAATTTTGACAAAAAAAAGTTTTCATTAAATTTCTCCGTTATGAAATTATTTTAAAAAACGAAATTTTGCAGATGCATAGGGCTAGCAAAATGACAGTTTTAAATGGATTTTGTAACCCTATAATGTTATCACAAAAGGGTGCAAAAACCTACCCTAACATTATTTTTTATCAGTACTTTTTATTGTGTACCGTCTTCTAGTTAAAAAAATGATTTAGAAAGAAGGATTCATTTAGCAACTTTTTTATGTCCCCACATTTTCTCATGAAATTGTTAGTTTCATCACAAAAAAATAAAATATTACGCAGATCGATGTCACATGAATGTACAGTGGTTGTTATTTGCTGAAAAATCAAGTACGTGGTAGGCTGTCAAATAACGTCATAATTACACTAATATGACAATATGTATTGTTCTGGCTTTTACTAATTTCCAAAAATTCATAATAAGAAACAACAAATTGTACTACTATTTTATAAGTATGAATCGGGGTTTTCAACGGATAAAGGGTTTTGTTTTGACCACCACCACTTTACTTGAGGGTTTTAAGAGATTCCAGGGGGAAAGTGGAAGCCCCAAAGCTGTTGTTGCCCAAGTATCGGACCACCCTGAGCGACTAGGATGCTCGGGGAGACCCCAGTGGAGATATTTGTTTTCCAGGGGTCGAGTATTGTAGAGACTTTGATGGCAAACAAGAAATTAAAATATATTATAGTTTATTAGAGGTCAAAATATTTATATACAATTAAATACGGAAATAATATAAAAAAGACTATTTACAATGTATTTACTTAATATAGGGTTCTAACCAGGGCTGGTTGGCGAAATATAAATTGTATAAGAAAGTGTAATATAGATCTTTATTTCGGTTTTGATTAGGTAGGTGGTTCCTCGTAAAATCAAATCGCGGAACTTCTCTTGTTTCCAGCTTGTCATGGTTTCAACAAAATTTAGGGAGGAAGTTATTCTTACAACGACAATAAGGAGGCGATATTTCACGCTGCCCCGATGCCCGTGTCTCACCTGCGAACAACTTGAGCGTCAACGCAGCGGAATATGTATATATATATATATATATATATATATATATATATATATATATATATATATATATATATATATATATATATATATATATATATATATATATATATATATATATATAGTCCTTCAAACTCCGAAGTTATTTTAAGTGGAAGCTGGGAGTGCCTACGGTACACAATTATTCTGAAACACTAAGGTGGTATTACCCAAACAGCTGGAAGCGAGATGAAATTATATTGTTATTATAATCTCTGGTTATATGGTGCGTGCCTAGACAGAATAATATAAATATACAAATATATGGGGCCGACAACACTCTGTTAGTTCTGCTTGGGTGAAATTGGGTATTAGGGACACCTGTACGGGTAATGCGGAAAAATAAAAATGAAATTGGAATGGGTGTCCGGGCTAACTAGCGGGGACAGCTATATATAAAATTGGCCAAAAACAACCGAGAAATATAAGGTATCAACGGTTAAACTAAAAGTTTCGTTTCTTACCAAAGTTCAAACTGGGAGATACGCGACTGAAAATACTTTTGAGGTTTTGACTATTTCGGAAAACGGAAACTAACATAGACTGTATGAGACTCGGACTGAGCGGAACTGCAAACTAAACTGAAACTGAATTTACTTGGTCGGTGGATCTGCTTTTATATGGGAAAAATTATGTATCCTTGTTTATTCTAGAAGTTTTATTTTGATTGTAAAAATTTTTAAGTGAAAATTTGCTAAATTTTTTATATTTATTCCTGTAATCTAAATGATAATGCTGCGGAATTTAAGTTATAGAGTTCTTACTATGTGAAAACTAGAACCTGTGATGAGCACTGATAAGTACACTTGGAGAATCCAAATCACCACGACACATATTTTAAACACCTTACGATCGTTTCGCTGACAACGTCAGCGTCATCAGGGGATGCAATATTCTAAAATTAATTAATTTTACAATTCTTAATCCTCTGATGATGCTGACGTTGTCAGCCAAACGATCGTAAGGTCTTTAATATATGTGTTGTGGTGATTTGGATTTCTCCAAGTGTACTTATCGAATTCTTAATGACAAAAGGAGATATTTTGTATTGGATTTTTCGTTTTCACTGGCAATTTAAGAATATATATATTTTAATAATAAAAGTTAACAGGATTGTCAGACTGGTGTTATGGTAGCGAACTTCAAATTTATTGCAATGAAACCGGAGTTTCATTACAAATTAGTAATTTAATTTTTTAGTCATTGCGAGTAGGAACATGAAATAAAATGATATACTAGTCATGCGTTTTTAAACTGTTTTCAATTTTAAAGTATACATTTTGCATAAGTCTGGACGCAGCAAGTGCGTTATAGTAAGGAATTTTCATAAAAATACGTAAAATCTTAAAAAAATAGGTCGGTATCCCGAAAACAATAAGTGATAAACATGCAGTTTACCTCCCGAAAGGTTTTTAGAAATTATATTAAGAAATGCTGTGCGGGGAAGATAAAAAGGAAATATGAGCGGAAAATGCGAAAAGAAAACAGTTTATTCGGACATCTAGAAGCTGCCTTATTTACATTTTGCAGCCATACCGCTTTTAAAGCCTGTCCAGCCCACATTCACCTCAGGTCCCGTAACTTTCTTGGGGTTGTTCCGAAAAAAAAGTCATGTGGCTAATGCATCGAGCGTGGTTGGAGGCATGCAGGAGGGAAAGAACGACGAAGTAGCGGACCACAATTTCTCCTAGGCAGGGGTCAGTTGTGTACCAGAAAAGGAGCATCTAACATAACAAGCGAAAAAATAGACATTTTGAAAAAAATAATTCAACTTACCGAACCAGACCAGCCAAGAAGTTTAATGTACTCAAATAATTGAGCAAAGACCAGAAAGCAAAAGGTAAAAATAGTGTTAACGTGCATGTAAAATGTCAAACATTATCTATCAGCAGTCGATTTATCTATCCCGGGAAATAAACTGAAAATTCACTAAATACATATGGTTTGATCAAATTCCGTACACATGTTGCGTTTATAAATGTTTTGTTACATGCCAAGGCTGGATTCCACTGATTGAGAGAAAATAGTATACTGAAATTTTGAAAAAGTCTGGACGCAGCAAGTGCGCTATACTAGTGAATTTTCATAAAAATGCCCTTAATAGCAAATATGTCTTTTTTTAATAAAGGCAGGCATCAAATTTGGTTACCGGTAGGTTAGGTTAGGTTTTATTGTGAGTGGGATATGCCGGTCCCTCCACCGCGAACATTAGGTCTATTGTGGCTCACGCCTAATGGTCTATATTTCGCCCAACGAAGCCAGCCTCCTACAGAGGTCGATAATCTTTGTGGGCGAAAGTTGATCCAGATCTTCCGGTGCAAGCTTTGTCTTGCCAAAGAGCAGGTATCTAGTACTGTCCGCCACCGGACAGGAACACAGTACGTGCTCTGCTGTTTCGTCACTCTCCATACACAGCCGGCACTCAGTTTCCTGACCGACTCCAATTCGGTGCATGTGGTGACGCAAGCGGCAGTGTACTGTATACAGGCCGACTGGAGTACTCAGTTGTTGTCTGTTTAGCTCTAAAAGCTTTTTAACCCTTAAGTCAGGCAGGCCATTTATAAAGGCCTTAGAGTGAGCTGATCCTGGCAGTTTTTGCCATTGCTGGATTGTCATTCTTTCTGTCTAGCTCTTTAAGGTGCATTTTGCTGTGCATAATGTTATCTCCAGCACCGATTCTGGTCCGATGAAGTCCCTCTGGGCCCCACTCCTGGCAAGTGTGTCGGCCGCAACATTGCCGTCATGGTCCGAGTGACCCGGTATCCAGACCAGCGACACCTCATTACAGCTGCCCAGTTCGTTGAGGGCAGATTTACAATTCCATACCGTTTTTGAATTGCAACGGTAGGAACCAAGAGCCTTTATTGCAGCTTGGCTATATATATATATATATATATATATATATATATATATATATATATATATATATTTATCAATTTGTGTGTGCACTGGTTTCTCGATGCCATACACTTCTGCCTGGTGTATGGCGTACTTGCCGAGGCTAGTTGATAGTCTAGCATCGGTGTTGTCCCCATATGCGCCGGCTACTAGTCCCCTATTGGTTTTGGAGCCATCATACCAGCAGAGATCGGCCCTCAATAGGGTCGTTTGATTTCATTCCCAGTCCTCCCCCTTGCCGGGAGAACGGTCTTGAAAGACAGATCTCTACTGATCTTTGTAAGCATCAAGCCTGAGACCATTCCCAGAATATCATTACCCTCAATGTCATCGAGAAGTCGGGAACCGTTTGTTTTAATCTGTAGGTTGTCCACCTCGCCACCCTCTCCAACCAAATGTGAAGAGGTGGAATATTAAGGAGGACCTCCAGAGCGGCTGATGGTGCGGTGCTTATCGCTCTAGTTATCATCAGGCAAGCTTGTCTCTGTAGATGAGCCAGTTTGGCACTCGCGATACCACGAAGTGCCTTGAGCCACCAAACTATGGCTCCATATGTTATCATTGGTCTGATAACCACTACATAGAGCCAGTACATCTGTTGGGGGTTTGTTCCCCAGTTATCTCCACAGATTATACGGCATGTCCACAGGGACAGTTTAGCCCTGCGGATTACATTCTCTAACTGTACGTCTCAGTTGAGTTTCTTATCTAGGGTAACCCCAGATATTTTGCTTGTTCCGTAAGTGGAATCGTTTCCCCCATAAGAATAGGTGGTTTTAATCTATCCAACTTTCTTCTTCTGGTAAATGGAACAATGATCGTTTTGCGGGGGTTCACATACATCTGTTCCCTCCGAGAACAATTATACCATTTGGTTACCGGTATAACCTAAAAAGTAAAAATAATGTACCATTTTTCATCAAAATAATTGTATTGTTTGAAATAGTACAAAAATTGTTCGAAAATGTTCAAGATATTTACTCACCTAGCAAGATATAATTATTCACAAAAAGTTTTCCGACGGAACTCCCAAAAAAATTTACATGAAAATTTGCAAACATTTTTTTCACGAAAACCCGAAAATATTTTTTTACAATAAATTTTATTAAAATTTGTATATATATATATATATATATATATATATATATATATATATATATATATATATATATATATATATATATATATATATATATATATATAGGCTGATTACTAAGTTAATACTTTTTATAACTCTGTATAGAAGTCAATAAAATAAACATGATTTTCAAATAAATATTAAAAAAAAAACTCAAACATAAGAAAGAACGTTGATACTTTTTTCACAAAAAACGACATTTTCAGAGAAGTTTTTTTTAAACTGAAAAATAAAACTTATATTCATTTAGTACAAAATGCATCCAATACGATCCTGCCTAACTTAAATAATCAAAGCTATCGGATTTCCTCTAACTGTTGCCTGCTCTATGCAAAAATTAATTCTTCTGATGTCGTCTTCAAAACTAAACTTATTTTAAAAATCTTGTTTCTTTTAATGACTTCTATATACAGTTTCAAGAAGTTTCTTACTTGTGAGTTTTTTGAAAAAAGTTATTCGAAAATATTTTTTATTAACTTCTATACACAGTTAAAAAAAGTCTGGATGCAACAAGTGCGTTATGGTAGTGAATTTTCATAAAAGTGTTTTTAATAGCAAATGCGAGCAGGCATCAATCTGATTACCGGTATGGCTTATGTAGTAGAAACAATGTACAATATTTTATCAAAACTACTTATTGTTTGAAAATGTACAAAAATTTTTCGAAAATAAACTTAAATGTTGGTTTCCTAACCAAGAAAACTTACGTTAATAGCGAATTGAGTTATTGAAATTTGAAGGATTTAATGAAAATTCGTTACCAAAACGCACTTACTGCGTCCAGATTTTTTTTCGTACAAACATGCATCATATTTCGATAACAAATGCAAAAATGCATTAACGAATTTGTTCTACGGAAATTAGCTAAAAATAATACACCGTTAAACCATAAACTTCACTAAACCTACAGCGAAAGCATCAACTTAACAAAACCGACAGCCAAAGCATCAGAGAAAGGGTCTATTTGAAATTAATTTTCTGTAAACATTTTAGTAAAATGAAGGGCAATGACGGTTGAGTCTAAAACTTAAGAGTTGGCAGAACACTCTTCTTGCTAAATTTTCTTTGATTTTTGAACCACCCTGAAGAGTGTAAAGCCCAGTACCTAAACAAAACATAAACATAGTTCTAATCGTCAAACATTAGAATTTTTATCCTCTGATGACGCTAAGTTGGTAAGTGAAACGATCTACATACAGACTTGAAGACTACTTCTCTGGCTTCACAGTGAGGCCAGAGAAGTAGTCTCCAAGTCTGTATGTAGTATGGACCAGTTTCACCAAGTAAGGGCAACAACAATCAATGAAGTGAAAAGGTCGTCAGGTTTATAAAAAATATGTTGTGGTGATTGAGATTCTCCAAGTGCACTTATAAAATTGCTTTAAATTTTAAACAGTTTAGTCTCCTATTATTCGTTTTTTTTAACCCATACAACCAATCTAAATTCCAGCAGTCAGGAAAGTGAACACGTGTTATTAAAATCACAAGTCAGAATAAGGCACCGAATGAGCTATTCATTAGGGAATTATTCACGCTTTGTTAATGGACTTGAATGGTAAAACCATTTTGATGACATTAATTTCAATTGAAGCGCTCCCGCTCTATAGTGGTCAACGAGAGACTAATTGTTGAAACCATAAACTATTCTCCAGAGACGACGATACTTCCTCTTTACACACGTTGACTTACAACATCAACCAGCTTAATAATTGAACAAGTTATAATAATTAGTTATTTTGTTAGAAAACCCGCTATTTATTTAAATTCGTAATTTTTCATTTTTCCATTTAAGATGCAATTTTTTATTGATTATCCGAATTAACAGAGTTAGATCGCGTGGTTTAGTTTTGCATACCACCCTTTTTTTTTACAAATTTGGTACCCAGGTTTATCTTATAAAACGTCTGGCCGTAGCAAGTGCATTATGGTAGCGTATGTTCATAATGGCAAATATATTCCTTTTAAATAAAAGACATCAAATTTGATTAGAGTGTTACCCATGTAATAGAAACAATGTACCGCATTTCATCAAAATAGCTTTAGTCTTTGAAAAATACAACATTTTTCCAAAATTAAACTTAAATGTCCCCGAAAACAGGTGTCCGATTAACCTGACTCAAGATAGTTATACACCTGCCAAGATATAATTATTTACAAAAAGCTTTATGACAAAAAAAACAAATTTTATGAAAATTTGATGACGATTTATTTTATAAAAATTCTCCGTTTTGAAATAAAATCGCTTAGTAATGTTACACAAAAATTATATTTGTTGCAAAACTTTGCCAAACAATCTTTCTTCACGAAAATTCGAGAAATGTTTTTACAATAACTTATTAAACATTTATTAGTAATTACCTTTTCACAAAATTCTTGCAGGAAATGATTTCTACAGAAATACTATTAAAAAAAATGTCCCTACAAAATAATTAAATATTTTTGACACGAAAATTTGCTAAAAAACTACATAAAATTTAAAGTTTATATTTATTTCTGAGCTGAATAATGGTTTTTGGTAAAATTTTGATGAAATTAAGTAGAATATCTGCGTTCCAATGAAGACTTAATGGAGGACTGGAACCTGTGATGAACACTGACAAGTACACTTGAAGAACCCAGATCACCACAACACATTTGTTGTTATATATTTTAACAACACATCACGAAGACTTACAGCCTAAATACTGTCGTATCGTAGGTGTCGACAAGGAGGAAAGCGGCAACTTGTTAATTCTGGACTTAAAGGTTTGGAGGATCGGAGGAGAAGAAAAAACATGTGCCGGCAAGGAATTCCACAACTTGGAAGTCCTTCGGACAAAAGAACGGGCATAACAAGATGTTCTATGTCTAGTGACCTGGACAGTAAAAGAGAGCATTCGCTCTATTCCCCTAGATCTGTTGGGGGCAGCAGGTGGAGGAACTATGGAACAAAGGTCCTCTGAGAAGTGGCTTTGTAGATATCTATAGAAGAGAGATCCTTTGGATGAGGGTCGGGTCACCGATGAGACGTATGAATGGAATCTGAATGGAGTCCAGGATAACGAGTGTAGAAACGGCAGCGGCACCCCAGGTGTGGAAGCAATATACGAGGTTTGGCCTTATTTGTGAAGTGTATAAGGTATGGAGATTGGCTGGTGAAAAGTATTTGCGAGCCCGGAAGAGGAAATCTAATTTCTAAGCAGCCGCTTCTGCAATTGATGTGACATGTTGGTTCCAATTGAGATTTCCTTCCACATAAATGCCAACAAGTGAAAAGGACTCATTACTTTGAATAACTTGGTTGTTTATTGTGATGGATTTAGGGCTGTTGTATCTCTTATGAGACAGAACGCAGGACTGAGATTTGGTGGAGTTGAATTGTACAAGATTTCTACTTCCCCAGTCTAATATTTTTTGGAGATCCACAGAGACAGAACCTTCCATGAGTCTGCGATCCTCATCTAATTGGGCTAAAGGGACAGGCTTAGAATATTGTATATTTGAGTGGAGGGTGCTGTTGCCCGCGTAACAGTGAACTGAGTTGGATGCGCTAGCGAGGAGGTCATTGGTGTGGAGAAGAAACAAAGTAGGGGCTAGAGCTGAACCTTGAGGGACTTCTGCATTAATTGGATACAGTTTAGGGCAATGGCCATCCACGACAACAGAAATTCACCGTGACGACCTATTTTCTAAGGCTAATACGAACCGGAGTAGGTAAATAATATTCTAACTTTTGATTTTAACCTAACATTAACAAATGCCTTCGGCCGTCGACTGTAGTATAATATTATGATTTTAACATCCAATGAAACAAATAAGAAAATGGTTGTGTGCATAAGATTCAGGTTGTTAATCAATACATGTAGGTACTGCATTACTAAACAGTAATAGTAAATGTATTGAAAAGAGTTTAGGTGCAGCCAGTGCGTTATGGTAGCGAATTTTCCAAATAATGGTTAAAATGGTGATAACTCAATTTCACAGCAAACTAGAATCTTCTGTTTGTACTAAATTTAAAAAATAACTACAAATTTGTTTTAAAAAACATTTTTTGTTATTGTGTTTGCAGAAAGTAGTTTGATTGCGTTGACTGAAATGGATCATCCAAGCGATTGATAACGAAAAATACCTGCCACGTTTAGAATTTGGCAGGTACATTGCTTTTGTAAATGAAACCTAAATTTTCAGAAAATTTGCAGTTTAGCATAAGGGTAATTTTTAGACAAAAATCAGAAACATGCTTAGAACCCTTTCTGGATGCACATGCCACAAGAAAAATTTCTTGCAAATAGCTCCCAAGAAAGTTAATCGGGGTGCCTCTAGTTGAACCTTTATACGCTGCCTTTATCCAATTTTGCAGCTATACTTCCTTAAAATCCTGTTTACTTTGCGCAGAACCCCTATTCACCGCAGGTCTCGCAACTTTCTTGGAGGTTGGCCTCAAGAAATTTTTCTTGTGTACATTGTTCTCTTTTATGAATTGAGGGTGGTTGTAGGTATGCAGAAGGTGGGGGAGAACCCCGCGATGAAGCAGAGAACCAAGGTTTCCAAATTATGTTTAAATTGTTACCTCATTTCATTTGTTTAAAATATTTTTCCAAAAAGGAATTTGAGGTTGCCTTGTTTGTCAGTCTCACAGAGAGAGCTACAATATTTTGTCTTTAAAAAAAGCACGGATACTGTAACAGTAAATAAGTGCTGAAAAGGATCTAGGTGCAGCAAGTACTTTATTTTGTAGAGAATTTTCGTAAAAATATTTGAAATTTGATAACTCAAGTTCCCATTAAGCTAGAATCTTCAATCTTGAGCCATAGTAAAACGCAGCGTGAGTACTAAATTAAAGAAAAATAACATAATGAGCTTCGCGAATAACTAATAGTTTGTTTTGAAAAACCCTTTTTGTTGTTTTGTTTGCAAGAACTGGTTTGATTGGGTTGACTAAAACAAAACCGTCCAAGCAGTTAACAAGGAAAAATACCTGCTATATTTATAATTTGACAGGTACATTACCCTTGTAAATAATAATTTTTTTCTGGAAAACTTTGGAGCTTTAATGAAATTTGTAACACAACTTTTTAAAGAGACTTGCAGTACGCACATATATATATACCAAATATAATTTTCTATCTCCATAGAAAATATGAATTTCCTCAAGTAATTGGTAACTGGGACCTCTAAAACCGATCTCCGAGGTTTATTTAAATTTAAAAAATTAGTTCTAATAATACACCTTACTAATAGTGTACAATTATTATGAAAATTCACTACTATATTATACTTGCTGTGTCCCAAACTTTTTGAATTTTGCCAATTTTGAATATTTGTTTTAAACATTCTGAAGCTTTTATCTCAAGTATTTTTCAGGCACACCATAAGCCTAAACTTTGTCTTCCCTCGATCAAAATATAAAAGTTTCCTAGCTAAATTCAGGTTAGTAGGTACATAATAATAAAGTGATACTTGTGAATGTGATTTTTTGGATAAAATTCTAATGAAGTAATTAAAACAACATAAGTTTTACATATATCAAACCTACGGTAAATTACAGGTACAATTCTAAATAACAATAACACACAGGTGTTTCATAAAAAATAAGTACTTTGTAGTGCACTTCATTTTTGGCTCACCTGTACAGTCAAAAATTATGTTAAAATGCGCACACTTGGTAATTATGAATTGAAATATATACATTTTATTTAAAAAGCTTACCCATACACTGCAAACTTACTTTATTCAATGGCTGACAACAAAAACAAAACAACAAAAAGACAAAAAACAAACAAAAAAAAAACAAAAAAACAAATTTAAAAAAACAGCAAAAAAAGAAAAACAAAAATACAAAAAAAGGAAAAAATTTTAATTCTTATTTATAATAAATATGTGTATATATGTAAGTATGTATATATATGTGTGTATTTACAAACTTAGTGTAAGGGAAAATGTTAAACTTCAATAATTTTAAAATATATACGTGCATTTGTGTGTAGGTATGCGTAATTAAGTGTGTACATGCTGAGATTGTATTTACGTTATTAAAAATAACAAATATAATAAAGGAAAAAATACAAATCTTAAACGAGAAGTTAAAAAATCTGTGGCTAATGACAATTCCGTCGAGGCCATACCATCTTTTTTTTACCACCACCACCATCAATGGCTGACTTATCTCGTGAAACTTTACCTTCATTCGAAAGAACAATATGTTGTAGCAAAACCCAGGTCATACTAAATAAAAAATTCCTCAAAATTACTGTCACTGTACATAGCAAAACGTATTTAATTTTTATTACCCCACTTCAAAAATCATTAAGTGATTTTGTCGTTTTTATTATTATTTGATGTATAACAGCTGTATCAGAAAGCACCACGTGCTATAAAACATGTGCTACATGTTTAAAACAGAATACAATAGAAATTCCTGTACATAAATAAGTCCGTCCCATCACACGTAGCTTTTTGACGAAGCACGTGATATTAACGCATCTTGGTGTGTATTTTTATTTACATTATATTTAAATTTTTGTAGATGTCGGCAGACGAATGCGAATAGACTGAATGTTGGCACAAGCAATAGGAGACTAAGTTATGTATTGAAAAAAACAATTAGTTAGGAGAAGCTAAGAAAAAAGAAGACTGACTTAAAGATGGCCAGCGAATCGCTGAAGTTGCGGCCGGTTGGTTCAAATAAGTAAGTATTTTGAGTTTTGTGTTTTATGCACTTTTATAAAGATTCTCTTTTTAACTGCATTAATTACGTAACTGGCAACACTGATTATAGACCAAGTATTTTATGTTTTTGTAAGATTGAGTGACAGTATATTGAACTTTTTTAATTACTAACAAAAATCACAATACCTTCTTTAAAATCAATGCCTTTGACATCTAAAATTTATTTTTGTGTAGTTAACAACAGTGTATTGATCAATTTATAATTACTTTTATTAGTATAGATGGTGCTAGCCAATAACCCAGTAAATATATTTCTTAAAAAGTCCGGACGGAGCAAATGCGTTATGGTTGTGTATTTTCTTAAAAATGAGTTGCCAAAAAATTGTCAGTAAAATAATTAATAGTATCATAATAGTTTTAATACATTTATTACTTCCACGTCGTTACAACGTGTGGAAGTATGGCATCGGCATCAATTTTTTCTTTGCTTAAACGTCGTTTTTTTTTGGTCTGTCCGTCTGCAGCCACAAAAACTTAAGAACGAATTTACATATCGTGTTCAAATTTGGTATACAGTTACCACCTTGCAAGCGAACGGTTCGGATTGTTTTTGGGTAAAATTGCTACAGGGGGTAGGGGATGAATGGGGGGTGATTTGGTGAGAATTTACATTTTTTCGTTAAAACTTAACTAACATAACGTTTTAGGGTTTGTTTATTGAAAAACTCTCAGTTTCACCAAACATCTGGTACTGTGCTGAAATTAAATTTAGGGGTTCAATATGTGGGGTAGAATGTCGGTGACAGAAATTTCCATTTTTTTTCTAAAACGGCGTAAAAAGTCTCAACACATATCTGGAACGATATTTTAATTGTTTGTCGGTTGATTGGTCTGTCGGCATGTACGCCTGTCTGTTAGTAGACGAAATAACTTTCGAACGAATTGAGATACAAGACGTGGTGAAGATTGATATTTTTTCGTTAAAACTCTGGAGTAATATAACGTTTTAGAAGTTTGTGGGTACAGGAATATTAATATTTTCTTTGTGATCAAGTCATGGACCCTGAATTAATTTCATAAGACTGTCTTTCTGGGAAGAGTAGATTGTCACATCTATGTGGAAGTTATGATGCAATTTGCAGCAAAATTTTGTAATCACTTTACAAAATATAATAGCGCTGTAAATGGATTATAACTCGCTGAGATAATCAATTCAGAAAAACCTTCCAATGAAATTAATTTAGGGTCGATAATTTAGTAAAAGATTGATCTTGAATGTCATCGTAAAAGTCAAATACAAGGTTACATTCAGATAGCCAAAATAACATTCTGAAGCTTTTGCCTTGATTTTTTTTCTCCGCGCCTAGAGGTTTCCTAGTTATTGTGGCAGCTTTTTGTACACGAGCATTTGACTTTTAGATTATCTTGAGGGACCACTGCTCGAGGTCATTTCTGGAAGTCAAATTTTTTGGTCTTTCGATTTTCGTAATCAAAATTATGGGTTCCCATCCAAACATATGAAATTAACGTTGATTGGACCTTAAAGGTCATAGTCAAGAAATCTAAGGTCACCATCAGATAGCCAGGAGATAATCCTGAAGCTCTTGTCTAAAACTTTTTACTTTGCGACCTCTCGAGTTATTCTGCTATTCCGTTACTTCTGAGACACCACACAAGTGCTAATTTCTCACTGTCAACCCCAAATCCATTATATTTTTATAATGAAATATAAAATTCAAGATGCAAAGAATATGATAAATAACTAACCTCGACGTAATCTTAATATTGCTATTGGAATTATAAAGATCTAAAATGTTTGGCAGCTTAAATTTCAGTTACCCTTAATTGGACTTTAAAGGTCATTGTCAAGATTAAATCCAATGTAACTTTCAGATAGCCAGGAAAAAATCTTCAGAGCTCTTTTCTGGAACTTTTTCCTCCGCGACCTGTACTTTCAACCCCAACCCCATTTTGATTTCATGACGAAATCTGAGTTTCACGATGAAAAAAGAAATAAGAGGAAGAACTAAACTCTTCGTACTTTTAATCCAATGTCATATTATTTCAAAACTAAATTCATATTTCTCCTCCTCACATTTAACCCCTACTACAATTACATCACAGAATACCAGATTAGTTATAAATTTGAAAGTTTTCTAATCAACAAACCATGAAAGGTTATATTCCTTGGGCTTTAACGAAAATATTGCTGCAAATTAAATCAAAACTTCGCTGTAAGATCCATCCGATTCAGTAAATTAGGGCTAATTCAGGAATGTGAATATTGCTATTGAAATTATTGAGATCTGATATGTTTAGCAGATTCAATTTCATTATATAAAGTTGACATTTATTGGACTTTAAAGGTCATCGTCAAGATCAAATCCAAGGTACCTTTTAGATAGGTAGGAAAAGTCCCCGAAGCTCTCGCCTGGAACTTTTATCTGCGACTTATACTTTCCGAGTTATTCTCCGTTCCTTTTGGGACACCACACAAGTACTAAATTTAATCCATAAACCCCAACCCCATTATACTGTCATAATGAAATGTGGAATGTCACGTTAAAAAGAATGAGAGAAAGAACTAAACTCTACGTACTCTATATAATAGTAATCTAATGTCACATTTTTTAAACTAACTTCACATTCCTCCCCCTTACATTTACCACTTACTTAAATTTCATCACAGAATACCAAATGAGTGACGAAATTGAAAGTTTTCTCGTAAACACACCACGAAAGGTTATTTATTTCTCGAGCCCTAACGAACAAAATCTATTTTCAACAAATCACCCCTCAATTCTCCCCTACTTTCTGGGGCGATTTAACCCAAAAACAGGCGAAACTGTTCGGTTGGTGGGTACTAATTGTATACCAAATGAAGACGATATCTCAGTTCCTTGGAACGTTATCGTGCCTGCTAACAGGCAGACGTAAAGACCGGCAGACCGACAGATCGACAGACCGATAAACTGGAAAAGAACGTTTCATCCCGGAGTCATGGCATATATATATATATATATATATATATATATATATATATATATATATATATATATATATATATATATATATATATATATATATATATATATATATTGAGACTTTTTACGCCATTTTGACAACAAAAAAAATTGAAATTTCTGTCACCAATAACACGTTGTGACGATGTGAAAGTAAAATTTCAATTTTCGCCAAATGGCCCCTAATTTCTCCCCTATCCTCTGCAGTAATTTCAACCAAAACCAAACCCGACTCTTCGTGTCTCGGGTGCTAACTGTATACCAAATTTGAAGACGATATATCAATTCGATCGAAGTTATCGTGCCAGGTAATAGACAGATGCACAGACCGACCGACCAACCGACTGACAGACCGACCAAAAAAAAACTTTTTCGCCGTTTTGGTAAAAATAATCAGAATTTCTGTCACCGATGCCATATTTCCACACGTTTTGACGATGTGGAATAGTAATATCACTTACGTAATTAAATTATATTTATAATCTATGATAAATAGAAAATTATTCTCACAGAGGTACCATTACCTGTACCTGACATTTGACACCACCATCTTTAGTGTTTTATAAATCTGCTTCTCAGCTGGAAAAGAAGTCACAAATTGTACATCACCCAAGAACTAACAAATTCAGTTTAAAAAACAATATACAGTGTGGCCCATTGAAGATGGAAACACTGTAATTTTTGTATTTATAATTTGATTATGATGAAAGAAATATCAAAAGATATAAGATTGAAAGTCGTTCTCTAGGCCACCTGACCAAGGCCTGCTAATGAAGTTTTTGTATATCAAACAAATGGGGAACAGGGTGAGGGCCGTTTTTAGAGAGAAAATAAGTACAGCACTGGGTTCGGCATCTCTCAATATATATATATATATATATATATATATATATATATATATATATATATATATATATATATATATATATATATATATATATATATATATATATATATATATATATATATATATATATACAGGGTCGCTGATAAGTCTGGAAACGGTCGATTATCCGGGAAAATATACAAGAATCAATTGTTCCAGACGTAAGTCGATTATTTCCGAACAATAACGACCCAAATCTACCAGCGGAAGAAATATGGTTTCAGCAGGATGGGGCACCCCCTCATTTTGGAATTGAGGTACGGGAATATCTGAATCAAACCTTTCCTGGCAGATGGATAGGGCGCAGGGGAACTATTGAATGGCCAGCTAGGTCTCCCGACATGACGCCGCTTGACTTTTTTTTGTGGGGTCATGTAAAAAATTTAATTTACCAAAATAGACCGCAGAATATTGAAGAGTTGCAAGCAAGGATTGTGCATGAAATTAATAACATTCCTCAAAACGCTCTTGTAAATGCAGTGCAATGTTTTGTTAAGCGAATTCATTATTGTCAGGAGGTCAATGGAGAACACTTTGAACATCTTATAAAATAGGATTCCAAACAATGTTAAAAACATCGCAACCGGTTCTTTTCACACTCACAGATTGTTTTGAAGAGATATTCTACTTTTCATTTATTTTTGTTCTTCATCCAATAGATTTTAAAAACAATAGCGTTTATTTTTATTTATTTTTTTACCCGGAAACGATTGAGTTTATGTACATCATGCTTCTGATAAATGTTGCTCAAAATTAAGAGAAGGATTGAAATATCGAATAATATATAGGGTGTTCCATTAAAAAAAAATAATATTGGTGTGCCACGCCTGTATGACCAACCCTGTATAAATGAAATTATCACCGCCTAGTAGACATTGAAGAACCCAAAAACTTTTGTATAAAACTTTTTTCGACACCTTGTATATTTTCCCGGATAATCGACCGTTTTCAGACTTATCAGCGACCCTGTATATATATATATATATATATATATATATATATATATATATATATATATATATATATATATATATATATATATATATATATATATATATATATATATATATATGTATGTATGTATGTATAACAAATTTTGTTAAAAAATAAGAATTATTCATCATTTCAGAGAAGTTTATTTATGTGACCCCACCCCTCTAATATGAAAATACCCTTATAACTTTTGTATTGAAAACGCGATTTTTTCTAACCAGGTCTCAAAAGACGGGAAGGAAATGAAGAAGTCTATAGATCCGGTGAAAACAGGTTCCTAGCCATTGGATCACGGCTTACTAAAAGGATTTTCATATGTCAAAAAAAAAATTGGTTTTAGGAGAAAAAAGTACGTCGTAATATCAATTTTTTGATAAAATTTGGCAGGTAACAGTCTGAAAGGATGACAAATCTAGTGGCGTACTTATTTTTTCCTAAAACCAACTACAACCTCAAACTAATTTAATTACTCCATGCAATATCAGCCTTGGGTATCCAATTCTCCATATTTTTAACCGACTTCAAAAAAAAAGGAGGAGGTCGACTGTATTTTTTTGTGTATTTTACTTCAGATCATCTTTATCAGTAAACCGATTTTGATGATTTTTTTTTATTTGAAAGCTGGTGCTTCTCATGTGGTCCTGTATAAATTTGACCAAGATCTGACTAGTACTTTTTTTAATTATCCTTAATGAAGCCGGTTTTCTATTTTTTTTAATTCTTGCTTGTTTAACTTGACTTTGAATCTGCTAAAAACCAAAGACCTGATGGCATGAAACAAATAGCCATATAATCTAGGAGCTATAAAGCTAGCATATCTCTGCCCCAGAGTTTGTCAGCATTGCAATTCTCAATGTGAGCCTTTTCCGATATTTTGTGCAGTATTTATGTTAAATATCAGTCAAAATTTGTGGACTTTTATGCAGTCGTAATAAGACATTTCTTGCATAGAATTGACGTAAAGCCATTATTTCACTCTGTACAAGTCAGTTGGATAATTCAAGGGTTTTACTTCTTTGAAAGTTTTAGTTGTGTTGTATGATGTGTTTCCTGTATTGTGGGCATATAGAGTTCACTTTGATATTTTTAACGAATTTTTATTGATTGGAGAACTGCAGCAATTATTGTTTATTTTATGATATTCTAGACTATTACCATGTCTGTTTTTGTGTTTGTTTGTCATGTCTGAGACAAATTTTCGCTAACAAGCAAGGTAGCTTTCCTGAAGTTGCCCAAATCTTATGATTCTTAGGATAATAGCATGTATATGTGTAATAAATAGAATAAAGGTTATATATTGTGATTATATACGTTGATTATATAAGGTGGCGTATTGAAAACGAAACAGACCGATTTGCGTCCAGAGAATTATTTTTTTAAGAAACGCTGAAACACGTCAATTTTAATATTAAGGGGGACATGTTTTGACATAAAACTCAACTTTGTCACATCAACCCCTTAACGGTGGTGATAACAACCCTTATATTTTAAATAGGGAACATGGGTCGAGTGTTACATCATTTAAAATCTCTTTCTTTTCTGAATTCAGCACACAAACTTTTTTGGAAGTTTTATCAACTAGTTTAAAAATTATTCACGATTGAAGATGCAAAAACGCATTTCACTCATTCCGATAAGAAATATGCTGATAGTCAATGTTTTGTTGGTTTGTAAATAAAAAATTTACTATCAGAACATTTCTTATCGGAATGAGAGAAATGCGGTTTATTATTTCAGTTTATCGGTCGGTTTGATACTCGATAGTACTACCGAAAATTAATTTCACAATAGTGTATTCTGTAGAAGAAAGAGTTGAAATAATTACTCTTTTTCTCAAAAAAAAAAGACTGTGCCAATCGTACCGCAAATTTGTTTAATGAACGACATCCCAACAGACATGTTAACAGAAAATACATTTTGGAGTTAGTTGCAAAGTTTCGACAATGTGGTTCAGTAGCCAACAAAAAACGGGATCCTGAACGTGAATTTCCGGTTAGAACTGAGACTACTGAGATTGAAGTTTTAGGACAAATTGCTGCAGACCCAACTTTGAGCACGAGAAAATTGGACACTATTTCAAACCTCAAAAGAAGAACTATTCAGCGAATATTGAAGCATCATAAATTTCACCCGTATAAAATTCATCTTGCACAAAAACCGAATGAAGATGATTTTGATCGGCGGCTGGAGTTTTGTGAAGTTATACCTGCAGGAATAGCTGATAACGGAAACTTTCTGTTCAATATCTGTTTTTCAGACATGTGTACGTTTTTATTAAACTCTACAGTCAATCGTCATAATTGCCGTTATTGGGCAGATAATAATCCAATAAATTTTCACGAAGTCTACACTCAAACTTCACAGAAATTGAATGTCTGGACTGGCATTTTTGGAGACAATTTTTGTTGGTCGCAATTTGAGTGGCGAAACGTATTTGGAGTTACTAGAAGATATCGTTTACCCTCTACTAATTGACATTGTTGAAAATGATGATCGCTATCAAGAAAATAAATTAGTATTTCAACAAGATGGAGCTCCTCCGCATTTTTCACAACGTATTAGGGAGTTTTTGAACAGAGAGTTTCCAGAGCAATGGATTGGGCGTAGAGGTGCTATTGAGTGGCCCCCTATATCACCGGATTTAACTCCTTTAGACTTCTTTCTATAAGACCATTTAAAAAGTAGATTTTTCGCAACAGAACTGAAGCCTCTGGAAGAATTACGACGACGCATTGTTGAAGAATGCCGTCTAATTACTCCACAAATGCTCCAAACTGTCAGAGCTCATTTTGAACAAAATTTGTACTTTTGTATGGAAGCTGGTGGTCAACAATTTAAACACTTACTTCGCTGAAGAAACATTTTTGAACGTTTGGTTTTGTTTTGTAGTTTTTTTTTAACGAAAAATTGACTAATCAGTGCATTTCTTATCACAATGAATGAAATACGTTCTTGCAACTCCAACTGTGAATAATTTTTAAACGAGTTGATAAAACTTCAAAAAAAAAAAATTGTGTGCTGAATTTAGAAAAGAAAGAGCCTTCAAATGATATAACACTCGACCCATGTTCCCTATTTAAAATATAAGGGTTGTTATCACCACCCTTAATGGGTTGATGTGACAAAGTTGTTTCAGTGTTTCTTAAAAAAAAATATCTGGACGCAAATCGGTCTGTTTTGTTTTCAATGCGCCCTGTATACTATGAAATAGTGTCTGTACATGCCTCTGATACTGAGACAATTATTATCTTCCATCTGTATTATCGGACTGTTTCCAAATAAAACAATTCAAAATAACTATTCTATTTTTAGTTAAAATTTATGACTGTGCACTAGTTTACGTTGTTCCTAGGTCTGCCAGTGTGAAAAAGAAGTAGGTGGATGTGGATATACCTAAAATAATTATGTCAATGCACTTATGACTACAGTGTTGTCACATAAATGTATTTACCCTACAGCTCACTTTATTGTTAAATACTAAATAAAGTTTCCTCAGGTGGTAACAAAGGTGGTTGTTTTTTTGTTAACTCCGAAGTAATTAACATTGTGCAGTTTACTTCATCATCTGGTAAAGCTAAAATTATTTTCTGAACGATCGTTAGATAAGTACACTTGGAGAACCCAAATCACCACATCACATATTTTTAAAGACCTGACGATCGTTTCACTAACAAAATTAGGGTATAACCGAAATTAGAATTTTTCATCCTCTGTTGACGCTAACTTTGTTAGTGAAACGATCGTCGGGTCTTTAAAAAGATGTGTTGTGGTGATGTGGGTTATCCAAGTACACTTATGAGTGCTCATCACAGGTTTCAAACTTCACTTGGCGATCGTTAGATTTAAATACATGTGGTAAATTTGGTTCTATAAGTCTCTCTCATCCTGACCCCTCTGATATCTCACAAAACGTCACCGAAATTATCCAAGCTGGCATGGAATTATTTATTCCACGTACACAGAAAACCTCTGCAGCCACTCAAAAGACCTGGTCCTCTAAATCCTGTGACAAGGCCAGACTTGAAAAGGTCAAAGCTCACAAAACGCTTCTACACAATACCAGTCAAGAAAACTATCAAGCATTTAACGACGCAAGAAACCGCTATGTCCGCATTTTTTCTGAGGCAAAAAACTCGTTCAATAACCACATCAAAACCCTCTAAAACTCCAGCGGCAGCAAACCCTTCTGGACTCTTGCTAAATCTATTGGGAATAATTTCCGCAAGAGCACGTTCCCACCTCTTGTCTCAGGGGATGAAATTGTTTCTACCGCCCTGGGCAAGGCTGAACGTTTTGCCTCGTTGTTCGCCGGCAATTCTACTCTCAACCCACCTCCAAATGTTCAACCACCAACAGTCCCCAATCTCGCGCATAAAATGACGGATATCATTTTCAAAACTAAAAAGGTACGAAAGATGCTCTCTTCTCTTAATACCAGGAAAGCCTCTGGCCTTGACGAGATCCCAGCAATTGTTCTCAAGAAATGCGCACCAGAACTTGCTCCTGTCCTGAATCGTCTGTTTCAGATATCTTACAATAGCGGCATATTCCCTAGTAACTGGAAAACTGCTCGAGTACAACCCGTCCCCAAGAAAGGATCCAAAGCGCTTCCTAGCAACTACAGGCCTATTTCTCGCCTTTCAGTCGTCTCTAAAGGGACGGAAAAGTATATAAACACTGAATTACTAAAATTTCTTGAAAAACACAGTTTAATTCACGACAGGCAGTATGGATTCCGTCAACGCAGATCAACTACCGACCTCCTTTCCTTTGTCACACATTCTTGGAACAAGTCTATGGGAACTACACGGTGAATCTCAGATTGTCGCTCTAGACACATCCAAAGCATTCAACCAGGTCTGGCACACAGCGCTGATTAATAAACTTCCGGCCTATGGCCTACCACCAAAACTCTGTACCTGGACAGCAAATTTCCTCTCCAACCGGAGCATTACTGTTGTCGTAGATGGCCATTCCTCTAAACTGTATCCAATTAATGCAGGAGTTCCTAAAGGTTCAGCTTTAGCCCCTACGTTCTTTCTTCTCCACATTAATGACCTCCTCTCTAGCACATCCAACCCAGTTCACAGTTAAGCGGACGACAGCACCCTCCACTCAAAGATACAATATTCTAAGCCTGTCTCTTTAGCCCAATTAGATGAGGATCGCAGACTCATGGAGGGTTCTATCTCCGTGGATCTCCAAAAAATATTAGGCTGGGGAAGTAGAAATCTTGTACAATTCAACTCCACCAAATCTCAGTCTTGCTTTCTATCTCATAAGATATACACCACCTCTAGAGACATCACAATGAACAACACATATTTTAGTAATTCGGTGTTTATATACTTTTCCATCACTTTAGAGACGACTGACAGGAGAGAAATAGGTCTGTAGTTGCTAGGACGCGCTTTGGATCCTTTCTTGGGGACGGGTTGTACTCGAGCAGTTTTCCAGTTAGCCTCTATTGTAAGATGTCTGAAGCAGACGAGTCAGGACGGGAGCAAGTTCTGGTGCGCATTTTTTGAGAACAATAACTGGGAGCTCATCAAGGCCAGAGGCTTTCCTGGTATTAAGAGAAGAAGGCATCTTTCGTACCTTTTTAGTTTGGGGACTGTTGGTGGTTAAACATTTGGAGGTGGGTTGAGAGTAGAATTGCCAGCGAGCAACGAGGCAAAAAGTTCAGCCTTGCCCAGGGCGGTAGAAACAAATTCAATATGCAGAAGCTTTTTGTGAGCTTTGACCTTTTCAAGCCTGGCCTTGTCACAGGATTTAAAGAACCAGAGCTTTGGAGTGGTTGTAGAGGTTTTCTTTGTATGTGGAATAAATAATTCCATGCCAGTAAACACTTTTCCAACGTTTTTTATATTCATGTATCTATATGTATTTTTTATTTGCTTGTTTTAATCTTGTATATAGTATATCACGTGGTCTTTTGTGCCAAAAATAAATATTACTAGTACTGTTACTACTATTACTACTACTACTTTTACTGCAATACATTTTTGAGTACGTAAGCGCGCACAGTAGTTTTAAAAAGGTTCTTCCATCAATTCTATGTACAACAGTAGTAATGGTATTATGTAGTGATTCAAGTAATTCGTATCTGCTTTTACAAACAATACCTTGGTGTGGCCTCAGAAGAAAAAAACTACAGGTGTGAGTTTATACATATATAACCATATAAATTTTTTAACTGATTCCGGATATGTGCTCTTAGAGGCCAGTTCGAGCTCATCTAAAGACATTTTTAAAAATTCAAAGACGCGATCTCCTTGTTAGTAAATTTTTTCTACGAAAATTTACTAAAAGTTAATACATAGCTTAACCATCCTCATATTATTACCATCCAAAAACTAAAGTAACTGATAATTTTAGACTTTCCCGGCCGGTGTTGCTTGTACACTATAATAACACTGGCAACAATGTATTTTGATGCATATTTTAAAAAGGTCTTATCTAAACATTACGTTTATTTCACACCTGAGATCCGAGTCATTCATTCCATACATTTATAAATAGTTACACTTCAGGTTGAATGCATTTTGTCATATGATTTCATAAATACTTGGCAATGTATAAAAGGTGACTGAATTGTTACAGGTATGGAGGAGAGGGAGGAGATGAAAACAGTCCAATAAGTTCAAACGAAGATTATGATCCGCATCTTCATCGACAGGTTGATAGTCCAACCACGTAAGTTAATTGCCAATCAATATAATCCTAGCTAGATTTGACAGAACCAGGTACATAAAAATAAATGTCGTGGAAATATTACAGCTGTTACGTAACAAGTTGATGCAAGCTTATATGTAAAATAGGGCTTGAAGTTTTTTCTTTCCTAGATCAAATAATAAATTAAACAATGAAATTTATGCTTTGTTTATTATTTTGATTTAGTAGAAATATAATAGGTAAAAGACACATTTTTTGTGAAAATACAGTGGGGGCAAAAATGATTTGCATTTTTTTTTTCAATTTATAATTTAAGTGTCTTAACAACTAAGGTCATTCACACTAACGACACTTTAAATAACTACATAACAAAATTATATATAAAATTAGGAACTATGAAACACATTTAAATAAATAATAATACTATTCTATAAATTAGACCGTCTGAAAAATCTAAGTAAACAGATTAGATTAGTAAAATTTAGATTTAAAATTTCAGACAAGTTTCTTTCACCAAAATTTTCAAATAATGGACAAGCATATAAGGGACATTCTAATAGAACGTGAAAAATTGAAATTGGTTGGTCACAAAGCTCACAATAAGGGCGTAGCTGTCGATTTAAGAGATACCCATGTGTATGTAGAGAGTGGCCATTTCGGGGTCTCCTGATAATTACTTCTTCCCTGCGAAATAAATCAGGAAGTTTCTTGATTGCCACAGTCGGTTGAATTTCTCGCAGCTTGTTGCATAGCGAAGACCAATCGATTTGCCATTTCTGCCTATAAAAATTTGCTATCTGTGCAATAACGTCGGAGTAAAGTTGAAGAGGAATTACAGTAATTTTTAATAAGCGATAACACATTCATTACTTAAAATACAAAGAATACATATAATACATATTAATGAATAAACTTGGGAGTTTTACTACTTAAATATTGCGTGGGTTAATTGCCCGCTTCCCCTATCTATGCACCATTCCAAATGACAAAATCTGCCAAAACTTATTTAAGTAAAATAATAAATAATTTCAATGTCTTCTTGGAGGTTTTTTAAGCTTCTTTACATATATAGGCTAGCTTCTGAATTCTTTGCTCTTTGAATAACCCCAAAGGAAGAAGTTAGGAAGTTTCTAGGATCAATACAGATCACCATCTAGATAAATGTGTTTGGAAACGTCTCCAGCAAGATCACCATACTTTGTCTTGTAGCATAACAGGCGGCGTCGCCTTCTTGGAAGTTATAATTTTTTTTCTTGGAGTTGCGGTATAGTAAATGTCTAGAATGTATACGGATATCGTTCAGAATTGACATAACTCTTGAGTAACAGTTAATTATGAAACAAAATATAATCACCGTTAAAATTACATATATATATATATATATATATATATATATATATATATATATATATATATATATATATATATATATAGATTTCCGCGGTTTTTAATGTGAGACATACTTGGTTCTCGGGTTGTCATGGAAAACTTCGAGACACAAGACCTTAATTCATCCCAACTTAAACCAACCTGTTGGCTAAGATACGTTGAGGACATTTGCGCTGTCTGGTCACACGGTAAAGAATCTCTAGACGAATTCCTTTCTTACCTAAATAACATCAACCCCCAAATCCAGTTCACCGTGGAAACAGAACATAATTTTTCTTTGCCTTTCTTAGATGTACGCATCGCTAAAGACGCAGTCACAGGATTTTCTTACACTGTGCACCGAAAACCAACCCACACTAATCGTTACCTTAACGCACAATCTCACCATTACCCATCGCAACTAAATTCCGTGGTTCGAATACTAGTAACAGGATGCCTTAGACTAACGGACAACAATAATAAACAGACAGAATTAAACTTTTTAAGACAGACATTGCTTTAAAATGGATACGACAACAATCACATACTAGAAACATTATAAACGCACAACAACAAACCACCACACTACAACAAGAACAGACAGAGTCCACACAATAACAACACCGTTTTTACCATATATTAAAGGTGTCACTGACAAAATCAGCCGAATTTTCAGAACCCATAATATAAAAACCGTATTAACAACAGAGCAAAAATTGCCAAATCTGATAAAAATTCCCAAGGGTACGATTCCAAACGAATCCCATGGAGTTTATGAAATTCCTTGTTCCGACTGTTCCAGAACTTATGTAGGAAAACAAATAGACGCATCCACAATAGAATATATGAACATAGCCTCGCAGTTAGAAAATCCGAACCCTCGTCGGCGCTGTCCATGCATCATATTCATACAGGACACAAAATAGCACTGGTATACAACTTTAAAACGAAAATTAACCGCGAAGCAATCGACATCGAAAACCGTCCCGATTGTTTAAATAAAAGAGATTTTGATCTTCGCCTTCCGATTACTTGGAAACATATTATAGCTTCATTACAAACACACACAAAATAAATAAATTCAATAGACAAGTCCGTTGACCCCACCCCACCCCCCCTCTCTTGACTTTATTGACCGTGACCCGACTAGTTTCACCGATAACGAAGTAGGTGGACGGAACGATACATACAACACAAGACTTGCAACGAACTGCCAGATCTCTCTGAGGCCTGGGACTGAACACACTGAGACCTTAGAGACGAACTCCAGCGAGATTTGGCGAGTAGGCAGATTGAGGCCCTGTTATCGAGCTACAACAACCCAACCCACCTTTGTCCATCACTCTAAGGAGTAGACAGATTCAGGCCTTAAAGTGTCCTTATTTTTTTCCTTTACCTCTTGAAAATGGCTCCAAAACATGTGCCAAACCGTCCACTTTGAATAAATTCTGGGTGCGGTTCAACCCGAGAACCAAGTATGTCTCATATATATATATATATGAGACATACTTGGTTCTCGGGTTGAACCGCTGCCTACTCGCAAATCTCGCTGGAGTTCGTCTCTAAGGTCTCAGTGTTTTCAGTCCCAGGCCTCAGAGAGATCTGGCAGTTCGTTGCAAGTCTTGTGTTGTATGTATCGTTCCGTCCACCTACTTCGTTATCGGTGAAAGTAGTCGGGTCACGGTCAATATATATTATATATATATATATATATATATATATATATATATATATATATATATATATATATATATATATATATATATATATATATATATATTTGTGTGTGTATATTCTGACAAATATCACACAACTGTCTAAATATCTTCAAAGCCTCTTCTTTATAATGCTGTCATTAATGTTTACATTTGAAACACATTTATTTTTTATTGCCTTTTAAAAATGCACAAATCATTTTGGCTCTCACTGTAGTATTATTATTATCAATTTGCTACTTACATTTTACAATGTGAAATACAAATGGTTATGGTTGTATTAAAACACAATTTTGATTTATGTTCTTCTCTAAACGTACAAATGATAGACTATCTACTGCCATTCAAAAGTTGTATAGCCTAATTGTAGCTTCTTAGCAGTCCTGCCCACCACCAACACTTTCACAAAAAGTTTGGGTACTAATTTATGCCTTACTATAGAAATTTTCGATTTTACGCTCCAGATTTTCCTTCAGAACTTTAATTATATATCACGACAATTTTGACATTTATAAATAAATAATAAAACAATACTAAAATAATTTTGGCACTACCTAGTGAAAGTGGTAAATATATTGTTACAAAGCACTTCAATAGATGCAGGTGCGGTGTTGCCACATCTCCAAAATTTATCCAACATCTGGTAATTCTTGCACAATCTGGCAACACCGCCTCCCCACCCCCTGGGGGTGCCTGGGGTGGCCCCCCTCAGGCGAAGTATCAACCCTCTAGGACCAGAAATAACGAAGTTACCAACTTGTACCCCGTCGGAACGGATAACTGAGGTCTGCGCACTCCGAACACCCTGTATACGCAGAGAACCCTTACACCCTGTATACTCAGAGAGATCTTATATTACGAGAAACACCTCTTGTGTAACATAGGAGTGATGACCACATTTGGATCACCTGTATATACATCCCCCTGTATACACACGGGGCCGATCTGTATTCACAAAACCTTCTAGCAAAAGAAGGTCCTGGAACATTCTGAAATAGAACGCTCGAGAACGAACTGGAAGGTGCGACGGCTATATAAAGATGGAAGTAAGCCAGCGCAGACAGTTCAGTTAGAGAATGTTGAACTGACTCGAAGAAGCAGTAACTAGTGTGAAGTGTTATAGAGTAGCGACTGTAGTTTCAGTGTATTAGTGACTTTTGTACAAATTAGTGATTGTAAGGCCAGATAAATTAAGTGTTTTGTGAGAGAGATTCTAGAACTTTTATTGTATCCATATTTAGAGAGTAAATAAAGTTGTTTTGTTAAAATTTAAAGTCTCACTTATCCAGAACCCGGAGAAAACGCAACAATTTGGTGTCAGAAGTGTGGGATAAGTGAGTGAAGAAGTGAACAAGCAAGCTAGCTGTAAATGGTAAACACCAGATCAACTGACTACGACAAGATGGCTGAAATCAAAGAATTGATGGACTTACTGAAAAGACAACGCGAAGAAGACGAACAACGGCGACAAGAAGAAGAAAGAAGACGGCGCGAAGAAGACGAGAGAAGACGACAAGAGGAAGAACAACGGCGGCAAGAAGATAAAGAAGACCTCAAGAGGAAGCGCGAAGAAGACGATCAACGGCGCCAAGAAGATGAAAGAAGACGGCGCGAAGAAGACGAGAGAAGGCGACAAGAAGATAAAGAGGACCTCCGAAGTATGTTCCACAATATGAGAATCGATGTAAAAGAAGAAATTGAACAGATCAACGAACAAATAGAAAATGTGGACAAGAAAGTAGAAAATATGGACAATAAAATAGGAGTGGTGAACAGTAAAGTGGAAAATGCAACAGAGGATTGGAACAAACGATGGGAAGAAGTTGAAGAGTTAAAAGAACAAATGAAGATGATGATGAAAGGCACAGAAGTCAGACATAGAGAACTGACAGAACAGGTGATGGGCCAGACTATATACACCCTGTATACGCAGAGAACCCTTACACCCTGTATACTCAGAGAGATCTTATATTACGAGAAACACCTCTTGTGTAACATAGGAGTGATGACCACATTTGGATCACCTGTATATACATCCCCCTGTATACACACGGAGCCGATCTGTATTCACAAAACCTTCTAGCAAAAGAAGGTCCTGGAACATTCTGGAATAGAACGCTCGAGAACGAACTGGAAGGTGCGACGGCTATATAAAGATGGAAGTAAGCCAGCGCAGACAGTTCAATTAGAGAATGTTGAACTGACTCGAAGAAGCAGTAACTAGTGTGAAGTGTTATAGAGTAGCGACTGTAGTTTCAGTGTATTAGTGACTTTTGTACAAATTAGTGATTGTAAGGCCAGATAAATTAAGTGTTTTGTGAGAGAGATTCTAGAACTTTTATTGTATCTATATTTAGAGAGTAAATAAAGTTGTTTTGTTAAAATATAAAGTCTCACTTATCCAGAACCCGGAGAAAACGCAACAATATTTTCTATAGAACAGTTTTAGCAAGTAACGACATCAAGATTTATTGAACATAACTTCAATAAAAAATACTTATATGTGAAATAAACAGCTTTCCTACATTTTTTATTCTTATTTTTCAGGAACGTGGAAACACTTATTCACTTGCTCAAGGGATGTCTGGGGACTGGCATTTTGGCCATGCCAGAGGCCTTCAAGAATTCTGGTTTAGTGAATGGTTTTGTGTCCACGATACTTATAGGTGCCCTATGCACTTACTGCTTGCATGTTTTAGTAAGTTTCAATTTTAATCTTAAACTATAATGATTAGTATATCCATTGGAGGTAACTATCTATGTATATTTGTCATGGTATTTGAGTAAATGCATAGACGAAATTGAAGTAAAATGCAAACAAACCTCCATATATTCCAAATAGTGAAAAGAGAAACATATCTCGCTGTTATATACTCGACAGCTCCACTAAAATTATTTCAATAAGAATTAAGCCATACATTTTGCTGACGAGTGGCCTACAGAGTAAAAAAACCGGAATAATTCGAGTTCTACGCGAATTAAAACTATTTAGCAATTTTGTTTGTTTAATTCAGTGTGGAACAGCCAAATAGAATAAAGTCAGTATCTAAATTTTTGTGCATATCTATAAGAAATTCAGAAACACATAAATCTTAAAATAAAAAATGGTCACGGTCAACGTTGAAACTGTAGCCCATATTAAAGCCCCTTTGAGTGACATTTGCAAACCTCAACTTTTAAAAAGGAAGTATGAGCTTGTCATACCTTATTTGAAAGATATCTTCATTCTCTACTCAAAAATGTTATGACTTTAAAATTTACGGTTATTAATAAAACTTGTTCATGAAGCCTTTTCTAACGGATTTCTTTGCCAACATTTCAATGATGTCAGTCTGACAATAAATTCTCCATATTTATGCATGTTCCTTTATGGAACACAATTCTTTTTTAGTAAATATTATGATCTAACGAATAGAATATAATCTTACATTTTACGCTGCTAGATATTTTAAAGCAATTTTAATTTTAGCGAGAAGTCAGAACGGTATTTATGTTGCAGAGAATTTTCTTAAATGTTGCTCATTGTATGAAACTACAATATTTTGCACACATTTAAATCCAAAGTAACAAAGACCAGTAGAGTTGAAAAGATAAACAACAAACAGTTGTTTCCTAAAAATCTAAGCCGTCCCAAACAGTTGAGCGTAACAAGTGCATTAGGTTTGTTTGTATCTGCCTTGCATGTCAAAGCTCGCCAAATTTTTCGATTAACTGCCCGTCGGGAAATTCTCCTTGAAATAGGCAGGCAACTTCGATCTGTCATCGTGTTTTATCTCCGTAATCAATCATCTGTAGAATTAATATTTTATGCATTTCTGTTAAATAAACCTCGTTTCGGAATTGCAATTAACAACTGAAAACTACTGTCATGAGGTTACAGTCGCACAGCAAGTTGCTAAGGCGTTTTAAATAAAACTAACATTGCCTACTATGTTTATAACTTTTTATGGCTTTGTTTTAACTGATACCGTCCAAAAAGGGCACTTATAGTAATTGTTTCTGCTTGCTTCTTCATTACCAAGAGTGAAACGCCGTTGGTTATTAATTTTTTAGTGTGCTGTAGTGAAATTCATCAATCAGATACCATTTTTTACTGCTTATTTTTGAGATATATTTTAAAGCCATGTACTTTTTGAATAGGCACTGAAAAGACCTTTCAAATGAGTTATTACAGGTTCCTACTTCCTATTTAGAAATTTGGGGGTTATAACTGTCACTCTAAGGGAGTTGAATGTAGGGGTGAAGTTTCCACGTTGCAGGAGGTCAATTTTTAATCTAAAATACACATGTTTCAGGATTTTTTTTGTAGATATGCACAATAAATGAGATAACGAATATACACACAACGGAAAAGTCTAGGGATATTTTTCAAAATGCACATCTTTTTTTCTTGATATGTTTTAAGAAGAAAACAAAAAATGTATGGTGTAAGTGGTATAAGTAACTATTTAATGTTATATAAAATGAAATACTTTATTCAAGAAACCTAGAAGATTGTTAAATAAATAAATATATATATATATATATATATATATATATATATATATATATATATATATATATATATATATATATATATATATATATATATATATATATATATATATTGTGACGAGGCCTTGGCTTGCAGACCGTTTTTCGGTGATCAGGATTGACGGTTACTATCGGAGGATCTCGGGCGCCAGATTTTTAAAGGGTTTACTCCCTGTTGAGGATGTCTGCGACCTCTTCACTGAACTCTGACCGATATACCGATCAGAGTACCTGGGTAACTCTGTGGAGAAGGGTTCGGTAGCCTTTAGGTAATATAGGCTAAATTTAGTGACCCCCGAGTGAGCGGGCTTTAATCGCTGACTCGGCGTGATCCGACCACTTCTGTTTTAACGAAAGGTGTAGCAGATTATGTATGTTAAGGGGTTGGATAATAATTAATCAAGGTATTTAATTTACCCAACCCTATCTTACAGATTTGAAACTATTTACAATATATATATATATATATATATATATATATATATATATATATATATATATATATATATATATATATATATATATATATATATATATATATATATATATATATATATATATATATATATAGGACAATATTTACAAAATATGTACAAATAAAATATGCGGATACTAACATCAATCGGAACGTGGACCTCGCTAAAGCGGTAAAAGTTAGTGCGTGACGAAGCGTACGGATTCGGTCAGGTATATATGACACGGACGGTATTTCACTCAAGCGAGGATACGGCAGGCGGGCAACACACAGCGATAGACAACATCAGACTACTAGCTATAACTTCTCCGACGAAGCAGGGGACAGCGGAGACGAAAAAGAGCAGACGGTAGAGACGGGATGACAGTTTCCGGAGGCCTATGCGGACTGTGAATTCTCAGCATCTCCGCTAGGGTAAAATCGGGACGATATCATCTTGTTTACTTTAGTGAGCTGTGAATCCTCAGCGTCCTCACTAAAATAACACAAGAGCTTATACTGTATGGGGCAGAAAGCCGGGAGCCAGATGAAGTGTACAGGGCTAATTGGAAAGGAAAGTATCACTTGGAGTGACCTAGATAGGCTGTGAATCCTCAGCGTCCCTATCGGGATCAAACCAAGATAAATATATGTCGATTATTTATGTGAGCTGTAAATCCTCAGCATCCTCACAAAAACAATGCAAGACAATCTAACATACGGGAATTGTCTATAGAGACGGCGGCAGGTCAGGAAAAGCAGAAATAATTCACTTGAGGAGATTTGGACTGATAAGCGTGATGATTTAAAAATATGAAAATTCGCTACAAAATATGAATTACTTAAAACGGATAATTCTCACCTATAACAATATTTTCAGATACGGAAATCGATCAACTAGGTGCGCTCGGACAGCAAACAGAAACGGAATCGGTGCGGACTCGTGGCGACTTAATAACTTAACAGCTGAATTAACAATACTCCCTGTGCCCCGTGTTGCTTCTCCTTTTATATGAATTTCACAGCCGGCCAAAAAGTCTGCCATGCTTGGAATTTTATCACCTTATCACAACCGGATAAGATAATAAGTATGAAATACCTGTTTAATTAAATATAAATCGCCTTAAAATATTTCATGGTGAAAATATTTTAGCATATATTTATATAGTTTGTATTTAATTATTTTCTATTTAATTAATTACTTACTTAGTAGTTAGGCGTTTTGTACCACAGACCGATAGAAAATAATACTTCATCACTATATATATATATATATATATATATATATATATATATATATATATATATATATATATATATATATATATATATATATATATATATATATATATATATATAGACTGAAAGATTAGATTTTATGAATATTTAAAAAACTTCCGAGCATGTGAGAAAAAAGTTTAATACAAAGTATGACCTCCACGTTGAGTAATTACAGCTCTACATCTATTGCTCATAGACAAAATGAGATTGTCAAGGTCTCCTTGTGGTAAACATGCCCACTCTGCTGTAAGAAGCTCCTGGAATGTAAACGCATTGTGGATGTTGCCCATATGTGGAATAATTCTTCGTTGAAGCATATTCCAGACATGCTCTATCGGATTCAGGTCCGGGGATTGTGCTGGCCATGGTAAAACTTCAATTCCCGCGTTATCCAACCAGTTGGTTAGGATCCGTGCGGTATGTGGACGGGCATTATCGTGCATTAGGCGGAAGTTTTGATCAGCAGCGCCTGCAAATGGATGCACGATTGGTGGAAGAATGGTATCCAGATAGAGCTGATCTGTTAGGAAGCGATTTGGAAAACTCAGTTCGGTTCTACCGCCAATAATTATTCCGCCCCATGCCATTATTGTACCACCTCTGTATGTTTACACTTATATGAATATGTCTTAACCGTACCGCATTTCCAGATCGTCTCCACACCCTTATTCGACGAGAATCCGGATGGAAACCAAACCTAGATCTGCCTGTGAGTAAAACTGTAGCCCAGTTATTTGCAGGCCAATTCATATAATTTTAACACCAGTCCAATCTTGCAGCGCGATTGCCTCTGAAAATAGGTGGACATCTGAGTGTACGTCTACTAGAAAGGTTTGCTTCGTGAAGACGATTTCTTACAGTATCTAGGCTAATGGTTGCATTATGCGTTCTTTGCAGAGTCGTAACCAATTCTGGTGCCGTAATTGTAGATTGCCTTCTGACAGTTAAACAAAAAATATATCCTGACCTGCCGACATAGAGCGTCCTCGTCCAGCCGGACTGCCAGTTTCCCTAAAACGCCTCCATAAACGACTTATCACACATCACACTTTGGGAAACACAGATCCTCTCAGCTACTTCATTCTGCCGTATGCCCGCTTGAAGAAGACCTACCGCTCGATTCATTTCGTCTAATGACGAATGTCGCCGTTCTTTTTTTTTTAAATTTCAACAACACACCACGAGAGCTTACAGCCTAAATACTACCGTACCGTGGGTGGTGACAAGGAGGAAAGAGGCAGCTTGTTAATTATGGACTTGAAGGTTTGGAGGTTCGGAGGAGAAGGAAAAACATGTGGCGGCACGGAATTCCACAACTTGGAAGTCCTCGAGACGAAAGAGCGGGCATAACAAGATGTTCTATGTCTGGTGACTTGGACAGTTAGGGCGCATTCGCTCTCTTCCCCTGGTAGATCTGTTGGGGGCAGCAGGTGGTGGAACTATGGAGGAAAGCTCATCTGAGCAGTGCCCGTGCAGATATCTATAAAAGAAGAGAGGTCACCAACGGCACATCGGTGGGCAAGGGATGGCAGCCTTTGGGTGAGGGTAGGGTCACCGATGAGACGTATAGCTCTCTTTTGAATGGAGTCCAGGATAGCTAGTGTAGAAGCGGCAGCGGCACCCCAGATGTGGGAGCAGTATTCAATGTTTGGCCTTATTTGTGAAGTATATAAGGTATGGAGATTAGCTGGTGAAAAGTATTTGCGATCCCGGAAGAGGAAACATAATTTCTTAGCAGCCGCTTTTGCAATTGATGTGACATGTTGGTGCCAATTAAGAGTTCGATCCACAGAAATGCCAACAAGAGAAAAGGACTCATTACTTTGAATAACTTGGTTGTTCATTGTGATGGGTCTAGGGCTGGTGTATCTCTTGTGAGAAAGAAAGCAAGACTTAGTTTTGGTGGGGTTGAATTGTACAAGATTTCTACTTCCCCAGTCTAATATTTTTTGGAGATCCACGGAGACAGAACCCTCCATGAGTCTGCGATCCTCATCTAATTGGGCTAAAGAGACAGGCTTAGAATATTTGAATGGAGGGTGATGTCGTCCGCGTAGCTGTGAACTGGGTTGGATGTGCTAGAGAGGAGGTCATTGATGTGGAGAAGTAGGGGCTAAAGCTGAACCTTGAGGAACTCCTGCATTAATTGGATACAGTTTAGAGGAATAGCCATCCACAACAACAGATATGCTCCTGTTGGAGAGGAAATTCGCTGTCCAGGTGCAAAGTTTTGGTGGTAGGCCATAGGCCAGAAGTTTGTTAAGCAGCGCTGCATGCCAGACCTGTTCGAATGCTTTTGATATGTCTAGAGCAACAATCTGGGATTCACCGTGTTGTTCCATAGACTTGTTCCAAGAATGGGTGACAAAGGAGAGGAGGTCGGCAGTCGATCTGCGCTGAAGGAATCCATACTACCTGTCGTGGATTAGACTGGTAACACACATGGTAACACACAATATTTTAAATGCAGCTACTAAACAACACCTGAAGAATGACTGAATTCGAAACTAATTTCAACGGTGCATATGAAAATTCTACTTTTATCATATATCGGGCTTATCAATTCTGATATAATTTTAACTTTTTCTTAACAACAGATGGTTTTGTATTGAGTGATTGATTAAATACATACAAGTGAGTGCAAGTTGACCGATTCCAATGACAATTTGTTCCCTTTTTGTGTTATTAAAAATATCCCTAGACTTTTCCGATGTGTATATTTCATTTGGCTGTTCGCCACTGTATTGTTTCTAGCAAAACAAGGGCAGGTACACGGTAAAAATGCATTGGATGGTTACATTTATTTTTGCTGGTGAAGTTTATATCATCTTATTAAACATTTAATAACAATTTGGTATTGCGTGATAAGTGATACGTATATTTCTGTTTTTAGGTTCAAGCACAATATATTTTATGTAAGCGATTGAGGGTACCCATTCTAACGTATCCGGAATCAATGAAACTCGCATTAGAATCAGGTCCACAGTGCCTTCGAAAGTTCGCCGCTTCATCACCGTAAGTATAAGTATATATTTTCCAAACTCCCTGATTTAGAAACTGATCAACTCAAACTAAAATACTCGTATCGGCAACATTGTGAAAGTTATCGGAACGATTAACTTTCAAAAACAAAGAGGTCAAGTATCTCTCGGCAAAAAAACTTCTACACACCTAATAACCCCAAATCAACTTTGTCTTTTTCTATACGAACAGATGGAATGAGAAGAGGAATAAATAACACACCAGTTACTCATGGAAAATTTATTCAGTGATTTTTACTACTAATCCTACTATCGGTCACGCCATTCTTATCAAGAAGAAGGCACACCAATAGAGTTTATGCTATTTATTAACAATATTTCTCCATGCTTCTCTGTCCTGACAATCTATTTTTGCTTCTTCTATATTTATTCATCATCGCATACACACTCATATTACCTAAACTTCTGACCTCTTTTTTCTGTAATATATTGCCCGCAACATCCGACCAAGCTTTACTGGATCTTCCACGGCCTCTCTTACCATTCATATGCTCTCTATAAATTTTATTTGTTATTCTATCATTGCCCATTAGTTCTATGTATCCAAATTATCTAACCACGCTACGGTCATACTTACTATCACTAGACTTTTCTACATTACATTCACTCAGTCCCCCATTCAATTCATTTTTGCTTTTCATTTTTGCTTTTGATAAGTACAATTTGGAG
This sequence comes from Tillus elongatus, assembly GCA_964006375.1. Taxonomy (NCBI): domain Eukaryota; kingdom Metazoa; phylum Arthropoda; class Insecta; order Coleoptera; family Cleridae; genus Tillus; species Tillus elongatus. The sequence goes on from OZ023263.1 coordinate 198,067,248, forward strand.
AACCCAATTCATAACAAGACAGTTTTTACACCCGACCATCGTTTTCTTTTTCTTGTTAATAATATACAAGAGAACACGATCTTGTTACCAAAAACTGTGACAATATTTAAAATTTTAAGGATAGCGCAAAGAGCGTCGCCATTTCGCTAAAGTCTAGATCCAAGGTAAGACTGAATTTTCTTAAAAGCAAAAGTTTCCGGAGACGGTTTAGTCTTTTATTTTGCCAGGATTATCTTACCTGCAGTACGAAACTGTTCGGCCAAACCGAAAATATTAAATTAAAATGCTTTGAACGCTGGAGATAACGTATTTTTTGTTGCAGGATAATAGTGGACGTCTTTCTAGTGACTTATCAATTAGGAATATGCTGTGTTTATATAGTTTTCGTGGCAGTGAACATAAAAGCCGTAGCGGACCAGTACACAAAAGAAAAGCTTCACGTAGTCATATACATGGTTGCCTTCTTATTGCCATTCATATTAATCAACTGTATCAGGAACTTGAAGCTTCTAGCGCCTTTCTCTACATTAGCTAATGTGATAACATTTGCTTCTTTTGGTATTGTCTGCTACTACGTGTTCCAGGACCTGCCTCCAATCAATGAAGTACCAGCTTTTGGCAGCTTGTATACATATCCTCTGTTCTTCGGAACAACACTTTTTGCTTTAGAGGCTGTCGGTGTGGTAAGTATCCATAATCATTATAACATTTTTATTTAAAAAAAATCACTAATAGAGAGGTATCGATGGTGAGACTTTTCAAAAATTTTTGCAAATGAGCGCGAATTTGGGCCCCTAGAACCCATATCCGGAGCCAGTTTCGATTTTTATATGTTTATATATATATATATATATATATATATATATATATATATATATATATATATATATATATATATATATATATATATATGTGTGTGTGTGTGTGTGTGTGTATATGTATGTATGTATCCAACCGATAACTCAAAAAATAATCAACCGATTTTGATAAAACTCGGCAGGTGCCTTTCTTTTATAAATAGCTTGGATGAGTTCGTTAGCCAGAAAAATCTGACACGATTTTCCGGAAAAATTTTGAGTTTTCTTTTGAAAAAAAATTTTTTCTCCGAAACTTACAAAGATATTTCGATAAAATTTGGTGTACATATTGCTTTGGTGAAGACCTAACTGTGTGCCAAAATTCAGCTTTCTAGGGTTACAGCAAATTACGATATTCAAATTTGAAATATTTATGTTTAATTTCACCGCCTTTCATTGAATAGTTTATATGAGATATAGTATGTGGTTGTCGTGGTAACGTAACATTTGATATTATTGCGCAGGTCTGTTAGACGCTGTAACTGACATTTACCGTATGATATGAGATCGTTTATATTATGTTTATTTTTGTTTGAGTTGACGAATTATTTGTGTCATTTGGGAAATTTTTATATACAAGTGCAAATTATTCCTTTATTAATGTTAGTGGGTGGATTAAACAGTGTGTGTTTGTCAACACATATATACGTAAATGGTTTATAAACTGTGTATTTGCATATTAAATAAATAAATATAAAGGATCGAAGTTCTACAAAAGGGCTGATATTATACAGGGTGACGCGTTTCTACGGTAAAGCTGAATATAATTTTTATTATACAAGAGACGAGAAAAAATTGTATAAGTTAATTATAGGGTGTCTTGAGGTGCATCTTATAAAATTATTTTGACAATCACCGGCTGGCCCACAAGTCGATCGTTGGTGATCCCTACAATTTTTTTTTGAACAGCCTTATTTTATTGCATTTTTTATCGAAATATATTTGTAAGAAAAAAAATCAAGACGCAGTAAGTGAATTTTGGTAGCAAATTTTCATTAAGTCGTTATTGTAGTGTAAAATTAAAACTTACTAAATGTAGTTTTGATAAAGCAGAATGAAAAAAGTGAATTTGTTGACTGAGGAGTAATACTGTGTTGTATACTGGGAGAGTGTTTGAAAATGATCATGTTATATTCTATAAATTAATTAATTATCAACATATTATGTAAAATACTTCAACCACTTTATTTAAAACGTTAAAATGGTGTATCTGCTTGTCATAATAAGGTTACTTAAAGCACGAGGGATATAGTGTTTGGTTTGTTTTATTAGTGAACTTTGAAAAATTCGCTAATAGAGAGGTATTGATGGTGAGACTTTGCAAACATTTTTGCAAATGACTGCGAACTAGGACCTCGAGAACCCATATCCAGGGTTAATTTCAATTTTTAAAATGTATATATATATATATATATATATATATATATATATATATATATATATATATATATATATATATATGTATGTATGTAAGTATCCGCACGATAACTCAAAAAGTTATTAACTGATTTTGATTAAACTCGGCAAGAATCTTTCTTTTAATCATGGCTTAAATAAGTTCGTTTGCCAGGAAAATCGGACAAAGTTTTCCTAGAAAATTTTGAGTTTCCTTTCGAAAAGAATGTTTGTCTCTGAAAATTACAAAGCTATTTTGATGAAATTTGGTGAATATGTTGCCTTGTGAAAGTCATTATTATATGGCAAAATTCAACTTTCTATGTATAAAAAATTTTTATATAAATAAAATTGAGTTATTCAAATTTGAAGCATTTAATAAAAATTCACTACCATAACGCACTTGCTGCGTCCCGATTTTTTTTTAAATTGCGAAGGCGGTTACTAGCCTCAAACATCCTAATTTTGTTTCTAGAAGGGATCAGTCAAACTAACTTAATTACAAACAAGATATTGAGGCCCCGGTGGTCCAGTGGTAAGAACATGTACCTGTGAACCCAAGAGTACTAAGTTGGAGTCCCAGCAGGTGACCCTTTCACTCTTTCAGTACATACTGTAAAATGAACATCAACCGAGGTTGTGGCATTGTGCCTGACTAAGTTGAGTGTCTGCATAGCGAGCGTAAAGTCGTCGCTCCCGTGTACCATACGATGTTGGGCACGCTAAAGAACCATATCATCTTTATATAAAGGCGGGGGTTTGACAAAATTTCTTGGATAGTGGGGTAAAGCTGTTCCATGGCGTCGATGAGTGGACATTCTCGGAAAAATAGACCGGCGTTAATGGGAAAGATATATATATATATATATATATATATATATATATATATATATATATATATATATATATATATATATATATATGTATATATATATAAACTTACCCTGGATATGGGTTATTGGGGGCCTAGTTCGCGCTAATTTGATGAAACTTTATGAAAAACAAGAGTCTGGATCTCGTGATTAGTGAATTTTTTTAAGAAAATTCAATAAAAGCTCTAATCAAATATGTAAAAATTCATAACGGCGCCTATAAGCCAAAATGAAGTTGAAGATGTTCCTAAGGAACCGAAACATTTTTGAAGAATTTTTATTAACAGAGGTTTCAAATTGAAAAGTTTCTGATGAAAATCTCATCTCAATACGACTACTAAGAAAACTTATAGCTTACATACAGTATTACAAAAATTCAGTTTTCAGGACATTTCAAAAATCAGGAAAGCGAGGTGGAATTTTTTTGTCCTCCATGTTTTAGCATCAGATTGTGCAACTTCGTCTTGATTTAAAGGACCCCTATCCGTTATGGTTTACGAGATCTGCGTGCTTGAGCTTAAAGAACGGGCACCTATATGAGCTATGTAATGCAAACAAATTATAAATTATTCAATTTAGTTTTCTTTTAATAGTGCTTAAACTAGATTGCAACTTACTGATTTTCTTTAAATTTCATCAATACTAGATTATCTATTAATGTTTTCAGGTTATCGCTCTAGAGAACAACATGAAAACCCCCAAGAACTTTGGTGGTTATTGCGGGGTGCTCAATATTGGTATGATTGTTGTCGTTATATTCTATGTTGGGATGGGCTTTATTGGATATTGGAAATATACTAAACACACCAAAGACAGTATAACACTTAACTTTCCGGAAGAGGAAGCGTAAGTATTAAACTTAAATTGTTTTTAATACCTTATTGTGTCCAAGAATACTACAATATGTACATTTTCTGAGTTAATTCCTAAGCCCAAGTCAGCTTTTCATTTTTCTCAAATTGAGGCCTTGGTGACCTAGTGGTGATAACATGCACCTTTAAAGCCAGTGGTCGTGGGTTTAAATTCCAGTATAGGCTTGGTTGTCCCTTTCTTTGGTACTTATTGTAGAATCAACACCCCAGTGAGTGGTGGACGTGCGCCACCTAGTTGCGGAACCAAGTAGTATGTTGTCACGCCAGCTCCAAATAACACAAAGTGTTAAAAAAATAGAGACTGTATACAACTAACTAACAATTTAGAAAATTGTCAGCCCTGGTCCATTTCTACCCCAATATAGGTAGTATATATTGGTTCCGCAACTAGGTGGCGGCACGTCCACCAGTCACTTGGTGTTGAAAGGCTGGCTATACTATAGCCGTATTACTTTAGATGCATTTTTGCTACAATTGGTATACCGTACTGAAGAGCTCTAATGAGAGCGAAACCGGTCTACGGTTCTAATTGTTGCGAGAATGCATCTAGCCTTACATACTTTGTCCCTATATTGGGGTAGAAATGGGCCAGGACTGACAATTTTCTAAATTGTTAGTTAGTTGTATACAGTCTCTTTTTTTAACACTTTGTGTTATTTTGAGCTGGCGTGACAACATACTACTTGGTTCCGCAACTAGGTGGCGGCACGTCCACCACTCACTTGGTGTTGGAAGGCAGGCTATAGTATAGCCATATTACTTTAGATGCATTTTTGCTACAATTAGTATGCCGTACTTAAGAGCTCTAATGAGAGGAAACCGGTCTACGGTTCTAATTGTTGCGAGAATGCATCTAGCCTTACATACTTTGTCCCTATAATGGGGTAGAAATGGGCCAGGACTGACAATTTTCTAAATTGTTAGTTAGTTGTATAGAGTCTCTATTTTTTTAACACTTTGTGTTATTTGGAGCTGGCGTGGCAACATACTACTTGGTTCCGCAACTAGGTGGCGGCACGTCCACCACTCACTTGGTGTTGAAAGGCTGGCTATACTATAGCCGTATTACTTTATATGCATTTTTGCTACAATAAGTATGTCGTACTGAAGAGCTCTAATGAGAGCGAAGCCGGTCTACGGTTCTAATTGTTGCGAGAACGCATCTAGCCTTGTAGAATCAACACTTACCGAGATTGTTACATTGTGTTTGACTACGTTAAATGTCTATATGTTTATTCTGTAAGAGGAACCGTAAAGCTGTTGGCTCTGTGCATCTTACGCAATGGAAAATTTTCGCCAAAATATGTAAGATGGAAAGGTAAAACTCTTCTGTGGCGTCGATGTTTGACAACTTTTCCCGTCAGCAAATTTTCTCCGGGTACCATGCGGTCTAGAAAGCTTAGTGCGCTTGCCTTCGTAATACCTTCCATATTGCTGTAATAAAAGGAATACCCTGCACAAATTCGTGCAGTTCTATCCAAGGGTAATAAAGAAACTAATCTGGTACCATTGTTGGTTTCCAGAAGAAACACTGTCTTTTATTAACGAGTACTTTGCATGTCTATAGCTGCTTCAATACCATTTGTGCATAATATATAGCACCAGTTCTGCCGTCGTTTTGCTGCAGGAACTTTTAATTCAGTTACAGAATTCGTTAAGGTAGGCGTCCTAATTTCAACAACACACCACGAGCGCTTACAGCCTAAATACTATCGTACCGTGGGTGTCGACAAGGAGGAAAGAGACAACTTGTTAATTCTGGACTTGAAGGTTTGGAGGTTCGGGGGAGAAGGAAAAACATGTGCCGGCAAGAAGTTCCACAACTTGGAAGTCCTCGGGACAAAAGAGCGGGCATAACAAGATGTTCTATGTCTGGTGACCTGGACAGTAAAAGGGTGCATTCGCTCTGTTCCCCTGGTAGATCTGTTGGGGGCAGCAGGTGGAGGAACTATGGAAGAAAGCTCCTCTGAGCAGTGCCCATGCAGATATCTATAAAAGAGAGAAAGAGGTCACCAACGGCACGTCGGTGGGCAAGGGATGGCAGCCTTTGGGTAAGGGTAGGCTCACCGATGAGACGTATAGCTCTCTTTTGAATGGAGTCCAGGATAGAGAGTGTAGAAGCGGCGGCAGCACCCCAGATGTGGGAGCAGTATTCGAGGTTTGGTCTTATTTGTGAAGTATATAAAGTATATAGATTAGCTCGTGAAAAATATTTGCGAGCCCGGAAAAGGAAACCTAATTTCTTAGCAGCCGCTTGTGCAATTGATGTGACATGTTGGTGCCAATTGAGATTTCGATCCACAGAGATGCCAACAAGTGAAAAGGACTCATTACTTTGAATAACTTGGTTGTTTATTGCGATGGGTCTAGGGCTGGTGTATCTCTTATGAGAAAGAAAGCAAGACTGTGATTTGGTGGGGTTGAATTGTACAAGATTTCTACTTCCCCAGTCTAATATTTTTTTGGAGATCCGCGGAGATAGAACCCTCCATGAGTCTGCGATCCTCATCTAGTTGGGCTAAAGAGACAGGCTTAGTGTATTGTATATTGGAGTGGAGGGTGCTGTCGTCCGCGTAACTGTGAACTGGGTTGGATGTGCTAGAGAGGAGGTCATTGATGTGGAGAAGAAACAAAGTAGGGGCTAAAGCTGAACCTTGAGGGACTCCTGCATTTATTGGATACAGTTTAGAGGAATGGCCATCCACGACAACAGAAATGCTCCGGTTGGAGAGGAAATTTGCTGTCCACGTACAGAGTTTTGGTGGTAGGCCATAGGCCGGTAGTTTATTAAGTAGCGCTGCGTGCCAGACCTGGTCGAATGCTTTGGATATGTCTAGAGCGACAATCTGAGATTCACCGTGTAGTTCCATAGACTTGTTCCAAGAATGGGTGACAAAGGAAAGGAGGTCGGCAGTTGATCTGCGCTGACGGAATCCATATTGCCTGTCGTGGATTAGACTGTGCTTTTCTAGAAATTTTAGTAGTTCGGTGTTTATATACTTTTCCATCACTTTAGAGATGACTGAAAGGAGAGAAATAGGCCTGTAGTTGCTAGGAAGCGTTTTCGATCCTTTCTTGGGGACGGGTTGTACTCGAGCAGTTTTCCAGTTACTAGGGAATATGCCTCTCTTGTAAGATGTCTGAAACAGACGAGTCAGGACAGGAGCAAGTTCTGGTGCGCATTTTTTGAGAACAATTGCTGGGATCTCGTCAAGGCCAGAGGCTTTCCTGGTATTAAGAGAAGAGAGCATCTTTCGTACCTTTCTAGTTTTGTCTAATCCTAAATTCAGGAACTCTTTTTACCGTTTTTACGATATATATATGTTACATTATTCAATACACCTGCAAACTGGACAGTTAAATTATCTAAAATTAGGCTTTTTTTTTTGAAAATATTTGATGTTTCAGTTTTTATTAAAGTTTGAAGCAAATAACATATTTTGTATATTTTTTACATTTTCAATATTACCGGATTTTGACAGTCAGAATGCAATTTGTTTCAAAATCATATATTTTGGGAACGTAATTCTGACAGGGAAACTAAATCAGATAGTTGTGGAATATGATTTCGACAGATAAATTATATTATACTTATTAATAATCCTTTTTCATAAAAAGTTGCAACAAAAACCATATGGGCAAATATCTAGGAATCTTCTCTAACTTATTAATCACAAATCCTCTTACAATCTTCCACGGAGGGTCCCTATTTTGTTTCAACATTTTCGTAATTGTCATACCAAATTTAGCCATGTCTATATATTTCCACCAGCCTGGCCATTAGTTTCAATAAGACTTTTTGTTGTACCTATCTGTGCTGGGTAGTTATTATTTAAGTAGTTGACAGTGACGAAATCACCAGTCTAGATTTTACCAACAAAAAGGAGTGTCTCTTAATCGCGTTTGTTTTTATTTTGATATGTACTTATCTTGATCTTGAGACTATTTATTTTAAGGATGTGATTTTACTACGTCATATGTTTTATCCTCTGCATTTTGTTACATACTTCTTTTCATTTATTTTCTATGTTGTTCTTCTTTATGCAATTTTCTTCCCTTTTCGCATACTTTCTCCGTTTTCTTGGAACATTTTTTTGTTTCTCATGATTTTTGAAAAATATTCTCTCAAAGCACCAGCTTTGACAGACTGTTTCTGAGTTTCAGTTTTTTAAATATTAGTTCAGGTCAAAATAATGATATTTTAAATGCTGGTGGTAAAATCAGTCCTTAAAATAAAGTAGAATGTTTGTGAGCATTTCCAATTTCAGTGTTCTTGGTTATTTGCTGCTTTGTCATCAATAATGTCCATCTATTTTGTGGCGTCTTTTAATTATTTACTGTACTGATGTTAACTATTTTGGTGGTAGAAGAGCTTATTTTTGAAATTTTTTTTCAGTTGTTTCCTTAATGTTTTCTTCTGTTTCCAACATCTTAAATTTTAATTTCAGTATCAGATGACATCCAATCTTTTTGATTGCTTTGAATATTTTCTGATATCACTTGCGGTGTACCGAAGATGGTATTATGAATTATCATTAAATTGATTTTTCTTTTTTTTAAGTTTCTGCTAGTTTTTTTCTAATTGCTTCTTTAACATTTTCCCAAGCTCGATCGAATCATCTTGGTCTCGTTCAGCATCTTTTATTCTCATATAATTTCCAATATCTTACCTGAGGAGAAAGGCTTTGAAGTTTAACACTTAAATTATTAGCACTGTCAGATTTCTATGTTATCTACTGAGCGCCTAGATGTCGCTAAAACAGTAAACCGCTGACAAATATAATGTCGTCTAGTGTTTATTGGAATTTTATTAAATTATGTTATTATACAGTACAAGCCTCAAGCTGATTGTGTAAACATATTGTACGATCCATGACAGTAAATAGGTAAATAATAATAATAATTATGTCAAAAAATGTCCCAAAGTATATTTTAATTATCCAAATATCTTATTTTAACCAATAAAATAGAAATATGTATGAATTTTGGACAGTTTCAGAATTTAAGACTTTTGGATTTTGCAATTTTGGGTGGTAACAAACACTTTTGTTATTTAATTAATTTTTTGCTTCCAAATATACAAATCCATTCAAATGTGTATCCAAAAAACTGGTCACTGTGACCAGGGATCATACAAACTTAAAACTACATAGTCAAATAATGCTTTAAAAAATTGGCAGTGACTGAATGAGCCTGTTCTCAAAGCCAAAAGTCTATTCTTTTTTCCTTTTTTTTATAAAAAAAGGCATAAAATAAAAGAAAATGTTAAAATTTTTGCAACTTCCAAGTATGACTAATAAACGAAAAGCAATAAGCTGTAGAAGGTATGAGTCTATTAAGTGGAGATTAAAATATACCATCTTGCACACATTTAAATCTAGAATTTATAAAGCTGTAATTAATTTTTTGCAATATTATTGAATATTAAGTTAATGTTTTATAATTGTTTGCAGCTTAGCGAAGTCAGTAAGAATATTATATTCTCTTGCCATTTTCATATCGTACGGTTTACAAGGATATGTACCTGTTGAGATTTTATGGAAAACTTACATTGTGAAACGACTTCAAGGAGCTAGTAGCAAAAAGCAGCTACTTTGGGAATATGTTCTTAGGATTGGTGCTGTATTAGTGACTTGTAAGTATTCTATGTCTTTTAGTAAATTTTCGCAGAAAATTTTTTCCGATGGTAAGATCGTGACTTTTGAATTTTATTAAAATTTTTCGAAATGGGCGCAATCCGCATATCCGAGGTCAGTTTTACACCTTCCAAATATATATATATATATATATATATATATATATATATATATATATATATATATATATATATATATATATATATATATATATATATATATACATATATATATAGAGTGACCCATTTGAAAGCGGGGCATGCTCATAACTTTTTTAGTTATGGAGCGATTTTTAACAATTTTTTTGAGAGGTGGAAGGGAGAAGAGTATATTTTGGGGCCAAGTGGCATCCCGGTTTTTAACAACCAAGGCTTACTAAATCACTTTTAGAGGCTCAAAATCTTCAAAAAACCATATTAGCGATATTTTCAGCAGAAGGAGAAGAACCCCCACCCCCCGCCCTCCGTATTGGGGAAGGGCTATGCCAACATGGCACGGGGGTGGGGGTGGACGCTTCGTCCTGCGGTTTTCCTTTCACTACTGCATGCATACAACCACCTTCAATGCATAAACCACAAATAAAATTTCTTGGGAACAACCCACAAGAAAGTTGTGTTCAATCTATAATTGTTCGAATTATAACGTGGTAAATCTATCAAAGACATTTCATAGGTTTCCAGAGGATGGCGAAACGTGAATATGATTTGAAGCAGAAGACAAATTCAGAATCACTTTTATGCCAATATGTGCAGTTCGCAGAAGATAATTTATTGTGTAGTATTTACCATCATGTACCTATTTATAGATAAACTTCGTAAGCGGATGGTTGAAAGGCTTCAATCATAACTTGTCTTCAAGTGCATCAAAAAAAAAAAATGAAGGCAAAAAAAGTTTTTCATTAATAATAAATCACATAAGAAAACTGTTTTTCTATATTCTTCTGTGTCCTTTTTTATTTCAGTATGGCATAAATTGTCACAATTTTTCACTTTTAAAATTATTTTACTTGGTAAAGGCTTTTAATTATCTTCCCAATGCAAGTTTTTAAAGACACAAGTAGAAATAGCAAATTCAGCCATATAATAGATTTATTCACGGAAGTAAGAGTTAGTCCCACCTTTCATCTGCACAATTTCTTAATTATGTACTAAGTATATCAGTTATATATTTTAAAATATTAGATTAATAAGACAGTTTTCATGTAGAGATATAGCAAATTGAATACTGTGCTACCATTTATACCTAGAACAATTATTTATAGGTAAGTACAGATTGCTAGTTAATATCCTCAGAAACAGCTTTCAGTATATTCCTATACCTACCCTTAAAATAGTAGTTTTACGACGGTTTCAAGGTAATACATTAAATTATAATGAAATAAGATTATGGGCAAGAGAAATTTGCAGAGTTATTCATGCTGAATTCATTTAGGTTTCAAGCTGATTGTTGATACAAATTCTATTTATAACTATATAATCAGAAAATGTTCAATGTATTGTCATGTACAAGTTTTTATAATCATCTATAATAAACCAATTGTCTAAATTAAGAATATGCAGGTAAATATACAATTCAAATTACCCGCTGAGTTGTCAGTACTATACGTGAGGTGGCACTAGTGTACTTGTCACAAATATCACCAATGCTAAAGCGTAGGAGTGTCCCGTATTGTCATTATATAGTATTTGTATAGACCTTGGGCATTGACTATGTCTATGCTGAATTTCAGACAAAAATTCCTATTTCAAGTTCGAAAGTTTGTATCCAACGAGTTGCGTGCATCACCCTGTATATGTAAACTAGATATTGAAGTATGACCACCTGGGTGTGAGTTGTAGGGGTCCTGGTTCGCGCTCATCTGAACAAATGTTTTTAAAATTCTAAATTTGTGATTTCCTCATTAAGATCGTTACAACGTGTGGAAGTAGGAAGTACGCATCGACGAAAAAATTTTTTTTTTGCTTAAACGTCGTAAAAAGGGTCAAAACATATAGAAAACATCATTTGGGAAACTACATTTTTTTATCTGTCGGTCTGTATGTGTGTCTGTTTGTAGCCACGATAACTTTAGAATTAATTGAGATATCGTCTCCAAATTTAGTATACATTTAGTACCCGACAAACTAACGGTTAGGATTTTTTAAGGGTAAAATCGCTCTAGAGGCCCTAGAAGTGGGAGGTGATTTTCTGAAAAGTGACATTTTGTCGTTAAAACTTGACTCACACAACGTTTTAGCATTTGTTTATTATAAAACTATCAATTTTATCAGACATGCGGTATTCTGTGCTGAAATTAAATAAGGGGTTGAATTTGTGGGGGTGGCGTACCGGTGAAAGAAATTTAGAAATTTGTTTTTGCCAAAACGGGGTAAAAATTCTTAAAACATACAGAAAACTTGATTTGAGAACTTGAATTTTAGACGTCGTAAAAAGTATCAAAACATATAGAAAACATGATTTGGGAACGAATTTTATACGTCTCTCGGTCGGTCAGGTCAGGTCAGGTCAGTCTCGCGACCTGTACGCCTGTCTGTTAGTAGGCACAAGAACCTTCGAACGAATTGAGATATCATTTTCAAATTTGGTATGAAGCGAGCACCAGAAAGACGAACGGTTCAGATTGTTTTTGGCTGAAATCGCTCCAGGGGGTAATTTGGTGAAAATTGACGTTTTTTCGTTAAAACTCGAGTAATATATCGTTTTAGGGTTTGTTTATTATAAAAATTTAATTTCATTCAACATCTGGTATTATGTGCTAAAATTGAATTATGGGTTGAATTTGTGGGGGTAGAATATTGTTGACAAAAATTTAAAGTCTCAAAACATACAGAAAACTTGATTCTGGAAACAATTTTTTTTGTATGTCGGTCGGTCGGTCTGTCGGCATGTACGTCTGTCTGTTAGTAGGCGCAATAACTTTCAAACGAATTGAGATATCATCTTCAAATTTGGTATACAGTTAGCACCGGACAAAGAAACGCCTCGAATTGTTTTTGGGTAAGGTCGCTTCAGGGAGTAAGGGAAAAATAAGGGGTGATTTGGTGATAATTGATGTTTTTTCAATAAAGCTCGAGTAATATAACTTTTATGAGTACTGTAGTACAAATATTTTCTTTGTGGTCAAGTCATAGGCCCTAAATTCATTCCATGAGAATGTCTTTCTGAGAGAATAAATTTTTTTCATTATATTTTCACATTTGTGGAAGTTATGATTTAATTTGCAGCACATGTTTCTACAAATATTCACTAAAAATGACAACTGGAGCAAAATCGTGTGTTAGTTAGCAAAAAGCGAATTACACAAACATTGATTAAAAACACGTATGGAACGAACTAAAATTAGTGCCAATGAAAAGAATGTAGAAAAAAACAAAAGACAAGTAGCAATTAAGCCATGTCAGATATAATCTTGGTATTTTTGCCGAATCTTATTTAAGTAACAATTTTATAGTTAATAAAAAATGCACTCTGCACAATTATTACTTTGTCTGTTCTGTATTAATTTTTTTCCTGCAACTACGACTCACATGATTATTTTTTTTAATTGTTATTTTTCAGTTGCTCTGGCTGCGACTATTCCATTGTTGGGTCTTTTCATCTCACTTTTTGGAGCGTTCTGCTTATCAGCTTTGGGAATAGCTTTCCCAGCATTAATGGAGATCTGTGTCAAATGGCCTGATAACCTTGGAAAAGGAAAATGGATTTTAATAAAGGACGTGTTACTTGTACTATTTGGAGTTATAGGGCTTCTTGCAGGAAGCTACAGTTGTTTATCTGAAATTATAAGCAGGTTGTCTAATCCAGCATAAGGTGTAGCTCGAGCTTCTATAATTATTTTTAAATTATTTAATTATTAAAATTCGTAATTACTTAACAAAACATTAGGCATGCCTATCTTAAATTTTGAATAATCATAGAATTTTTGGATTCAGTTAAAATTGAAAATTGTTATAATAACCACCCACTGAGCAAGGTTATTATTTAACAAAACATTAGGCATGTCTATCTTAAATTTTGAATAATCATAGAATTTTTGGATTCAGTTAAAATTGAAAATTGTTATAATAACCACCCACTGAGCAAGGTTATTATTTAACAAAACATTAGGCATGTCTATCTTAAATTTTGAATAATCATAGAATTTTTGGATTCAGTTAAAATTGAAAATTGTTATAATAACCACCCACTGAGCAAGGTTATTATTTAACAAAACATTAGGCATGCCTATCTTAAATTTTGAATAATCATAGAATTTTTGGATTCAGTTAAAATTGAAAATTGTTATAATAACCACCCACTGAGCAAGGTTATTATTTAACAAAACATTAGGCATGTCTATCTTAAATTTTGAATAATCATAGAATTTTTGGATTCAGTTAAAATTGAAAATTGTTATAATAACCACCCACTGAGCAAGGTTATTATTTAACAAAACATTAGGCATGTCTATCTTAAATTTTGAATAATCATAGAATTTTTGGATTCAGTTAAAATTGAAAATTGTTATAATAACCACCCACTGAGCAAGGTTATTATTTAACAAAACATTAGGCATGCCTATCTTAAATTTTGAATAATCATAGAATTTTTGGATTCAGTTAAAATTGAAAATTGTTATAATAACCACCCACTGAGCAAGGTTATTATTTAACAAAACATTAGGCATGTCTATCTTAAATTTTGAATAATCATAGAATTTTTGGATTCAGTTAAAATTGAAAATTGTTATAATAACCACCCACTGAGCAAGGTTATTATTTAACAAAACATTAGGCATGTCTATCTTAAATTTTGAATAATCATAGAATTTTTGGATTCAGTTAAAATTGAAAATTGTTATAATAACCACCCACTGAGCAAGGTATATTGCATTAACATTGCAGAATCTTTTCCAAAGCAAGTGTAAGTTTGATAGATTACTTACAGAAAGCCACCTGCAAGTTTGTTGCAAATGGCAAATCTTCCCCCCAGTGACTTTACATATGCAAGTGTTTCTTTTGTAACTTTACTGCAAGTTTACTGTAGTGAGCTGTTACAAACTTTCTTTATACTTACAAATGTTACCTTACAGCAAGCTTCAATTTTAAAAGAGCCTAGCAAAGTTGTAAAATTTAAACTTACATACAACTTATCTGCAATTGTATATATTATATATACAGTGCAAGTTTGTAACTTGGGATAATTCCAATTAATCTACTTCAGCTTTTTTTCAAAAATGCTCGGAGTCAGATAATATTCTGTTACAATCTTTTCAAAAATGTATTATACAATTTGTGTCAAATGTCATTGATAATTTTCGTAAATGACAATCTTAGCTTTTTGTTGACTATTTTCACACATCAACCGATACAAAACCACCAAATTTAATTATGATACAGAAAAGTGACTAATTTTATTGAATTCACACATATATTTAATATATAGCTATTTGAGGGATTCTGCCTGACATGTTTGTCGATATACTCCATGTTTCATTATCTACACTCCAGACAACGAATTACTTAATTACCATAAATTCAAACAATTCAGGCTAGAATAAGATTGTTGAATCTTTAAAACTTTCAGAAAAATAAATAGACCTAGATTAAATAATAGGTTAGGATGATTAAATCATAAAAATAAACAAAACAATCCGCCATTAATCATTAGTGCCGGACGCCGGGCACTTTGTCAAAGTCAGGGCGCTGTTGTCGTTGGTGTTGCTATGTTGCTATTGGACGACGATGATATACGATCGAACATACACGATCACGAAAACGGAGGGAATTCAAATAAATGTTCACAAATTAAAACAAACTTTCAGAAACATTACAATTGTAACTTTACGTGAGCTTACATATGGAGAAAACCAACAAGCCGACAAAGGAGATATTATATTTGAAAGTTATGTTAAAGTTTCATTTGTAAGTTTGCATTGGTTTTTTGGCTGCAAACATTTAGAAATGTTGCAAACTTAACTTGCTTAATGGTAAATTATCTAACGTTTCAGTAAGCATTTGTAAGTTTCCATGCTTAGTGGGCACTTATTTTCTCTTCTAAGGGCTGTAAATAAAATATTACTTTTTAATTCATTTGTAACAAATTGTTGGTTAAAATCCTTATTTACTTTAGTTTAAAACTTATAATAATCGAACAACCAAAAGAGACCATTAAACTTAAAATAACTGAATAAGGTACATTTTCAAGTCTTGAATTATCACTGAAGTCTGTGTTGGTACCACAATTTCTCATACCATCGCCAAAATCATAAATACATTTAAAGTAAGCAATGTTTACTACTTCATCCAGAAAAAGTAATACTTTTAGGCTATTTAACTTTTCACAATCATAAGCAAATAGCTCAAAAATGTATCTACTGTGCTTTCGTTTCCTTGTTTTATTTTAAGCTTTAAAACATAATTTACTCTACAAAGAGAAAGAAATTCTAACTGGCTTTTTACAGTAAGTTCCTGTCTTGCTTACTGTTAGTCAGTCTACACATATAAACCGATTATAAACGTTCACACTACTGTATATAAACATAGACGTAGATACTTTCTCTCTGGCTTCGCAAGCATTTGTGAAGGCAGATAATAAGTCTGCGTATGTATTCAGTATATATGGAACAGTTTTGCCAAGTTATGGTAAGAAAAATCAATGTATTTGCTGTATTAATTTCCGGCCTATGGCCTACCACCAAAACTCTGTACCAGGACAGCAAATTTCCTCTCCAACCGGAGCATTCTGTTGTCGTGGATGGCCATTCCTCTATACTGTATCCAATTAACGCAGGAGTCCCTCAAGGATCACTATCACTTGTTTCTTCTCCACATCAATTACCTCCTCTCCAGCACATCCAACCCAATTCACAGTTACTCGGACGACAACACCCTCCATTCAAATATACAATATTCTAAGCCTGTCTCTTCAGCCCAATTTGATAAGGATCGCAGACTCATGGAGGGTTCCGTCTCTGTGGATCTCTAAAAAATATTGGACTGGAGAAGTAGAAATATTGTCTTGCCTTCTATCTCATAAGAGATACACCAGCCCTAGACCTATCACAATGAACAACCAAGTTATCCAAATTAATGAGTCGTTTTCACTTGTTGGCATTTCTGTGGACCGAAATCTCAATTGGCACCAACATGTCACATCAATTGCAGAAGCGGCTGGTAAGAAATTAGGTTTCCTCTTCCGGGCTCGTAAATACTTTTCACCAGCTAATCTCTATACCTTATATACCTCACAAATAAGACCAAACCTCGAATACTGCTCCCACATCTGGGGTGCCGCTGCCGCTTCTACGCTCGCTATCCTGGGCTCCATTCAGAAGAGAGCTATACGTGTTATCGGTGATCCTACCCTCACCCAAAGGCTACGATCCCTTGCCCAACGACGTGCCGTTGGTGACCTCTCTCTCGCTCTCTCTCTCTCTCTCTCTATCTATCTATCTCTCTCTCTCTCTATCTGCACGGGCACTGCTCGGAGGAGCTTTCTTATATAGTTTCTCCACCTGCTACCCCCAACAGATCTAGCAGGGGAACAGAGCGAATGCACCGTTTTACTGTCCAGGTCACCAGACATAGAACATCTTGTTATGCCCGCTCTTTTGTCCCGAGGACTTCCAAATTGTGGAATTCCTTGCCGGAACATGTTTTTGCTTCTCCTCCTAACCTCCAAATTTTCAAGTCCAGAATTAGGAAGTTGTCTCTTTCCCCCTTGTCGACACCCACGGTACGATAATATTTAGGCTATGAGCCCTCGTGGTGTGTTGTTGAATTAAAAAAAAAAATTGTCATAATAATTTATTCTTATGGAACCCAGTTATTAAAATTGTGGAGTATTAAAAACACTTTAAATCACAATATGGGTGAATTTTTTATGTAACATTTTTATGTCACATGTTCTAAAACTTTACAGCAGTCGCTCCTATACAGCGTGGGCACGCATAATGAAACACTCTCAATATTTTCATAACAATGTATATTTTCGAAAAATACGCAAACCCGTCGATTTTATTTGTCGTTTTTACAAATTTTAAGATTCTTGGCATTTTACAGGTGGATCAAAAGTCAGGGCACACCTCAACTTTAATTTTTTATGTGTAATACCCCAAATTTTATACAATTTTTGAATTATACTTCCAATTGTAAATATTTTACATGTAACATACCCTATTTCGATCTTCAGCAGTATTTGAGATTCCACAATCTATACAATAATGATGGCGATTTTCATGGAGGTAATTAATGAACAAGAAAGTATGGAAATGTATTAGCTTCATTGTAGTAACCTGGTAACAAAGGTCTTTAGCCTTTGTCATTTTAATTTAAGTGGCAGTTATTGTCAGAAAAGGTTTTGTTCTATTGTTAGGACATATCGTAAAAGTAAAAACGTTAAATGCGAAATGGAGCGCTAAGAAATCCTCATGATGATTCTCTACAGTTGAAGTACGTAAACTTTTTAATAATTTTGATCAGCAGCGAACGGCGATATCAAACGGCGATATCAATATCTATAGTAAATAAGATAAATTCAAAAGTTACAGAGACTGGTTCTGGGCGCAATAAACAAAAAACTGACGGTCCCACAATCTCCGATAAAACCAGATTAAACGTTTTACTGTCGTATCAAGGTAATCGCCATTCCAGCACTCGTCAAATGGGCATTTTTAATAATGTTGATCAGCAGCGAACGGCGATATCAATGTCTACAGTAAGTTAGATAAATTCAAAATTGACAAGGACTGGTTCTGGGCGCAATAAACCAAAAACTGGCGGTCCCACAATTTCTGATAAAACCAGATTAAACGTTTTGTTGTCGTATCAAAGTAATCGCCATTCCAGCACTCGTCAAATGGGCATTTTAAATAATTTTGATCAGCAGCGAATGGTGATGTCAAAGGGCGATATCAATGTCTACAGTAAGTAAGATAAATTCAGAATTGACAGAGACTGGTTCTGGGCGCCAAAAACCAAAAACCGGCGGTACCACAATTTCTGATAAAACTAGATTAAACGTTTTACTGTCGTATCAAGGTAATCGTCATTCCAGCACTCGTCAAATGGGCATTTATAATAATTTTTATCAGCACCGAACGGCGATATCAAACGGCGTTATCAATGTCTACAGTAAGTAAGATAAATTCAAAATTGACAGAGACTGGTTCTGGGCGCAATAAACCAAAAACTGGCTGTCCCACAATTTCTGATAAAACTAGATTAAACGTTTTACTGTCGTATCAAGGTAATCGTCATTCCAGCACTCGTCAAATGGGCATTTTTAATCATTTTTATCAGCAGCGAACGGCGATATCAAACGGCGATATCAATGTCTACAGTAAGTAAGATAACTTCAAAATTGACAGAGACTCGTTTTGGGCGCCAGAAACCAAAAACTGGCGGTACCACAATTTCTGATAAAACCAGATTAAACGTTTTACTGTCGTATCAAGGTAATCGCCATTCCAGCGCTCGCCAAATGGGCGTGATTCATAATATTAGTTACAAATCTGCACAAAAAATTATACATACGGAGAAATATCATCCTTACAAAATTTGTCTTGTCCACGAACTGAATGATGATGATTTCCATCGACGTCTTTAGTTTTACTAGAATGAAGAACATGCAAAACATGTGTAATAATGACGGAAATTTCGCGCATTATATTTTAATTACTGATGCGGGTTCATTTTGCCTTAATGGAACAGTCGACCGACATAATTGTAGGTATTGGTTAACAGAGAATCCTCACTGGATGCAAGAAATCCATACACAGCACCCACAGAAGCTAAACTTATGAGCCGCTATTTTACGCCATTGAATATTAGGACCTTTCTTTTTCGAAGAAACGTTAAACGGAGAGGGGTATTTGGGTCTTTTACAGTGTGGATGAGTTTCTATATCCTATATCTAGATTACGATGATCAAGATACTCCTAAAAGAACCATTTGCCTGCCACAAGACGGTGTGCCGCTTCATTACGCCGCATCGGTACGAGAATATCGAAACGAGGTTTTCCAACACAGATGGATGGGTAGAAGAGTAAAAATAGAATGACCAGCTCGCTCACCCGATTTAACACCCCTAAAAATATTTTTGTGGGGGATGTTTGAAAAAAGAGTGTATAAAAACAAGCCGTCGGACTTGGGGAGATTTAAAGTGATAATACAACATCAAAATCGACAAATTCCTCAACAGGTTATTGAAAACGATCAAAAGATAATTTGTTTTACGTTTAGGATACTGCCAAATTGTCAGTGGCCATCAACTTGAAGATTTCGTTAAGTACCTTATTTTTATAATTAAATTTTATTCTTAAAAAGCAGTTGTTTTTTCCTAATACCCAAATCTTAAATTTTTTAATTCTTGTTTAGATTGTGATATTTCGAAAACAGATGGAGATCAAAATAGGATTTGTTCCAAGAAAAATATTTAGAATCCTAAGTACAATTCAAAAATCGAATAGAATTTAAAAAATTAAAGTTGACGTGTGCCCAGACTTTTTGAACCATTCCTGTTTAATGCTAAAAAAAGATTTAAACTTGTAAAAGTGAAAAATAAAATCGACGGGTTCGAGCGTTTTGCGCAAATATACATGATTGTAAAAATATTGGGGATGTTCCATTTTTTGCCCACGCTGTATACAGCGTTCAGTACCTAGTCAAAAATCAAATGTTTTTATTTTTCATATTATTATTATAATCACCATGTAATTTTCAAAAGTCTGTGGCCAATAGACTTAAGCTTCCGAGGTCATCCCAAACACGCGCGCGCACACACACACACACACACACACACACACACACACACACACATGTAATTACGAATGCAGTTTGACATTCTTTCGGATTTACAAAAGACCTTAGGTCTACAATTTTAGCAACAAATCCTACTTTTCTGATTTTATTTCGTAAGAGACTGTTGTTTTTAACACAAGTTTGTATCTACAATGCAGGCAGTGGAGTTCGTACTTTCCTGATTCTAATCACCAAAGATGCCAATTTACGAGCCAGTTAATTGACAGTAATTTGCTGCGCTTCTATCCGATCACTAGGATTTACTTCGGGATGGAAAGCATGTAGTAAACGGTGTGTTTCATATTTTTGACTTTTATTCTGGCCTCGCAAGTATTTATAAAGCCAATCCAGAGAGAAATGCTACGTCTATATAGAGTATGGAACGGTTTCACCAAGTAAATGCAACAACATTAGTACTGTATCTGTTATAATAATGTAGTGTTACACTACCCAGTCTCGTTATTAAAATTAAAGAGTATAAAAAAACGGTCTATATCACAGTATCAGTAATTTTTAATTCAGATACATAAAAGCTTGTGTCAAAACTTCGCAGTCATTGCTGCGATGTAAAGCGTTTAATATTCGAAACTCAAGTCTTTTATACTATACTGGGTTATTTTTTCTATTTTTACTATAACCGCCATGTAAATATAAATGCGGTTATTTTGTTGCAATGTAAAGCGTTTAATATTCAAAACTCAAGTGTTTTATACTATACTGAGTTATTTTTTCTATTTTTACTATAACCACCACGTACATATAAATGCGGTTATTTTGAGGGTTTCTTTACAATAGATTTTAGATATAAAACGCAGGCAGTAATCGGCATTGTGCTGATTTTAACCTACTAAAGCGATTGCTTTAAAATCAAGTGGCTATAACAACTGGTGTTTTGACGTTTCTTTTAAACACAAGTTAAGAGCTAAGTCATTAGGGGTAATGCTTTCCCCGTTCTGTCCGCCAAACAGACCATTTGGAACTCAAATTGTTGAGAAGCAGCGTGCTGGGCCTCGTGCCAGAATCACTGAGATTTCAATCAACATGGTAAAGAAGCAACCGATACACTGTTTGAATGCATATTATTGTATTTTTGTCCTATCTAAAATAATTTTTAAAAATCGCACAATGTATGTAATTATTAACTTTTGGGTAGTTTTTTTTTTTTTCAGTAAATAAGTTGTAGTTATTGTTACGATATTTGTAAATAAGTTACGTAGAATTATAATTTAAGTAGCGTCGACAAAATTGTTGAATTTAGAAAAAGTTGTTTTACAATAAAAACATTTTATTACATGTTGTTTTATTTCTATGCACTGTTACGGTTCCTGGTTCCCTGCTACTAACTAGCTGAAAGATGGAAATCATCACAATTCCCTCATTAAGCAGCGGAGGCAAAGCTTGAGCATGGGGATATCTCAGAGGGGTTCGGTAACACTCTGGAATTTTATACAAATCTTAGGGACCTATTTTAATAGGCGCCAGCAACTATTCCGTAACCCGTTGCAAGGTTCTGGATGACTTTACTACTTCAAGAAAATCTGTTATGAGTCTTAAACCATGTCATATCTTCCAACTGTATAAGAGGGTAATTATGATGAATCGGTGACTTGAGACTATTATCACAACCAACGCACAAAGTGCCAGTTCAATAATCAATGTATAATTCACAATACTGCAAAACCAAAGGGTTATCAGTCCTAAACAACTTGTGTAATCAACAAGATATGAATTCAAGCAAAGCCATTGCTTTTATAGTATCCTATAACTTAATAAGTCAATGGTGCGGTCAACAAGTAATAATGCCAAGTATAATTATGACCCATCTATTCACACATCAATTAACAGGAGCAGCATAAGTATTATGCTTTAATAAAAACAATGTGCTGTCCTAATAGCATAGACCTATATAACTACAATTAGGTCTGCATAATATATGGACAATCAATGGTGCTTAAATAACATGAGCTGTTAAATTACTTTTCTGTAAGCTCACCAAAAAGTGTACATAGGGTATAACAATTTAAATAGGGTTAAAATGACCTGTCTGAGAGCCTGAACGATGAGAATAATGTTACCTACGTAACACGTAACCTAAAACTCCAGTAACAAATTGCAAGACCCGTGAAGCATCCTTGCAAGTGAAAACAATAACAAAATTCACTGGCTTATCTATTTTACTTAGTTAAACACTCGGAGGTCAAGACCCATTGTGGATTAATGTCCTTATGACCAAAGAAATATTAACACATAAACGGCCCTGTAAGTCAGCAGGGTTAAAACAATGTGACTATTAGTGGGGTTATATATCCAGCCACAAGTTGCAAATTATATATATATATATATATATATATATATATATATATATATATATATATATATATATATATATATATATATATATATATATATATTGCTATAAATAGCAAATATGCCATAAAAATAGAAACATTTTATTGTGGGTAAAAACGAGCTATGTATATTAAATTTGTGTATCCTAATATTTAAAGGCCCTATATATTGAAAAGAGTGTTGAATATTTTGGGTTAAATAATAAATATCATGAGAATTGAAGGAATACAGAACAATGCTTTGTTTTGACTTGTACTGTTTTGGTTGACTAGTAAAGATCGTTATAATATAAAGAACAGAACAATGTTTTGTTTTTATTTATAGTGTTTAGCTTGAAGAAAATAATGTTGATTTGGTCCTAGTGAATAAGTAAATTTAGGGTAAACATTTTTGTCAATAAATTATAAAAAGACACGCAGCGTTAACAGTGAAACGCGGGTACGCTTTTTCTATAAATGTAACTAATAAGAAGTTGGACAATAACAATGCAACAATGTTTTTCAGGATTCTACAATTATTTCCGAACTGCCTTCACATTTTATCTTTTGCTTCTTGTTTTTGAAATAAACACGAAAAACCAAAATGGTCCGTTTTTGACAAACCTCTGTATCCCGGTTATATTTTAAAATGTGGTTATCTCGAGGCGATAGAAGTTCCACGAGTGCACATTTTAAAATTATTTCCATTCATACAGGGTGTTAATATACAGTGGCCTCCTGTGGGTCCGGGGACTAACTAAAAGAATAGGCGACTAATCGGAGTCAAACACTGGCGAGGGTCTTGCCCAGTTGGGCTTAATAATGGACAATTGACCTCGCATGGTTATTACTCGGAAGCGGGGTTCCAGATGATACCGCCTTGGGTTGAGTGCTGGCAGGTCTCGTGTGTCCAGACGACCCGGAGGGGGTGGATATATCTGATGAATGGTATACACCCAGAGTTTGAGTCCCCCACTGTGTGCTTCGACATAGACGGACGGCCTCGCTTGGGTGATGCTAGGGAACGGGACTCGATGGGATGTCACCTCGAGTCTAGCACTGGTGAGTTCGCGTCTAGACGAACCCGGAGGAGAGCTGAGATATTTAGGGTGGATTACAATTAGAGATTAAGGCCTCTTGTGTGAGTTTCGACACGGGAAAACGACATCACTTGGATGCTGCTCGGATGCGGGACTTCATGATACTGCCACGAGTCAAACACTGACGGATGTCTGGTTCAGACGAGCTCGGAGAGAGGTTATCTCTCTTTGAGCTTTATAACGGGCAAGCGACTTCGCTCAGATTGCAGTACATCTACCAGACAAAGTTTCACCTCGCAAATATCGTCTCTTGCAGGAGGCTCGATTTGTTAGGTGAAATTTAAGAAAATGCTGACGGGTATCGGGTCTAGACAAACCCGGATGGGGCTGAGATCTCTAGGGGTGGATTGCACCTGGAGACTTAGACCTACTCTGTGAGCTTAGAAACGGGCTAACGACCGCGCTTGGAGGCTGCTCGGGGGCGAGGTTTCATGATACCGCCTCGAGGCAATGAAACACTAGCGTGGCTCTGGTACAGGTGAGCCAGGGGGAAACGGCTATCTCTGGGGACTGATATGCACCCGGATTTTGACGCCTCTACTGTGGGCTTAGAAATGGAAAGTTGGCCTAGCTTGGTTGTTACTCGGGAGCGGAGTTCCAGATGATACCGCACTGGGTTGAGCACGGAAGGGGGGGATCTCTGATGAGTGGTATACACCCGAAGTTTGGGGCCCCCACTGTGTGCTACGAAACGGAAGGACAGCCTAGCTTAGGTGTACTGTGGGCGGGACTCGACGGAATGTTGCCTTAAGTCTAACACTGTTGGGTGTATGGTTTAGACGAGCTTGTGGGGAGCTGAGATGTCTAGGGGTGCATTACAACTGGAGATTGGATGCTGCTCGAAAGCGCGACTTTATGATACCGCCTCGAGGTAAGCACTGACGGATGTCGGGTACAGACGAACTCGGAGAGAGGTCACCTCTCTTTGAGCTTCGGAACGGGCAACCGACTTCACTCAGATGGCAGTACACCTGCCAAACAAACATTCACCATCAAGAAAAAATCGACTCCCGCAGGGAGCTGGAATTGATGGGTGCAATTTAAATAATTAGACGGGAGCCACAATATACCTAAGGTCGGGGTGGAAGGACTGGTATATCCTGCTCACAATTAAATCTAATAGAATTTTTAAAAGCCACATCGAGGCTGCAAAAACGAAAAAAAAACAACAAAGAAAACGCTTTCAAAAGTCTATGACTTTTCGCCTAGATGCGTCAAACTTTGAAACATCCAAATTAGTGATCTTTCAACAAACATCCAACATCTAGGCGGGTTTTGGACAATAAACATTGCAAGAGGAGGGATTATGGGGGTCTTACATTTCAGTGCCATTAGCAGTGGTTTTTATTTGACTAAAATATTTGCGGAGAAATATTTGAAGTAGCCCCTTTCTGAGATTTTATAGCAGCAGATTAAATTGTGATTTAAATGTGTTATAATTTTTTATTTAACACAATAAATGTGAAACTATCGATAAACGGACCAACTATATACAACCGATAGTAATAGTTCGGAGGCAGCAAATGCGTTATGGTATTTAACTCATTTTCATCAGCTTTTAGTGAATTTTCTTTAAAAAATTCACCAACGAGGTGATCGCGACTTTTGAATTTTGGAAAAATGTCTTCAAATAAGTGCAAACTAGAACCCTGGAACCCAAAACCGAAGTCATTTTCAGACTTTATATATGTCTATATATATATATATATATATATATATATATATATATATATATATATATATATATATATATATATATATATATATATATATATATATATATATATATATATATGTATAATTATGTGTCACACGATAACTCAGAATATAATGGATTAATGTTGATAAAATTTGGTGAGTACCATCCATTCGCAAGTCGCTTGGATAGGGTTAGCCAGGAAAATTGGACTGGTTTTTCCTGAAAAATTCTGGGTTTTCCTTCGGAAAGAAAGAACCTGAAGCTAATGCGGCTTATGTAAAAGAAATATCGTAAGAAGTGTGTTCTATACAGCCTTAAGCTTCAGGCGCCATTGTATTTCAGTTTAGGTACTTAAATATTTTCAGAACATGCATTTCAAATAGACCCTTTTTCTGATGCTTTGGCTGTCGTTTAAATTATAGGGTTATAATACATGAAGAAAACATTTTGTACTCCTTTTTAAGTATAATGCGCGCACGGAGTAGTGTGAGATTTGACATAGTTAAGGTTCATAAAAAGAAGAAGAGCAGAAAGAAAAAAATGCATGTATAATATGTGTTATAAATAGATGAAACAATGCTTTGTTCTAATTAGACAGTAGGATTTCCAGTGCCAGGTATGAGCTGACGGTTCATAAATTAATATGTCAATGTAAAACACATATTATTCTATGGTCGAACAGATGTATATGGACGCGTTCGTACGTTCATGCGTTCATACTGAATATTAATCTTCAGTTTTCCAGTTCCTAAAAAAGTAACTATAAATTTAATGAAGTAATTGAACGTTACGTTAGGATTTTAGTGAATTTTCATTAAACATAATATTTTTGCGATTTTTATTTTGTTTCCATAGTCAATTTAGTATTGGGTTTTTTAGTAAATTTTCTTTAAAAAGAAATTAAAAATTTTTTTTAGAAAATCAGACCAGTTTTTACTTGTAAGGTTTTCTTCCGGAAAATTTTTATACCTCTGGAAGTAACAAAGCTACGGTAACCAAATTTGTTACGCGGCTTTATATTATATAATGTGAATTACACACGAAAATTTAGATACATAATAGGTATATATGTAGTTTGAATATTATGATTTTTTTAGTAAACGTTTGTGTAAAAAATATTATGTAAAATTATTTTTGTGTTTTTAAAGAAATCATTTTTGGAAGATTTTTGTGAAATCTTGGTAATAATGAATGTATAAGTTAATGTACAGAAATTATTTCACATTTTCGTGAAAAATAATTGTTTAGCAAATGTTCGTAAAAGACACAATTTTCGTGTAACATTACTTTAAGCAATTTTTGTAAGGAAAATGGCAATTTTCGTTAAAGAAATTGTTTGCAAATTTTCAGGCAAACATTTTTTAAAATTTTTCTCAAAAAGCTATTTGTGGATAATTATATTTTAACAAGTGTGTAAATGGCTTGAAGAGGTTAGTTGCCTAGGAAAATAGACTGTTTTTTCGGAAACATTTGAAGTTTATTTTCTAAAAATTATTGTACTTTTTCGAACAATAAAGTTATTTTGATGAAATAAGGTATACTGTTTCTACTATATGTAAGTTATACTAAATTCCATGCCTATATTTAAAAAAGCCTGGACGCAGCCAGTACGTTATGGAAGTGAATTTTCATAAAAATGTTTTTAATAGCAAATACGAGCAAACTTCAATCTGATTACCGGTATGGCCTATGTTAGAAACAATGTCCTATATTTTATCAAAATTACTTATTGTTAGAAAAGGTACAAAATGTTTCCGAAAGGAAACTTAAATGTTGGTTTCCTAGCCAAAAAACCGTACGTTAATAGCAAATTGAGTTATTGACATTTGAAGTGTTTAATGAAAATTTGCTACCAAAACTCACTTACTACGTCCAGATTTTTTTCTTACAAACATTCATCATATTTCGATAAAAAATGCAAAAATTCATTAACGAATTTGTTCAACGGATATTAGCTAAAAATTATACGCCGTTAAACCATAAACTTAACAAAACATAACAAAACCTACAGCCAGCGCATCAAAGAAAGAATCTACTTAAAATGAATTTTCTGTAAATATTTTAGTAAAATGAAGGGCAATGACAGTTGCAGCTTAAACTTAACGGTTCGCAGAACACTCTTCTTGCAACATTTCCTTTTCACAATCCGTATTTGTTTCACGTTCTTTGCCTCATTATTGCCAATTTTGGCGTTTCAAATTGCGAATTTGGCGTTTTGAGGAAAACTCCGAATTTTTTTTAACTGCCCATAATTTTTTTGTCTTTACACCTAGAGATCTAAATTTTGGTACATGATTTACTCTTTATAATACAAACACGCGTACTAAATTGGTTGCCCTAACCTTATTATTTCCGAAAATATACATTTTCTCCGAAAGAAAATACAAAATTTTCCGGGAAGACCTGATCCGATTTTCCTTGCTAACAAACTTGTCAAAGTCACTTGTAAAGGAAGGTACTCACGAAATTTTATCAAGATCAATGTATTATTTTTTGAGTTGACGATATATATATATATATATATATATATATATATATATATATATATATATATATATATATATATATATATATATATATATATCTCGGATCTCCTCATTAGCGAATTTTTTTAAGAAAATTTACTAAAAGATATATTTGCCATAAAAAATATTTTTATGAAAATTCACTTCCATAACGCACTTGCTGCGTCCAGACTTTCATAAATTTTCATAAACTAGTTTTCTCTCAATCAATTGAATCCAACTTTGGTACGTAACAAAAACCTTATATATATATAAAGGCACCATGTGTACGGACTTTTATTAAACCAAATTTATTGTTTTCGGATATACATTTTTTTTACTATTTAATAATTTTTGGAATTTGAAAGATCTATATAAAAATGCCCTACTATAACGCACTTGGTCTGTACAGCCTCTTTGTATATAACGTTAACGCAATCGTTATTTAGAATTGTACTTTTAACTTGAGCCATTAGCTTTGTATACAATTGGCATCATAGTTTCCCAATCACCAGTTTATTAACACAAAAATAGACTAATTACAGTGTCGACGGAAAAATGGAATTACCAAATCTTTATAACCGATCCATTGTTTTTATATACGACACGACAACCCGAAATCCTTTTGACAAAGTATTAAACTGTCTGTTACGAGCTGAGGCCAACTATACGTTTGAGTATTTTTGTTATAACATTGACATTTATGTGACACTTTTCAACTAAATCTGGGGACGTCAGAAATGGAAGTAATTTCATATAATAAGTTGTAAGTGATAAAGTGAAAATGGTAGTCGAGTAAGTACTTTTCATCTTTAATATTTATAGTATAATTTTAAGAATAAGTTATAAATTCGTAAGCCGCTTTTGAGTTCCAAATAGATTGACTTTTTTCTCATAAAATATTTAATAATTCCAAATTGACAATCTTATATTTATCATTTTTTAAGAGTCTATTACCTATCGCTTATTAGAAACTTTGTAAAGAAAAGAAAAGTAGATGGTATGAGGACACAAATAACATGTATCTAATAAATTTTACCTTTCTAAAATTGAAATTAAAAACAAAATAATTTTCCACTAACTTCTCTAATTTATACATTTCCCATCTTGTTTATATCCTTTCTTAAAATTCTTTTTAAATCGTCTAGATTACCATCTGTTGCCATATTCACATAAGTCAGGTCACACAAAAACCACATCCATCCATGTTTATCTGCATTTTTTTTTAATTCTCTATATAATTCACTGTAAATATTACCTTCCATTTCTATTTTTTTTTGCAAGAGTTTAAGGCTACGCCCGACCCAGATTACTTTTTGTCTAAAACACCTATTGAGCCTGTGTTTATTTGTGTCTACCCTACCAAATGCATCATAAAAATGTTGGTATAAGTGGAGAATGTAGATTTTTCCAGAGTAAATTCCAATTAACATTATTATGTTTACTTTCGATTTTTAGTTGCCACAAATTTTTTTGCAGATGCGAAATATTTGTTCAACACTGAGGTTAGTCCATTCTCTGATATTCCCCAGCCAAGATTTCTTTTTTCTTCCTATTCGTTTTCTTCCCTCTATTCTTCCTTGTATGATTACTTGTAAGAGAGAGTATTTATTATTACGAAGTATGTGGCCCAAATATGCTGTTTTTCTTATCTTGACGATTGTCATCAATTTTCTGCCGTGTCCAATTCTTCTTAGTACTTCTTGTGGTTCTAGCAGTCCAGGGAATTTTAAGTATGCGTCTGTAGAGCCACATTTCAAATGCCTCCAATCCTTTTATGGATTGTGCTTTTAATGTCCAAGTTTCTACCCCATATAACAGCTGAGACCGTACATAGCACACTAGGAACATTAATCTAATGGCTAAACTTAATGTCTTACTTGTGAACATTGACCTGTATTTTACAAATCTCTTCCGGGCTATTTCTAATCTGACTTTTATCTCCTCATCTTGTTCCAAGTGGGAATTTATGGTTGCTACCAGGTATTTATATTTGTCGACCCTCTCTAACCGTTTACCTTCTAGTCTAAGTTGAATGTTGTCAATTGGAGTTTTTGAGATGACCATGTATCTGGTTTTACCTATGTTCATTGTTTCGCTTTCCCTATTAATACTATCTAAAAGGATTTGTGGGTCCTCTATACTATCTGCCATTATTGCGGTATCGTCTGCAAACCTTATGTTATTAATGATGGTCCCCCCCCCCCCAATTCTCACACCTTCCTTTCTTTCTTATAGTGCTTTCAGAAATATTAGTTGCGAATACGCATTGAACAATTGTGGTGACAACACGGAGCCTTTGGTTTGTTTCACTGCCATCTACCCGTATAACAGCTGTTTAGTTGTAGTATAGATTTTTGATTGGAATAATATCTTTGGAATCTAGTTTTATGTTTTTTAGTGCTTGGATAAGCTTACCGTGTGGAACTCGGTCGAACGCTTTTTGATAATTTATGTAACATATGAACACGCTTTTATTATATTCCCTGCACTTTTGCAGAAATATCGTCATTGCAAACAGCGCTTCTCTAGTTCCCATTCCGCTTCTAAATCCAAACTGTGTGCTGTCCAGTTGCTTTTCACATGTTTTATATATACGTTGTTAGATAACTTTCAGTAAGACTTTCTATGTGTGGCTCATAAGGCTAATTAATCCGCAGTCATCGCACGACTTAGGATTATTTTTCTTGGGTACAGGTAATAGGACAGATTTTAACCATCCGTCTGGTATTTGACCGTCATTGTATATTTTATTAAATAATTTGGCTACACACTATTTTTATCGTCCAAGATTTTGATTAGTTCGGCTGGAATTTCGTCCGGCCCTGGAGCTCTACCACTTTTATAGTTTGTAATTACGTGCTCCAATTCTGATTTCAGAATTTGTACGTTATTATCGTCCCTGTCATCGATTGGTGCTATTTCGTCCATTTCTTCTCTATTATCTGCAAATAAGTCTTTTATGTATTCTTCCCATGTTGTTTTTTTCTTCTTCTGATAACTGGAGGTCTCCATTTGAATTTCTTATTACCAGTGGTATTCTCTTCCGTGTGTTACCTGTAATCTCTTTCAGTTTCTTGTGTAGGTTTCCTGTGTCGTTCTTCATGCTCAGCTCTTCTATTTCTTGGCAATTCTTTTCCATCCAGCGTTCTTTAGCTTCCTCGATTATGTATTGTATTCGTTTTTTTATTTGATTATATTTTTGTTTATTTGTATTCCTATATTTGCGTTTTTCGTCTATAAGGAGTATAATATCTGGTGCCATCCAAACATTATTTGCAATTTGTTTCTGTCCTTCAACAATTGTTTCACCTGCGTTAATCATAGAAACCTTCATCTCGTTCCAGGCACTGTTTATATCTTTTGTTGTAGCTTCAAGAAATGCCCGTGCGCTTGCTTTATTTATTTGTCGCCGACATGTTTCATTCTCGAGTTTAGATATATCTAGTTTTTTGTGCTTTACTTTTTTTTCTTCTGTTTTCTCAATTTTATTTTAATGTTGGCTAGAAGTAAATTGTGGTCGGAATCTGCATTGGTACTGGGTTAGGTTTTTGCGCTATGAATTCCATTTCTAAATCTTTTGTTAATAAGGACGTAATTAATTTGGTTTCTTATCACGTTATTTTCGTTGTCTCCAGGCGAAGTCCATGTATAAAATATCCTTGGGGGTAATTGGTAAAAGGTGATGACCAACTCTTTCTCTTGACAATATTGAACCAACCGATCTCCTCTTTCGTTTCTTGCTCCCAACCCATAATTCCATACAATGTCTTCCACTCTTCCCTTTCCAACTTTTGCGTTAAAATCGCCCATTATTATGTTGACTTCGTGCTTATTTATGCTTTTTGTCAAAGCTTCTAAATCTGAACAAAACGCCCCTATCTCATTATCAGTGCTGTCAGGGGTTGGGGCATAGATCTGAATTATATTTCTGTTTAAAGGGTGGGCTTTTAACTGTAACATTACTATTCGTTCATTATAGGGAACAAAGTTAGAAACACAAGAGTGTAGCACCTTTTTGATAATGATTCCCACACCGTTTTATGTTCTCCGGTACTACTTCCCGAGTAGTAAAACACCATACCATCTTGGTAGCATTGACCAGCACTTGGCCATCTCACCTCGCTAAGGCCTGGTATATCAAATCCCAGTCTGTTCATTTCCAATGTAACTGTTGCAAGCTTTCCAGCCTTGTACAGTGTTCGTACGTTCCACGTTGCAATACGATTTAAACTTGTTTTGGTTTTCCGCCCGGGGATTCTTCGCACCCCTGTCCCATTTAAGAGACGCCGGGTACTCGGGGTCGTTTTGTTTAGAACTTATCTGTACAAACGCCGTTACCGTGGTTGCCACTTCGCCGTTTGCTGCCTGATTCATAGCCACACTGTTCCCAGAGATACTTGCCCATGGTCAGTACTGAACAGTCAGCTGCCTGTGCTCAGTGCTAATTTTGGTCGGCCCCGGGTTTTTCATTTCCCCGGTACCACCCATATCTGGGAGGCATTTCCCTATCCGCCACCCGGGGAGGCGCTCGATAGAGGACTAGCAACCCCACACGGGACTAAACAACTAGCGATATCAATTTACACTTTTGTCATTTAGGCGTATAATAATAATCCAGTGGATAAACTGAGGCAACAGTTTAATGGAATAAACAGTGAACAAATAAAATTACATTACCAGAAGATTTAAACGTTGAAAAAAACAACAAACGAATACGAACAAAACAGCTAAATTTATAGCATATGTTCAAATAAACTTTCACTGCTTTTCAAGCATAAATAGCACGTTCTAACTGTCGATTCTAAAACCCAAGTGATTATTTGTGGAGTTATACTGGCAAATGCTCCCAGAACTATCGCCTCAGATCTTGTTTTTTATAAATTTTTTGCTGATATACATATTTCATAACGTATCCCCATGCGAAAAATCAACCGGGGTTATATCTGGTAGAATCGCTGGCCAAGGTGTTTTTGAATACGTACTGATTACCTTATCTGGAAATATCCTTAAAAGATGTTCCCTAACGGCTCCGGAATTGTGTGCAGGTGCCCCTTCCTGCTGTATCCAACAGTTGTGAACTTTCTCCAGAGGCACGTTATCGATAGCATCCTCTAAATCGTTTTGTAGCAAATGTATGTATCGCTCTGGTGTAAAGGTATGGTGGTAAATAAACGGTCCTACAATCGTTGTACGGAAGATACTAGCCCACATATTAAATGCAGAGCGGTGTTGATGTCTTGATGTTTTATTTGGGCGTTGATTGGCTTCAGACCAATAGTGAAGATTTTTCTATTAAATACACCATTTTCTCGTAATCATGCTCTCATCAGACCATATTATTTGACATGGAAAACTAAAATTGTCCTGGCATTTTCTTGTATACCACTCGCAGAATGAGCGATGTAGTTCTAAATCACCTGGTCTGAGTCCTTGACAAATTCTGTACTAGTACGAATGTGGTTTTTGTAGAATAAAATGTGCCGTTGATTTTGATACACCAAGGTTTTGTTTAATCCGCTGGACTGATGTATCGGGATCCTCAGCAACCGCTAACAAAACATTATGTACTGCTTGCTCATTGCTGGACCTTTGCCGAGAAACTACATGTTTTTTTAAGAACATTATGCTTTAAGGTTTTTCACTAATTTGCTATAAGTCCTTTTATTTGACTGTCTTCTTTTCAGATATTTGTGCAAATACATACGCTCCGCAACAGAACAATTTCAGTTGGATGAAATGAAACATAATTGTTACACAATAAATTAAACAATAAACTATTGTGTCAAAAACAAATGTTACTGTCAATCCAAAAACGGCTATTGTCACATCCATTTATTTTCCAATGCATACTTATGTCTCTTTAATTTAAGTTTATTTAATGTCTTTAGACCATTAAATTATGGCCTCAATTCATCCGTTGTATTATTGTTAAACCTACATCACATAGTGTTAACTGATACAGCTAGTTTAGTACTTCAGTTTAAAAGTGATGTACAGGTCCGTATAGGACTTTTCTACATTAAGGTCGAAATAAAGACTCAAATGGTATTAAGCTACAAAGTGACACGTCACTGAATTTGGAATAAAAAGGGCTCTTAGAATATGATATCAGAAAATGAGGACCGCATTTAAAAAGAAAGGATTGATGATGGTGTCGCAAAGACGTAACGTCGGTTTCAAAAATTAGCAGTGCTGCGTTAAAGAAAATGAAAAGTTGCTGCGGAAAAGTGTCATCGGTATTGGTGTAGACATACCAGTAAGGCCAGAAAAAAATAATATGGAAAATCAAGAAATTCACATTTTTAAAAGTATCTAAAAAACCAAACAAAATTTTCGGAGATGTCTAACCGCCAAGTTGTTGGGCATTTCAGTACGCAACTTTTCTTCTGGTTAACCAATCTGTATCTGCTACTGTTTTGGAGATCCCCATAGTGGCCCTCTTTATCTTGGAGTTGCAGAACTGCAGTTTGCTGTTAATCAGTCATTTGTGAACGTTCCTTCTAAAATTTTAACCTCATCTACATTCTGGACTATACTGCCGGCTGCTCTACAAATATCCGTATCTTATCTTGGCGTAATATTAATATTTTTGATTTGGCTTGATTGAGGTTTCCATTTGAAGATTTTTCGTGAATGTTTAATTGGTTGCATTATATATATATATATATATATATATATATATATATATATATATATATATATATATATATATATATATATATATATATATATATATATATATATATATATATATATATATATAAACGGTCGCATCTTCAGCGTAGGTAACAATTTTATGAGTTTGGTTTTTTATCTTCGAACATTTTTATAAGATTCAATACATGCTTCCTTGGGAAATACGTCCTAAGTATAGTACATAATTCATATGCCGCAATAACTTATTTTCTGATATATTAATACAATGTCAAAAGCTTTTAAATAATGATTTAAACTAATTTTAAAAACCCTGCATTTTAAACTGGGTTCTTAAACTGAAAAAGCTAGTGCCTATCCATTTTGGTCACGACTTTTTGTCTTTAAACATAAAATTTTGACTTTTGGTTATGGTATATTTAAAAAAAAATGTACGGTTTCTAACGTTCCAAGTATGTCTCTCAAATTTTATGTGTAATAAACTCAAAATTCAAAAATCGTTAGCTTTCTAAGCAAAATTTTCTTAATGAAAAATTCGCTAAAAAGACCACAACTTTAAATACTCTTCGAGATGTTGGAGTAGTTTTTAAGAAGAAAATCCCTACTTCATTGAATGAATTCCAAGTTCAAACTTACATTGTATCTTGTAACCGTTCATTATTTTAGGAATGATGGGAAGGAGGCAGATGATGATTTTGATCCATACCAACATAGAGAAGTATACAAGCCAACAAAGTAAGTAGCCTTACCCATTATAAAAAATAGAAATTAGGTAACGAACCTCAACCTACACATTTTTCTTAGTTTAATGTTGATAATCGGGAACCCCAAGTGGTAATGTTTAACTATCCCATGAGTCAGCCCTCATGAGTCAGTTAACTAGACGCCAGACAGCAAACCTGGATGCATTTAGTTTTCTTCACAGACAAGTCAAGTTGATGTGGTCTAGAAAAACGTACACAATAAATACTTCAAATGGTGCTAATTGACTGAGCCAGTGAGTCCCAAAGTATGCAGCGCGGCGCCCCGTGGAGTCGTTCTGCCTTCACAGGGACGCCGCGAAATATTGCATTGATGCATAATTAATTAATTTAATAGTTAGACTATTACACTATCAGATATTAGACAAAGACATTGAGCCTAATGCTTAATTGCATAAATAACAGAGTAAAAAGCTTCAAATTAATAAATCAAAACCGGCGCTCCACAAGTTGTTGTTCTCTGATCCTGCCAGACACTTCGAGAGGCGCAAATTAGGCCCCCTAGAATACATATTCGGGGTTGGTTTGTGTGTGTGTGTGTGTGTGTGTGCGCGCACGCGCGCGCGTGTGTGTATGTATTTCACATCGATAACTCAGAAAATAATGGGCCGATTTTGATCAAGTTTGGTAAGTACCTTCCCTTTGCAAGTGGCTTGGACGAATTCGTTAGCCAGAAAAATCGGAGGAGGTTTTCTTGGAAAATTTTGTATTTCCCTTCGGAAAAAATGTATATCTCTGGAAATAACCAAATTTGGTACGCGTGTTTGTATTATAAAGAGTGAACCATGTGTAAAGAGGATGCTTGCCTGTTTGAGTATCTGTTTATATTGAGACAGAATTTTCCTACTAATAAATTTTTGTTTTTGTCTTCAAGTTGTCTTCAAGTTGGGGTCAGATGTAAGCAAGGTGCTTACAGTTTGTGTATCTAGATTTATACATACATAAAAGTTTGATTTGATCTCAGAAAAGTTTATGAAAATTCGCCATAGAGCTGAATATTTTAGGCGTAAATATATCCAGCATAATATTCATAAAAATATATAGACCGCGAGCAATGTTGAAATTGTGTAGTATTTAATTTGATACATAAAAACCAGCTGAGCCGGCTAATGCGTAAGGTACAACGGTCAATTGAGTGCAAAAATTAAAGAAAATGTAATTATAAACGGCACGGCGGCGGTAGGACAGGTAGCTAACCTCTAAATAGGCCACTTGAGTTGCAATAGAAAATTTCCGCAAACTCAGTGTTTTTGGGGACTCGGCGACAGAAAAAAATACGTGTCTAGAGAGCAGTGTTCAGGCGGCTGCCTCCGGGATAGGCAGTTGCCGCCGCAGCGAAAAATGTCAAGGGTTTCTGTTAAGTACATTTGAAAAATAAGTGAGATTTCAGTGCGAGAATTAACTTTTGTTTGAAAGGGCGGTTGCCGCGATAGATCGTGGTTCAACGGCCATAGGGGCTGGTACGGCAGAGTACGGAGCTGGTGTATTGCCCAGGATTTTTCTGGGTGAGTTCGTTCCAGTTGACATTTTTTGTAAAATATTCCCTAATTTTTTATTAATATTATTAAGAATGGGTCAGCTGTCTCGAGTATCGAATTAATTTTTATAGAATAAGATTGTATAGATATTTTAAACTATATGGACTGTAAGCTAAATTAGTATAGATGATTGAGCAGTAGGGCGCTGGACTTATAATCAGAGTGTATGAAATCAGATTAAAATTTAGGTGTTATTTTATGGCAGGAATTTAATGGACGGGGGAATATTTGTGAAACTTTATAATACGAGGAAGAGATAGGGCTTTGAGCCATGAGAGTTTAGCTGGCAGCTATAAGGGGTAGATAAGTGAGAGCTATAATTTAGCTAAGAGGGAGTCAAATATCGGGCTTAGAAAAATTATACCGGGGGCAAGAACAATGTAGTTTTCACCGGTATCAATTTTGTATAACAGTTAATACATTCTAAGGTTTGGAAAAACCTCCTACACCCTCCTGTTTAAATGACCTTTAGGATTTATATTATTGGAATTAAGAGTTTTTAGGATAATTTTAATCAGGCGGAAACCTTTGGCATTAAGGGATTTATTTAAAATGAATTAAGAGATTGTTTTGTTTAATTTTAATCAGACGCAAACCTTTCAAATTAAAGGATGTATGTAAAATATATTGTGCTGTTAAAATTTTATCTGTATAAATTTTATTTTTTGTATTAAAGTAATTTTAAAAACTAGATGCTGGGACTCGTTATTAGCTTAGGAAGCCATAAACTAGAGTTCATTTTAACAGTTTCTTATAGAGTGACTTTGATGTACTGGGGTCAATACGCTACGACTGAATATATAGTAAAATTTTGGGAATTTGATCCCAGATGCTCGGTTTTAGTGTTCCAAATAAATTTAGGTAAGACCTCCCTTGAAGGTCGTAAAACTTAAATATTAGTTTCAGGGTAACAAGGGGTAGTTCTGGATACACGTTCGAACGTTGCCGATTTTAAGATACAACTAAATGAATAATTACTTAAATTTTAATAATAATAATTAGAATTTATAGTCATTAAAAAACCTTTGTTTTAAAGAAAAGCAAAAGGCACGTTAAACCACCCCATTACCCATGTATCACACTACCCACCATCCTATTTCAAAGTACCCTTTGAAGAAGTATGACGATAGGGCTAAGATTTTTAGATCAAAAACTTAGCTTCTGACATTGAAAATCAACCTGTTTTTGAATTTTCCTTAATAATGGTCACTTTCAATTTTATTGAATTTATGCGTTACTTATAGACACAGTATATATTGCCTAACAGAATCTTTGGTTTATTAAAATTTTATGACAAGCTGAGAATATTCATATGAAAAATTCTGAACATATTTCTTGCGTATATTTCTTCGAGGTTTTTATCCGTAGCCTCCAGTGATGCCGTTTCACACAAGTCAGCACCTAAATCGACAGCAAAAGAGTTTAAGTTCTTCAGCAATTAAAAGGAATGTTAAATTATCAAGGCTAAATAACTAAAAAGCCAAAGATGAAAAAAATTCGGGACGCAGGAAGTGCGTTATAGTAGCGCATTTGAGTAAGAATTGTACACTATTATTAGACGGCATATTAGTAAAATTAATACTTTAAACTTACACAGACCTTGAAGATCGATTTTAGAGGTGCTAGCACGCGCACATTTGAAGAATTCTTTCCAAAGTGTTACCACCTATATATCTCTATTATCAAAAAAATCTTATGCTCTAATTCCTTTTCAGAAAAATGCCCAAAACTCAATTTTCTATGAAGCTAAAGATTATATTTTGCTATATCTGTAGATAGTGTAAGTATCTTTAAAAGAAACTTGTATTACAAATTGAATTAAAATTATACAAAAGATTTCCTGATGGAAACTTAATTCATAATTAGGAAAGTGTATCTGCCAAATTATAAGCGCAGCAGTTATTTTTCCTTATTAATCGCCAGTATGATTTCGTTTTAGTCAACCTGATCACACCGGTTTTGTCAATATCAACAATAACAAAATTATAATTTCAGACTCAAAGGTGACAAGCCTATTTAAGCGTTTTAAACAAAAATGAGATCTTGTTCAAAACATATGAAATCTGTCCACTATTGTTTCTCCAAATGTCAAAATAAAACATAAGAGAACATACACTCATCGTGCTTGAGTCGATCGCGTAACTTTCTGCTTATGAGGCAAGCGCGACGCCTCTTAGCCATCTAGGCATACGTCAAGTAACGTTTTGTGTGCATGATACATTAGATCGGCTTCATACCCGGGATATTATATTCATATTCAAAGTATACGTAACAATTAATTTGAGAATTAGTAGAATTACCATTGAAAAACATCCCACGACTCTTTCGGTCTTATATGACGTCTTATGTTTAAGTTTAAAGATAAAAGAAACTATTTTAGAGTCATTTTATAGAGACTTGGCTTGATTTTGTTTACATTTATAGTATATTATGCGACAGCATAATATTTCTATGCTGCGCTAAAACTGTATTTGAGGCCGTTCATAAAGCCACAAATATAGTGTCTTAATAATTGATTGAATCCCCCAGTTAAATAACAATCACTTGTTAAATTCATTTTCATGTCGTCTGTCATTTTCCATAATTGCGGCCGAGATTTCACGATTGTTGGTTCGGGTAGTATGTTTTATGCCTGGTATATACTTAGTTTGATTACCGTTGATGTATGGTTTATACCTGTTGTATGAATCAATCTACGCGTGGCAGTTAACTACTCAGTCTGTCAGGCATTGGACTTTAACCACTAAGTCGTTTCAATGCATGTCTTTGGGATTTTATTTTTAATTTTGAAAAAACTCTAAATATTGTGCACCAAATTACTTAAAATTCACAACATAGGTTTACTTGCAATATTTCTAGCCACATGTAAAGTCTCATTCCAGCTCCTCTGATATTTACAAAAATATAGCTTTTCAAAAAGTTTCCCCGTTTTTCCACCTGAAAAACTTGAGCTTAAAGGCTGGTTAGCAAACTCGGCCTCGGTTTTCGCCCAAACAATATTTTTGCCAAGGTTGATTGAAATCAGTTTAGTATTTTTTGAGTTATCGCTCAGATACATACATACATACATACACACACATATATATATATATATATATATATATATATATATATATATATATATATATATATATATATATATATATATATATATAGATATAGATAAATTTTAACAGACCTTGATTTTCAGCTCTAGTGACCCAAATTCGCACTCATGTGAAGAAATTTTTTCAAAAGTTTTTCATCGTGACTTCTCTAATAGCGAATTTTTCTTAATGAAAACTCGCTAAAAAACAAAAAAACCAAGGCAAATACAAAACTCTAAACCGTATATCCGTAATAAGCACAAATATACTTTTCATGGAAACCACAAAAACATCACCGTGAGTCAGTGATATATTAAATTTATTTACTATTTTAGTGACCTTGAGACCTTAATAAATTTGGTTAAGGGATGTTGTGGCACCGGTATTCTAGCAATGCCGCAAGCTTTCAAGTTTGTAGGTTTATTTCACGGTGCTGTGACAACTGTATTATTTGGAATGTTGACCACATATGCAGTACATATTATGGTGTGTATAGTACTTGAATATATAAGAAGTTGTCTTATTTGTTAACGAATTATTGTAG
Source organism: Tillus elongatus (assembly GCA_964006375.1). Lineage (NCBI taxonomy): Eukaryota > Metazoa > Arthropoda > Insecta > Coleoptera > Cleridae > Tillus > Tillus elongatus. The sequence goes on from OZ023263.1 coordinate 198,107,877, forward strand.
GTCCAAGCCGAATACAAATGCTGCAAAGCAGCAAAAATTGGTTTAATGGATTATCCTAAATGTGTAAGAAAATCTCTAGAAGTTGGGCCACAGTGCTTTCGTAAGTGTGCCACATTTATCATGTAAGTATGTCAAAGTTAAACTATTATACACAGTGTCCCATTTAGGATGAAACATTATAAATATCTCATCTCACCTGATTATTTTGAAAATAGCTGAAATACCTCATTTGATATGTCAAGGGGGACACTTCTTGTAAACAATTTTAACACTGTACCTTCAACCCCCTAGCGTAAGTAGGATTTTCTTCTACTATTTTAGAAAGAACATAGGGATGAGTGGATCTCTTTTTCAATATCGTTAAATTCTCTTTCGAATGACACCTCGCTCAGAAAATTTGGCCTGGTAGTTTATGAAATAATTGCCTGCCTTACATTTACCATGTAAGTCCGTCAAAGTAAAACTATTATACACAGTGTCCCATTTAAGATTAAATATTCTAAATATCGCATCTCACCTGAATATTTTGAAAGTAGCTAAAACACCTCATTTGACATGTCAAAAGGGATAAACTTATAACCAATTTTAACACTGCACCATCAACTCTCTAGCGTAAGTCGGATTTATTTCTACTATTTTAAAAAGAAGATAAGGATGAGTGCACCTCTTTACATTGGTATGTACACATCCATACTCACACACACACACACACACACACACACTCACTCACATGCGGCCAAATACCCATACATACTTAAATTATATTTTAACTCTGATCATGGACCATTAAACACATCTTGTGGTAGTCTTTTTCTTAGTCTTCTTTGTTGTAGTATTGCACAAAGATTGTAATGTACTGCTCGAGTACATTCAGTTAAGTTGTTCAGGAAGTTGATTGCACTTGTTTTTATGAAGTCACTGGTCACTGGTATGTTTAATTCGCGATGTATTTGCGTGTTCCTAATGAACCACGGTGCATCGGTGATGATTCGTAGTATTTTGTTCTGGAAGGTTTGTGCGATCTTTACTGTCGAATTTGACGCTGTTCCCCATATTGGACAGCCATATGTGAGAACTGGTCTAAGAATACTTTTGTAGATGAGAGTTCCGCATTCAATCTTCAGTGATGATTTTCTGTTTATAATGGGGTACAGCATTTTTAGACGTCCATAAGCTTGCTGAGTTCTGTTTTTGATATGATTCCTCCAGGTTAAGGTACGATCGTAATGTAGGCCTAAATATTTGACGGATTCGTGTTTGTGATTCCAAGGGATTGCTTTGTTATCTATTTGTAACGGTGGCGGATTTGGTCCTCTTAAGAGCGTAAAGATTTTTGCTTGACTCTTTGATAAGTTTATAGTGATTCCGCAGCTCTTGCACCATTTTGTAACTTTGTTTAAGGAATTTTGTAAAAGGTTCCTGGATTCGATTAAGCTTTTGTGTTGTGTTGCTATCGTCCGCATACATCGCCAATAATGAGCCTTGTTCGCATGGTATGTCACTTACATATAAATTATATAGTGTAGGTCCCAATCTGGAACCTTGAGGTACTCCTGCGTGAATTTCTTTAGTTGTGGAAAATTCAGCGTTTATTCTTACTGCCAATGTTCTATTTTGTGTAAAGCTGGTAATGATTTTGAGTAGATAGGAGGGAAAGTCTTGGATTTTAGCTAATTTGAAGAGGAGCCCGTCGATCCATATTTTATCAAAAGCTTGTGTTGCGTCAAGAAATGCTACGGTGGTATATTTTTTGTTTTCCAATTCTTTGACAATAATTTCATTTAAACGAAGGTGTTGATGAAGAGTTGAATGCTTTTTCCTAAACCCGAACTTTGTGGGGGGTAGGGTACTATGCTCTTCCATAAATTCGTTCAGTCGCCTCAGTATCAGTTTTTCGAAAAGCTTGCCTAAAGTGCATAGCAAGCTAATAGGCCTATAGCTTGATGGATGCATCTTGTTTTTTCCATGTTTCAGGAACATGATAATTACAGCGTATTGCCATGTGTGTGGAAAATAGCCAGTCTTCAGGCATGCATTAAATATAAGCGCTAATGTCCCAAAACACTTTTTGGTCAGATTTTTAAGAACTATGTTCGGTATGAGATCATGACCAGGGGATTTTTTTATTGATATTATATTGGTTAAATCCGATATTTCGTCTGGGGTAATTATCTAGAAGCTGTTTGGGCTTATATTAGGAAAAACATTATCAATAAGTGATTTAATTTCTTTAGTGAGGGTGTGATTTGGTAAGGGCGCTGGAACATAAACGTTTTTGAGATGCTCGGCAAATATTTTACACTTGCCCTTATCTGTATCGTGAACTTCGTTGTTAGTTTTTACGCTGTATGTAGTTTGTGGTTGTCGAAGTATTTTTTTGGTAGCTCTCCACATTGAGGGATCTGCTGCTTCTAGTTCACTTATATATTTTTGATATGATGATATTCTATGTTCATCAAGTTCACTTTTTACTTGGTTACTTAATTGATCAAGTCTGGTTTTCAATTGACTAGTATGATTATCAAGCCATAGTCGTCTGACCCTGTTTTTCTCTTTAATTAGATCTAGGATATATTGAGGTGTTATGTATGACTTCTTTGGTCTTGATAGTTGATTTGGAACAATGGGTGATTCATGAACTGCATGCACAGTGCATGTTGTTAAATGTTTTATAGCGCTGTCTATATCTTGTCGTGTGGAGAGTCTGCGTACGGGTGTCAAACGTCTGTGGATATCTTCTTGAAACTTTTTCCAATCAACCCTACCATTTATCAGTCTTGGTGGTTGTTTGAAGGGTTCTGGCTTATCACAAAATGATAGAAGAACTAGTAGATGATCTGAGTCTAGTTCTGTGGGTACTACTTGATGAGCTGGAGTGATAGTGTTTCTTATTAGGGCAATGTCTAGGATGTCCCCTAGGTAGTTAGGGCCGAATGCTGTATATGTTGGTTCGCTAGGTGCGACTACTAAAATATTGTGAGTACTTGTTATTGTATTAAGTCTGGCCTCGTTTGGGTTATTTGCTCTACATCCCCAGATTGTATTTTTGGAATTCAGATCGCCAAGTAGTAGAGTAGGGTTGCTATCAGAGAAAATAGAGGTGATGTCTTGTTCAGATATACTTAGATGTGGTGCCTTATATGCTGCTATTAGCTCTAACTGGTTGCTGTTTTTTTATACAGTTCGATGCACACAGCCTCCATAGATGCTAGGTTTGGCAACATTTTATTGTAATGAGAAATGTTTTTCCTAATAAGAATTGCCGCACCGCCTGAAGCGTAAGGTGTTTCACGGTCCTTCCTGTATATTTTGTATTTTGGAATATTAAAGGATTCTTCTTTAATCAGGTGTGTTTCGCTGATGCGCATAATATCTACGTTATGTTGGCATAAAAAGTTTACTAGTTCTGTTCGTTGCCTTTTGATACCATTTGCATTAAAATTAACAATTGTTAAATTATGAAGAATACGATTATTATATAGAGACATTTTGAAGAAATATTGATATTAGTTCGCTTATGAAGTTTTTTTATTTTTTGGACGTACGGTTTTATTAGATCGGTAATAAAGAATATTACTAGTTCTATTAATGATTCTTGTGTTGTCTTGGTCGGTTTGATTATTTCTTTGGCTTGGTGTTCTTGGTCTTACTGTGTCTGCGAAGGTTTTGTTTGTATTTGCGTGGGAAATATGGTTGATCGTGTGGCGCGCATGTAAGTTCTTAACGCTATTAGTTTCAATTTTATATTGAGATTCCTCTAATCGATGTTGTTTGTAAGTTTGTTGACATTTATTAATTTGTTGCTTCAAAGTTTTGTAATAATTGCATCCTTTATAGCTGGCTGTATGCGCTTCATTGCAGTTTACGCAGGTAGGTCTTTCGTTAGGTTGCTTTTGGCATTCGGAGTAATGGTGGTTCTCACTGCATTAATCACACCGTGGTGTTAGTTTGCAATAGTTTTTTGTATGTCCAAATCTTTGGCAACGTGTACATTGCGGTATTTCTCGCGATTTTCTACGCGGTTCGGCAGAAACTATTGAGTGTCTTAGTTTTGTAAGCCCGTGAATTTTCATGCCTTGTTCATCCTTACCGAGGTCTACTGCACATAAAGGCAGGGATCTTTTGTCCCTATCAAGCAGTCTAACGACCTTTTGAACTGGGTACTTATATTGCAATTCCTCTAATATTTCTTTTTCTTTTACTGATAACGGGACATTTCTTATGACTACTGTAAATGAAAATTTTTGGGGGTCTTTAAAGGTATGATATTTTAAATTATTATTATCGTAGAATTTTGTTAAGTTTCTGTCAGTAATGTCTGTTAAATTTATTTTTATGGCATTGTTTTTATATTGAGTTGTAAATTCGTTCTCTACGATATTTTCAATATCTTGTTCAACTAATTGATAATTCTTTACTTCGTGTAAATATAGCGGTGGTATCGTTATCCTAATTGTTTTTTCACTGATACTTAATGTTTCATTTATGTCTTTATTGACTGTTTAAAGTGGAAAATATTTGTTGTTTTGTATTAGAGACTGGTCGTCTAGGAGGTAGCGCTTTTCGTGTTCTCCAGGTATCGGAGAGCTGGGATGGCGTTTACGCTTTCCAGTGAACTGGGTCTGTGTGAAATCTGTTTGTGAATTGCCTGCTGCGACTGCTGCTGCTGTCCCGTTGCCGGGCATGGTTATTAACTTTAATTAGGTCTCTCATCAGAGAGAGACCTAATAAGGTATGCAGTATGACTGTTTAGCACTCAATTTATATATATATATATATATATATATATATATATATATATATATATATATATATATATATATATATATATATATTTGTAAGTTCACTTTTAATAAAAGATATTTATATTTGCCAGAAAGTTAGGCAGATATTTCTTTTTAACAAGATCACTATCGTACACATCCAACTGGTTTCGATGTTCGCGCACGACTTAACTGATTCTTGTTAACAAACATATTCGAAGTGACGACTGACTTGGCTGTAATAATAAATGTTCTGTTGAGATTTTTTACGAACGGGTTGTAACATTTCCAGGGTTGCAATTTGCCATCTTGGATAACTATGTGCCTCAGATCTTTTTAATCGTCGGGCCTTGTTGCATGAAGTTTCGTTTTAGGGTGCCCCCAAAAAAGAAATCTAATGGTATTATATCTAAATAATATAAGACACCAGTCACCGCCCCCTTTGGTCGCTCAGACCACGGCATGTTCACTGCTTCCTGCTCTCTGCAACGCGAGGTCACATAGTCATCACACCCACGTATCGTTTGGCACTACAACTCCGCGAACTGGGACGAAATGCGAGATTACTTTCCCTTATTTCCATGGGCGTCTGTCTGATTCTCTCATTTTGAACCCTCTGATATCTTACAAAACGCCACAGAAAATATCCAAGCTGGCATGGATTTATTTATTCCACGTACACAGAAAACCTCCTCAGCCACTCAAAAGCCCTGGCTCTCTAAATCATGTAACAAGGCCAGACTTGAAAAGGTCAAAGCTCACAAAACGCTTCTACACAATCCCAGTCAGGAAAACCTTCAAGCATTTAACGACGCAAGAAACCGCTATGTCCGCATTTTTTCTGAGGCAAAAAACTCGTTTAATAACCACATCAAAAACAAAGTCCTCTCAAACTCCAGCGGCAGCAAACCCTTCTGGACTTTTGCTAAATATATTGGGAATAATTTCTGCAAGAGCACGTTTCCACCTCTTGTTTTAGGGGATGAAATTGTTTCTACCGCCTTGGGCAAGGCTGGACTTTTTGCCTCGTTGTTCGCCGGCAACTCTACTCTCAACCAACCTCCAAATGTTCAACCACCAACAGTCCCCAATGTCACGCATAAAATGACGGATATCATTTTAAAAACTAAAAAGGTACGAAAGATGCTCTCTTCTCTTAATACCAGGAAAGCCTCTGGCCTTGACGTGATCCCAGCCAATGTTCTCAAAAAATGCGCACCGGAACTTGCTCCTGTCCTGACTCGTCTGTTTCAGACATATACAAAGGATCCAAAGCGCTACCTAGCAACTATAGGCCTATTTCTCTTCTTTCAATCGTCTCTAAAGTGATGGAAAAGTATATAAACACCGAATTAGAAAAACACAATCTAATCCACGACAGGCAGTATGGATTCTGTCAACGCGGATCAACTGCCGACCTCCTTTCATTTGTCACCCATTCTTGGAACAAGTCTATGGAACTACACGGTGAATCTCAGATTGTCGCTCTAGACAAATCCAAAGCATGCGACCAGGTCTGGCACGCAGCGCTGCGTAAAAAAAACTATGTACCTGGAAAGCACATTCCCTCTCCAACCGGAGCATCTCTGTTGTCTTGGATGGCCATTCCTCCAAACTGTATCCAATTAATGCAGAGTCCCTCAAGGTTCAGCTTTAGCCCCTACTTTGTTTCTTCTCCACATCAATGACCTTCTCTCTAGCACATCCAACCCCGTTCACAGTTACGCGAATGACAGCACCCTCCACTCAAATATACAATATTCTAAGCCTGTCTCTTTAGCCCAATTAGATGAGGATCGCAGACTCGTAGAGTGTTCTGTCTCTGTGGATCTCCAAAAAATATTAGACTGGGAAAGTAAAAATCTTGTACAATTCAACTCCACCAAGTCTTGCTTTCTATCTCATAGGAGATACACCAGCCCTAGACCCATCACAATGAACAACCAAGTTATTCAAAGTAATAAGTCCTTTTCACTTGTTGGCATTTCTGGCGTTCGAAATCTCAATTGGCACCAACATGTCACATCAATTGCAAAAGCGGCTGCTAAGAAATGAGGTTTCCTCTTCTGGGCTCGCAAATACTTTTTACCAGCTAATCTCTATACCTTATATACTTCACAAATAACGCCAAAACTCGAATACTGCTCCCACATCTGGGGTGTCGCTGCCGCTTCTACATTCGCTTTCCTGGACTCGAGTCGGAAGAGAGCTATACGTCTCATCGGTGACCCTACCCTCGCCCAAAGGCTGCCCTCCCTTGCCCACTGACGTGCCGTTGGTGACCTCCCTCTCTTTTATAGATATCTGCACGGGCACTGCTCAGAGGAGCTTTCCTCCATAGTTCCCCCACCTGCTGTCCCCAACAGATCTTACCAGGGGAACAAAGCGAATGCACCGTTTTACTTTCAAGGTCACCAGACATAGAACATCTTGTTATGCCCGCTCCTATGTCCCGAGGACTTCCAAGTTGTGGCACATGTATTTCCTTCTCCTTCGAACCTCCAAACCTTCAAGTCCAGAATTAACAAGTTGCCTCTTTCCTCCTTGTCGACACCCAGGGTACAATAGTATTAAGGCTGTCAGCACTCGTGGTGTGTTGTTGAAATATAATAAAAAAGACAGAGGTGAACACTCAACGATCTACCTTCGACCAGTCCCTATTCCAAGATGTGTTTGTTAAAAGTATTCTCTTACTTGTGCATGATACCGCTGAGGGACCATATGCAGTTAAAGGAACAGTTTGTGCTCGAGGAGATTATCGTCTTTCTCTAATACCATGACGATCATAAGATATACAGCGACTGACAACATGTGTGCACCAAATGGGCAAAATTTTTACTTTTCAGCTGTCAAAACACATTTCAGCACCCTTAATTTCTGCTTGTCTGAATACCCATTAAATCCCGATCAGACATACCAACTGGTTTTTCCTTAATTAAACGTTGCATTTTTCGAAATAGGCAAAATACAAAATTCGCTCTTTTCCGAAAATCAACCGAAAGCGCTATTTTTTCAAAATGTATTAGTAATACATTATGATTTACATTTCTTAAACTTTTATTGACAATCGGTAAAGTGAAAATTTAAGGTCACATTTTTTGAGCTTCACTCAAAGCTTAGTCTTTAAAGAATAAATCAAACTGGCCAGTTCAAGATCTATAAGTTCCATCTAAATTTTGTCTAAAATCTTGAGAACACAAGTGGAACTGAATGAAAGACAATTGTTTTACAATTTAATGTTTATTTTTATGTTAGTAATATACAATCATTGATTTCTTACCTTAATACATTAAATATTAATGTTCTTACATAATCTCCATTTTTAGCTGTTGTTAGCAGTAGCTAACTTTTTTTCTGGAATTTAATATTTGTTCTGTCTTATCTTGAGAATTGCAATGTTAGTTTAGAAACTTACCAGGAACATCACCTTAATTTGCTTCAACTATTTATATGAATAAACTTAGTATCTATTTTTTTATATATACTTGTAAAATTGAAAAGTAATTCCTGCCCAAAGTATTTTATATTTGGAGACGACACAGATTTAAAAGCATTGTATTGCATACCTAGATACCTAAAATTTCATGAATCATTTTTCTAACCAGGCTCTAGCCTGGAGATCCCACAAATTTGGGACTTCAGGCAGAACAGTACAAAAGCAGCATAAGTATTGCGCTATATTAAGATCTTCCAGCCTTATAAAGTATTTCTTATCTTGCTAATAATAAATCTAATAGATAGATACTTTTAGGTTACGGTTAATAGGCAATGGTGACCTCATTATCGACCAGATTTGGATCCACTTGGGCTCAATCACTGTATACTACGCTTCTCGCTTATTTGATAACGGTTACAACATTTGGAAGTTAAATCAATACAAATTGACCAAAATGTACTACTAAAACCTTTGCTTTCAAACTACAGGCACACTCTAAAATATTTAACAATCTGGCAACTTTGCTCTTCTTCCCTTCGTGACGTCATTCCATTTTTATCGGAAAAATACTACACTTACTTTGTTACTATAGTCACTAGGTGAACTTGCGATTGCCGTTAGAGCAATAAACCATCAACCATTTTACTTAAGTAAAAAAATATATTTTTTCAGGCATCTGGTCGATATATTAATGGTAGTAATGCAGCTGGGAACTGGTTGTGTTTACATTGTTTTCGTTGGAGTCAATACTAAACAGTTTGTGGATGCTTTTGATGGACCCGAGTTCAATGATTCGGTTTGGATGTGTTTGCTGGTACCCGCATTCATGGCAATAATACTTGTACCGAACTTAAAACTTTTAACACCATTCACCACCGTTGCCAATATATTTACATTGATCTCGTTTCTAATCATTATGTATTACATTTTTGAGAAAATGCCTCCTATAGGGTACGTGTCTATGGCCCGCATGACCGAAGAATATGCATTATATTTTGGTACGGCAATATTCGCATTAACTTCTCCCTCTCTGGTAAGTATAATTAAAATAAAAATTTTGCGGAGCCCCCACGTTATAATAGAGAATTCTCAACAATATTTTCAATTTTTTTTAACTAAACTATCCATTAATTCAAAAACTTTAACTTTGGTATATAGTAAAAACCTTATAAAGGCTACATGGGCCCAAAGTTATATAAAAATAGCTTTACTATTTTCGAAGATATACAGGGTGTACCATTTAAAACCCCATACGCCATTTGCTTTAAAACTAAAAAGGTCTGTTTGAAAATTGTGCAAGGTGTTAGATTGGGGAGGCGAAAGGCTTGCACCTTGCCGAAAAAAATATATTTCTATTATCACACATGTAGATGGCGGTGCTGTGCAAATGAACTGTTCGATCCTCAAATGATTGAAATAGGTTGCGTTTGATAGAGAATTAAATTCCGAATAAATTTGTTGCTATTTATTACTGTCATAAAATTAACCATTTATATATACAGGATGGTCCTCCGGGAGTTCCCACGATCTATTGCGAGAAAACTATCAATAGGAAAAACTAGCATAACTGAACAAGCATAAGGATGGAACTTTTGTTTTCGTAAAATTCGCACAACGGAGGTTTTGGACAATCCTGACTCCAGTGCTACTTGCCTCGTTGACTTTGTAAGGTACGTTGCAAAATACCTAAAAATTGCTGTCTCAATTTGCTCGTTGTCAACAACGGGTTTAGCCCTCTGCACCTTTTTCTTGACAGATCCGCAGTTTTTGAAATTGTCTAATATTCGTTTAACGGTTTTACATGACGGTTTCTGTTTGTCTGGATATCTATCAGCAAATGTATCACACGTTCGCGAAATTGCTTTATAACATTGTCCATAAATAGTAAATAAAATTTAAATAATCTTCGTGTGTATAATTTAACCGTGCCATTATTAGCTAGTTAATCAAAAAACTGTCAACATTTCCATAGAAACAGACTCGGCAATTTATTTTCCATGGCTAACGCTTATGGTAGGAAATTTATCAAAATATCAGGCTTTGAAATTAGTTTTTTCAAAATAAAATGAAAACCGTTTGATTTAGGTATAGGTAATAACATACAAAGTATCAGTTATTTTTTGAGCTTAACACGATAATGTTATAAAAAAAGGGGGTTCCAATTTGAAAATCTCGAGATTTTTGCAATTTCTCATTGAAAACTTCAAGAATTTTTTTGGACACTCTGTATACTCTATCGTTAGTCTCGATGTGGAAATAGATGGGAGTCAAATATCTTTTAAGATAATTCTAAAAATCGTCACGAAATATGTTCTTATTATAAAAATATCGGTATCTTCATGACTGGCCGTAAATGTCAAATTTTATCTTAAAGTCTAAATATCTTCTGGACGGTTGATGATAGGTATAGAACATTATTTACAAAAAGTGTTCCGAATTTATTGTAAAATCCGAAAATGTAATAAAATATAGGGTGTTTCATTTAAAATAAGCGAATCGACATCTACTTTCGGCATAACCGGAAGTGACGCCATCTTGAAAATATTTTTAACCTGTGGCCCCCAACTTTAGTGTAATATCCAATTTTCAGGTTTTTCCTATTGATAGTTTTCCCGCAATCGATCGTAAGACCACCCTGTATATATATATATATATATATATATATATATATATATATATATATATATATATATATATATATATATATACAGGGTGTTCAAATAAGGGCACGGACCGGCTATATCTCGAAAACCGTCACAGCTGCAGCTTTCGGAAAAAAATTAGCATAAGTAAAGTGGCCATGAGAAAATGTTGGAAATTATTTTCAGCTTCCTAAATCTGCCGCTAGGTGGCGAAAATGCCATGGCATACCTAAAATCATTAATTTCTCGAAAATCTTGACGCATAACATAAACTGGTTTTAGGTAATTTGTAATGAACGTTCACTTATCTACAACTTCTGTTAAAAAAAATTTTCCTTATAGACCAGTGGCGGAGGTAAGGGGCGAGGATTTTTTTTTATAAACAAATGCCTATAACTTGATAACCAGTAAAGATAATTTCAAGATTTTTGGCTTGTTGGAAAGAGATCTCATAAGAAATTCCACGTATTAGTATTTTAAATTCACAGTCACACATGCACAAAATATAGAGGGCGTTAGAGTAGACGAGTCTAGTTTTATTAAATTTTATGAAAAATTTCAAATGGCAGCATAGTATTATAATATAACTATCGAAAAGTAGATGAAGTTAGAAAGAACTCAGTGAAAACCCAAAACGAATATGTTTTTCCGATTCAGAGAAAACTCGAATTTTATGTATTTTGATGCTTATTATGCCATTTCTCAAAATTAAATATGAATATAGAAAAATCTCTCTAGAATATTTGTTTTCAGGCATCGTTATACAAATTAACATAGTTACCAATAACAATTAATCACTTTAATATGAAATATATTTATCACCTTATCACAAAACTAAGATACAAGAGCCAATAATCGAATTTAAGGTTATATTCGTAAATTAAGTGATTGTATTATGAAAACGAAACTATATGAATGTGAAACACCTAAAATTTAACTAACATATAATTATTTACAAATGTTCCAACTGCTGTCCGTTTTTATGTATACATTTAACTAATCTCTGACGAGTAGAGGCTACCGCCGTTTGAACTTCAGCCGTAGATATGCTATTAACAGCAACTTGTATCCATCATATTTTCTCTAGTCGTTTTTAGAGTTTGATATACCAAATCTTTCACTCTCCCCCATAAATAAAAATCTATGCAAGTCAAATCAGGTGATTTGGGTGGCCATGGAAATAAGCTTCCTCTTTCTATCCACCGATTTGGAAATTGAACATTATGATATTCGCGTACAATTTGCGCGAAGTGTGCTGGACACCCGTCATGTTGCAACCACATTATTAATCTTGTTTCTAGGCAAATGTCTTCCAATAACATTTTTAAGCTTTGAGTTAAAAAATTTAAATACAGATCTCCGTAAAAAAATATGGTCCAACAAATTTCCCTTCAGCTATACCACACCATACGTTTAGAGTCCATCGATTTTACCGATCTAATTCTCTCATCCAATGGGGATTACTGTCCGACCAATAGTGCATATTATGGAGATTTACTTATTCACAATTTGAAAATGTTGCTTCATCTGTCCATAGTATTTGGGATAGAAATCGTGGTGTTTCTTCTAGGATGCTCAGCATCCAATGGCAATAATTCAGTATGTGGTCACAATCAGCTTCATTTAGCGCCTGATGCAATACTATGTGATATGGATGCATATTATGGTCTTTTAAAATATTGTATACAGACCCTACAGTCACACCTAAGTTTCTAGAAATTTGTCGTACACTAATATGTGGATTTGTGGTAACAAGAGCAATTACATTAGTAATGTTTTCTTTATTTCTAATCCTACGAGCTCTGACTTGTCTCCCGGTGTGCCTTACAGATCCAGTTTCCCGCATATATCTTGCAATGCGACTAGACACCTCTCTTGAGTAATGTCTCTATGGGGGTACCTTAATACATATTCTCGTGATGCGATAACAGAAGAATTCCGAAAACATTGTAAATAAATTTCAAACATATCAGATGCTTCCTCGTTGGAATAAGACATCCTGAAAACGTAAAATACTAACTATCAATAAAAAACACACAGAAACACTACAAATAATTAATAAGATCAGTAATAAATTGAACATAAGATTTTGACGTCTATAAAACAAATTCTTTCAATTGTCCTACCTTCGCTGACAACACATGCACCACATTGATTGAAGTACAAAACTGCATATGAATTTTACATGCGTATTAACAAGTGTTTAAATGATTGTAGACAATGCTTGTATTTATTACTATATTATGATAGAGACATGTATGGAATGAATTTTCAAAATAAATACTTAGCATTTTCTCTAAACGCCTAATGAAAAGTGTTTCGTTTTCATAATATTAATTAATTTTTTCATGACTTCTCCATTACTTCTATATTGTAATTTTAATAAAGTAATAAATTTATTTCTTTTTAAAGTGATATAAATGCTATTGGTAAGTACGTTAATTTGTATAACGATTGTAATGAAGTTTGAGTTCATTCCGTGTCCGTGTCCACTTGGCAGACATGGTATTCTAATTTAAAGTAGATACCTTCAGGGATATAATCAAATAATATTTATCGTATTTTGCTTTAGTGCGTAGGGTGTACAGATGTTAGTTAAATTTTAGGTGTTTTACATTCATATAGTTTCGTCTTCATAATACAATCACTTAATTTACGAATATAACCTTAAATTCGATTATTGCCTCTTGTATCTTAGTTTTATGATAAGGTAATAAATATATTTCATATTAAAGTGATTAATTGTTATTGGTAACTATGTTAATTTGTATAACGATGCCTGAAAACAAATATTCTATAGAGATTTTGCTATATTCATATTTAATTTTGAGAAATGGCATAATAAGCACCAAAATACATAAAATTAGAGTTTTCTCTGAAACGGAAAAACATATTCGTTTTGGGTTTTCACTGAGTTCTTTCTAACTTCATTTACTTTTCGATAGTTATATTATAATACTATGCTGCCATTTGAAATTTTTCATAAAATTTAATAAAACTAGACTCGTGTACTCTAACGCCCTCTATATTTTGTGCATGTGTGACTGTGAATTTAAAATACTAATACGTGGAATTTCTTATGAGATCTCTTTCCAACCAGCCGAAAATCTTGAAATTATCTCTACTGGTTATCAAGTTATAGGCATTTGTTTATAAAAAAAAATCCTCGCCCCTTACCTCCGCCACTGGTCTATAAGGAAATTTTTTTTTAACAGAAGTTGTAGGTAAGTGAACGTTCATTATAAATTACCTAAAACCAGTTTATGTTATGCGTCAAGATTTTCGAGAAATTAATGATTTTAGGTATGCCATGGCATTTTCGCCACCTAGCGGCAGATTTAGGAAGCTGAAAATAATTTCTAACATTTTCTCATGGCTACTTTACTTATGCTAATTTTTTTCCGAAAGCTGCAGCTGTGACGGTTTTCGAGATATAGCCGGTCCGTGCCCTTATTTGAACACCCTGTGTATATATATATATATATATATATATATATATATATATATATATATATATATATATATATATATATATATATATATATATATATATATATATATATATATATATATATATATATATATATATATATATATATATATATATATATATATATATATATATATATATATATATATATATATATATATATATATATATTTATTTATTTATTTTATTTGCCAACAACAATTAATACAAATTTATACTCAGAATTTACAACAAAAAAGTTAAAGCACATAAGTATACTCATACTTGTGCGTGCTTCGCCTTATAATTAGCTATCCTATCAAAGCATACACTACAACAAATCCTACATTAGACATCTGACCGTCCTTCAATATTTAAATTATTTAAATTCTCAAGCATCCCTCCATCCACCGCACACACCCTCTCACCTCTATTCCAGTGTGAATAAATGAGGTATATCCCTTCAACAACAATCGCTCAAAGCATTTCATCCCTCTAACGCCTCTCTGTTCAAACCCATCCTGTCTTCCACCCAATCTACTCCTGGCACAAGCAGATGACAACCTTGTCTCCAATCAATACACAGCCAAAAACAACCAGTCTCGCTTATACACGCATTTAGACTTACCCTCAGCCACTCACTAGCTCCTGCCCTCGCACACCATCCCATAAGTCGCTTATACACACCTTTATACTTACTCACAGACACTCACTAGCTCCCGCCTTCGCACATCATCCCATAAGTCACAAGCATACACTCACACATACCCGACATACTCTCACGCTAACGCTACGCCCACACTTGCACACCCACGTATGCAGCACTCCTCCATTGCTATTCATTCGTAACCACAATTATAAGCTGTCTTTACGTACCATGGTTTTTTCAAAAATGCTGTATTAAGATTTCTAATCTTTCGTAATTTTGCAATATGTATTTTTTTATTTTTTTCCGAAATGTATAATTCTTTTCTATAGTCTTAAGTTTGGCTGGAACAAGATTATATAATCTTGGTCCAAGAAAGTCAATAGTTTTCCGTGAAATAGTTTTTTTACATCTTGATTTGATTTGTTACCTGCCTTGTTAGATATTGATGCTGTGTCTGTTTCTGTAATAAGGCCTTATCGTGGGTATGCTGTACGAGCGCAAGAATATACAACCCCTTAATATTCATAACACCCGTATTTGAGTTGTATAACAATTTTGTGGGACAATCAACTGCTTTGTTTAGTATAGATCTTAATATGAAATTCTGTGTTATGCAAAGCGGTTTTAATGTCGATTTATAAGCCGATCCCCAACAGAATATTCCGTATCGTAATATGGACGCTAGCAGACCATCATAAACGTCAAGCAAAGTGTTCAGAGACATTATATTTCGCAGAACATAAAAAACATAGATAAGTTTACGTAGCCTATTATTCAGATATTCTATGTGCGTTTGCCATTTTAGTGAATTTTCGTAGAAAAAATTCACTAATGGGGAGATCCCGACTTTTGAATTTTGAAAAAATTTTTGCAAATGAGCGCGAACTAGGACCCCTAGAACCCATATCCGGGGTCAGTTTCAATTTTTATATGTTTATATATATATATATATATATATATATATATATATATATATATATATATATATATATATATATATATATATATATATATATATATATATATATATATATATATATATATATATATATATATATATATATATATATATATATATATATATATATATATATATATATATATATATATATATATATATATATATATATATATATATATATATATATATATATATATATATATGTATCACACCGATAACTCAAAAAATAATGGGCCAATTTTGATGAAATTTAGCATGTACGTTTCTTTTGTAAATAGCTTGGATAAGTTCGTTAGTCAAATCGGACGAGGTTTTCCGGGAAAATTTTGAGTTTTCATTAGAAAAAAATTCTTATCTCAAAAAGTAATAAGCCGATTTTAATAAAATTTGGCATGTACCTTCCTTTTGTAAATGGCCTTGATAAGTTTGTTAGTCAGGAAAATCAGACGAGGTTTTCCGGGAAAATTTGAGTTTTCATTCGAAAAAAATTTTTATCTTAAAGAATAATAGGCCGATTTTGAAAAAATTTGGCATGTACCTTCCTTTTGTAAATGTCTTTGATAAGTTCGTTAATCAGAAAAATCGGACGAGGTTTTCCGGAAAAATTTTGAGTTTTCATTTGAAAAAAATTTTTATCTTAAAAAATAAAAAATCTATGATAACGAAATTTGGTAGGTAGGTTTACGATATAAAAAGTAAACTATACACCAAAATTTAGATTTCTATGTTACAAGAAAAAAAAGTTATAATAAAATATTTTGTGCCAGATCATTTTTATGAAAATTCACTACCATAACGCACTTGCTGCGTCTTCGACTTTTAAGTTCTTATCTACCATAATACCGAGGTACTTTAGACTATCTACACTGTTGATAGGTTCAGTGTGTCCAGGGATAACTATATCTGGCATTGTTTCAAGTCCAGCGGATGTTGGCAAGAACACAATATACTTTGTTTTCTTGACGTTAAGATACAAATTGTCATGGTTCAGCCTACGGTTGAGCTCCCCAATCAATAACGCCGCACTTCGGATTGTCTCGGGCCAGTTAATCCCATCACAGAGCAGAACTGTATCGTCTGCGTATGAAATCAAGGATACATTACCGCCGTCAAAAGTTGCCAGAGCATCATTGATGTATATCAAGAACAAAACTGGACCCAAAATTGTTCCTTGTGGGACTCCTCTTTTTATTGTCAATGATTCGCTTGTGTTGCTATATAATATCACAACTTGTTGCCCGTTTTTCAAATAGTTTTCAAACAAACTCAACGCAACTCCTCTAAATCCAATGTTTTCTTACTTATTCAAAAGGGTTTCATGAGAGACCATATCAAAAGCTTTCTGAAGATCAAGAAAGACTCCGATGACTTTCCTATTGTTTTCAAAATTACCCACAATAGTTGTCTTCAGTTTATGAAGAGCATTTTCTGTGGATAAACCTGTTCTAAAACCATACTGGTTGTGGGAGAGAATACTATATTTGTCAAGAAAGCCAATCACTCTTTTTTTAGACACTTTTCAAAAATCTTTGCGCACGTATTTATTAGACTAATGAGTCTATAGTTTTCCATTAGTAGTTGGTCACCATGTTGGTTTTATGTATTGGCATAACAACACCTTTTTTAAATTGCAGTGGGATTTTTCCTGTCTCAAATATTTTGTTTATTATAATCACCAATGCCCCTACCACAAACTGGTGTGCTATTTTAACGTAGTAAGATGTTATGCCATCCTCTCCAGGTGCAGAATTATTTTTAAGGAGTTAATAACTTCTATGACTTCATTGTTTGTAACCGCGTTTAAATAAAAAGTGCTTGAAGGTACATTGTCTCTTTTATAGCTTTTCCCACTGTAATTCTTGTTTCCTGCCCCGTCCTGCCCTTGCCCGAAACCAATAAAAAATTCGTTTAAGGCGTTAGCAATCTGTGAACCGGTTTTAGTGGTCGAACCATTCGCTAATTTTACTGAGGTAATTCTCTGTACCTCCTTCTTTCGCCTGTTTGTTATTTTATTAATCGTATTCCAAACCTTGCTTTTATTTTTTTCTGACAATCTGATTCGGTTTCTATAGTAGTTGTTCTTTGTCTCCCTAATCAGGTTTGTTAACTTATTCTTATAGACTTTATACTGAGTTTCTAAAGCCTGGTTATTTTTATCTTTAAGCCACTTTGATCTCAATTTGTCTCTCACTCTAAGCGAGGTGATTAACCCATGTGTTATCCAAGGTTGCTTATTTCTTTTAACGATGGTGGTAATATTTGTCGCTCCGTTAATAGCGCCAGTAAATATATCCGTCAGGTGGTCAGTCATTACCTGTACATCCTCCATGTCCCGGAAAACACTCCAGTCTTCTGATTCTAAGTGCTAAAAAAAATTTTCTCTGTCCACAACTTTTTTTGTTTTA
Source organism: Tillus elongatus (assembly GCA_964006375.1). NCBI lineage: Eukaryota > Metazoa > Arthropoda > Insecta > Coleoptera > Cleridae > Tillus > Tillus elongatus. The sequence goes on from OZ023263.1 coordinate 198,126,202, forward strand.
ACTTTTGTGTGAACTTCAGAGTCTTATTTTGGACCATAAAATCCACAAAGCAGCTGTAGTGATCCGTGACACTGGTCTGCAGGACACAAGGCCTGATTGATATTTCCGACCCCCTGTATTGCTTTGCAATACTCTTGCCCAACCTAACAAACATATGATCTATACATGTCTCAGAATCCTTGGCTACTCTAGTAGGCAAATTTATTTGTGACACATATCCATAATTCTCAAAGATATTTACGTACTTGATATTAGTAGGGGTTTTCAAGTTTAATATGTCAATATTAATATCTCCAACTATTATGTCAATATCAAGATTTCTTTTCTTGTCCAAAAATGCACTCAAATTATCTAGGAAAATGTCTGCGCCTGATGATGGTGACCTATACACATCGATATATATATATATATATATATATATATATATATATATATATATATATATATATATATATATATATACTTTTAGTTTGAGGAATTATAACCGAGAATTGATTGATCAGGTAATGGGTATAGGTGATAATAATTGTAACTTTCGATCTCGACAATGGGTATTTCTATAATAAATACTATTTGATTTTGTTTAGAATAACTTTTGATTATCATTACCTTTTCAAAAAGCAGAACATTCCCGAATTCCTAATGAGAAGGTAATTTTACATTGGTAAGTTGATCTTGTATAAATCGTGTTTCCTGAGATAAATCGGCTGGTTCTATAATTGGATAATGAAAGGTATTTATTTATTAAATTTTTTGGTAAGAAAACTGGATTTGTGTCAAAAGCATTTGTACCAAGAAGAAATTATAGTTGTATACTTTTAACTCAATCGTTTTGATTGCACTTTCGACTTGTAGAATCCGTGACATTAAAACCACTTGATTATGTGCTAGTGTCTTGGTAACATTCTGAAACTTATTAATATATTTTTCTAATAGAGTAATTTGTTCCTTCATTAGAGTTTTTACCTTCTGATTATCCGATAAAAGAGAAATTGCTTCATGATACCTTGCATCATTTTGATCTAAATTGCCTGTGATACTTTTAATTATTGAACCCATTCCATCTATAAGACTCCTTTTTTGTCTCTTTATGCCTGGATTAATCTGATTGATTTGACTCACAGTCTTACTTTCTAATGAAATTATTAAATTATAAGTGTTAAAATATGGTTATGTGTGGTGGAATTTTTTATTGCCAACGTCAGTCTATTAAGTTTTCACTGTAGTGCCTTGAACTCACTTATTGCAGAACTCACGTCAAATATTTGAATAAACGACGAGTTAACAACGATATTTTGGGCAGATCCCAGTTTAAGTGGAAGTATACCTGGATTTTGGTTTAGTTGGTTGAATTTCGGGATTCTGGTGTCTCCGAATGTCTCCATTTGTGATAAAAGAGGTGGGTTTTAATTCTTTTAAATGAATTATTTGTATATGATTTTTACTATGTCTAATTTTTGCCTTGTTATGTTCCAAAAATTCGAGGTAGAGAATTTATTATCTTTTTTATTTCTTTTCCCTATTTTTTTTTTGTAAACAATTTACCTAATCTAAAATTAAGGGTTCTGTACCTAATTGATTTCTTTTCTTTGTTAGATTGAACTTTTTGTTCAATATTCTTATAAAGATTTGCAATATAATTTTTGTGACTGACCACATAGTCGTAAAAATGTTCATTAATTAGATATTAAGGATCTCGAGTATTGGTATGGCCCAATGTAGGTTATAGTGGTGTGTATTTGGTGGTGCTGTGAATTGAATTATTATAAGCTATTAGTGCATATTTTATTAGTACTTTAGGATCTTTTTCTTTGTGTGTCTGACGCAAAATGCGTATGTGTTCAACTAGAGTCGAGTGAAACCTTTCTATTAGACCATTAGATTCGTGCTGTTAAGGGGTTGTAAAATGGATATTTATTTTATATAAGTTTAGTAGTTCTTGCACTGTTCCATTTCGGAATTCTAATCCGGAATCGGAGACGATATTAATTGGTTTCCCGTAAAAATAAAAGTAGGTAATTAAAGCGTTAGATATCTCTACAGCATTTATTCCCGAAATGGGGTTTGCATTAGCTAATTTAGTAAAAGCATCTATAACTGTTAAAAATTGGTGGTTGTCAAAGTGAAATACATTTATATGTACTAAATCAAAAGGTTTGCTTACCGTTTCTGTTAAGACTAATGATGTGTACGGCGGTTTCCTATTTTATTTTGTTACATTACATATTTGACAGTTATTTATATAATTTGTAACGTCTTGCTTCATCGTGTGACAATAATAGTTTCTTTTTAGACGGTCCACTGTTTCGTTTATCCATCTATGATTTGTTTTACCTTCGTGTCGGTACTTTACCAGTAATAATTGTTCCTCTGTTTGTTTAACAAAGTTTACTAATTTAGTACACCTGATTAATTTTAATTTGCCGGGCCTAAATTGTTCTATATAAATTTTATTAAAATTCCTATACATTTTATCGTTGTGAAAAAATATATGAAACGTTTTATTTTCGCTGGTATAATCTTTTAAAAATTTAATAATGAGGTTTATGTTAGCTTTAGGGATTTTTAATTGCAGTATCTTATAATTGTAGAAATTTTCAGTTTTTACGTCAATTCTGTCATGTGGATTATTGGCTATAATGATTTGATTGGGTTTATTGTTGATTATTTCATCTAATATAGGAATACCAGGATTTGTGTTATCATCTCCGTTTATCGAGCGGGCAGTTTCCTCAAAATCGTTGCGGTTTTCGTCATCATTTATGTAATTAGATTGTGTCGTAGGAGGTTTAATTTGTATGTCTTGTAAAAGATTAAATTTGGGTGTATTATGCGGGTTTGCATGATTTGCAGCATTTGATGGACCGGGGCTATTGACCGTTTTGTCTTCATTGTTTAATTGTTCGATTGGATTTTCCGCTAGATCTCTTAAATAATCTAGAATTTCCTGATCTATTTGTCCGGGACTTCCTACTACGCTTTCACTCTCGATAGCGTTAATTTTGATACGTGATAAAGCATCAGCGTTGATATTCTTTTTGCTTTTTTTACACGATTTCATAATCGTATTCAGAAAGTCGTAATCGCCATCTTGTTAATTTAGAGTTTGGCTGTTTTAAATTAAATAACCAAGTTAATGGTCGATGATCCGTGTATATTTTAAATTTCTGGCCAAACAAATAAGGTCTAAAATATTTACAAGCCCAAACTATGCCTAAAAGTTCGTTTTCGATGGTTGAATATTTACATTCGCTTTCGTTTAAAGTCCTTGATGCATGCGCTACCGGTTTGTCATACGCCGCCATCGCCGGTCCCAAGCCCGGGTGAAAAAGGAGGACGGGGTGGAGTAACAACCACGTTAAAAAACCAGGATCCGTCTGGCCCGGACGGTAGCACCCTGTAAGGGACCCTAGCTAGGGATACAGCATCTAGCAGGTGGTAGTGGAATTTTCCTTTACGTCATAGTAGAGGATTTTTTCACGCCCGAGGAGGTACCACCCCATGCATCAAAGGGCCGGTGAAGTCCCAACGGACGTTTCCGGTTCTGGTGTATGAGTCGGTTTCCATTATAAACAAAAATGATGATGGCTCCTCCTTGTACGAAAGATTCCGGAAGTAAAATACCCCTCCATTCGGATCTCCGAAAGATGGGGGGTACAGAGGGCGCCAACATCAAGATTTAACATATCCTTCTCCAATATATGTGGCCTAAATTCTAACCTAAACTCCGTCCACCATTTCCTCCAGGCTAATAGGCCCCAACTCCTCTTTCTCACCGAAACCCAAATAAGTGCCGAAACAGCCACTAATCACCCTAATTTCCCGAGGTATGAGCTCCTTACTTCTTTTAGATTGCATGGAGGCGTGTGTGTATACGTCCGTAGCAATCTACCCTGCACCAGACTTCCCAATTTAGAAGCTGGAAGAAAAGACATTCTATGGATAAAACTCTCTCTCAGGGCTGCAACTAAATTCATCTGTTGCATTTACCGGTCACCTTCTGACAACAACTTTGTCCAGCTCTTTGACTACCTTTCTGAAAAAATCGACCATCTGATTTCAGAATATCCTTCCTCCGAGGTCACTATTCTTGGTGACTTCAATGTCCATAATAAGGAATGGCTAGGATCTTCTAAAACCGATCCACAAGGGAGAGCAGCGGAGGCCTTTGCAATCAGCAATTCTTTAGCCAATATGGTTCAGCAACCTACTTACTTTCCTCGCATCCCAACACACAGCTCAAATCCCTTGGATGTCTTTCTTACTACAAAACCTGAATGCTACAAGATATCAGTCACCGCCCCCCTTGGTCGTTCAGACCACGGCATGGCCACTGCTACCTGCACAATGCAACTCGAGGTCACACAGTCATCACACCCACGTATCGTTTGGCACTACAACTCCGCAAACTGGGACGAATTGCGGGATTACTTTTCCTCATTTCCATGGGCTTCTGTCTGCTTCCCTCATCCTGACCGCTCTGATATCTCACAAAACGTCACCGAACTTATCCAAGATGGCATGGAATTATTTATTCCACGTACACAGAAAACCTTTTCAGCCACTCAAAAGCCTTGGTTTTCTAAATTCTGCGACAAGGCCAGACTTGAAAAGGTCAAAGCTCACAAAGCGCTCCTACACAATCCCAGTCAAGAAAACCTTCAAGCATTTAACGACGCAAGAAACCGCTATGTCCGCATTCTTTCTGAGGCAAAAAACTCGTATAATAACCACATAAAAAACAAAGTCCTCTTTCTGCAAGAGCACGTTCCCACCTCTTGTCTCAGGGGACGAAATTGTTTATACCGCCCTGGGCAAGGCTAAACTTTTTGCCTCGTTATTCGCCGCCAATTCTACGCTCAACCCACCTTCAAATGTTCAACCACCAACAGTCCCCAAAGTCGCGCACAAAATGACGGATATCATTTTCAAAACTAAAAAGGTACGAAAGATGCTCTCTTCTTTTAATACCAAGAAAGCCTCTGGCCTCGACAATATCCCAGCAATTATTCTCAGAAAATGCGCACCAGAACTCTCTTGTCCTGACTCGTCTGTTTCAGACATCTTACAATAGAGGCATATTCACTAGCAACTGGAAAACTGCTCGAGTACAACCCGTCCCCAAGAAAGGATCCAAAGCGCTTCCTAGCAACTACAGGCCTATTTCTCTACTTTCAGTCGCCTCTAAAGTGATGGAAAAGTATAAAAACACCGAATTACTGAAATTTCTTGAAAAACACAGTCTAATTCACGATAGGCAGTATGGATTCCGTCAGCGCAGATCAACTGCCGACCTCCTTTCCTCTGTCACCCATTTTTGGTACAAGTCTATGGAACTACAAGGTGAATCCCAGATTGTCGCTCTAGATATATCCAAAGCATTCGACCAGGTCTGGCACGCAGCGTTGCTTAATAAACTCCTGGCCTATGGCCTACCACCAATACTCTGTACCTGGACAGCAAATTTCCTCTCCAACCGGAGCATTTCTGTTGTCGTGGATGGCCATTCCTCTAAACTATATCCAATTAATGCAGGAGTTCCTCAAGGTTCAGCTTTAGCCCCTACTTTGTTTCTTCTCCACATCAATGACCTCCTCTCTAGCACATCTAACCCTGTTCACAGTTACGCGGACGACAGTACCCTCCACTCAAATATACAATATCCTAAGCCTGTCTCCTTAGCCCAACTAGATGAGGATCGCAGACTCATGGAGGATTCTGTCTCCGTGGATCTCCAAAGAATATTAGACTGGGGAAGTAGAAATCTTGTACAATTCAACCCCACCAAAACTCAGTCTTGCTGTCTTACTCATAAGAGATACACCAGCCCTAGACCCGTCACAATGAACAACCAAGTTATCCAAAGTAATGAGTCCTTTTCACTTGTTGGCATCTCTGTGGATCGACGTCTCAATTGGCACCAACATGTCACTTCAATTGCAGAATCGGCTGCTAAGAAATTAGGCTTCCTCTTCCGGGCTTGCAGATACTTTTCACCAGCTAATCTCTATACCTTATATACTTCACAAATAAGGCCAAACCTCGCATACTGCTCCCACATCTGGGGTGCCGCTGCCGCTTCTACACTCGTTATCCTGGACTCCATTCAGAAGAGAGCTATACGTCTCATCGGTGACCCTACACTCACCCAAAGGGTGCCATCCCTTGCCCACCGACGTGCCGTTGGTGACCTCTCTCTTTTATAGATATCTGCACGGGCACTGCTCAGAGGAGCTTTCTTCCATATTTCCTCCACCTGCTGCCCCCAACAGATCTACCAGGGGAACAGAGCGAATGCACCCTCTTACTGTCCAGGTCTCCAGCCCGCTCTTTTGTCCCGAGAGCTTCCAAGTTATGGAATTCTTTGCCGGCACATGTTTTTCCTTCTCCTCCGAACCTCCAAATCTTCAAGTCCAGAATTAACAAGTTGCCTCGTTCCTCCTTGTCGACACCCACGGTACTATACTTTTTTAGGCGGTAAGCCCTCGTGGTGTGTTGTCGAAATAAAAAATAAAAAAACATCACCCTGTGATAATGCTGCTCCTAAAACGAAGTCAGTAGCATCCGTTGTTAATACAAGTGGTTTAGAAAAATCGGGATATTGTACGATATGTGAATTAATTTATAAATTTTTGCAAATTTCGAATGATTTTTTAAAACATGGTGTATGTTCAACTTTTCGGTTTTTCTTTAAACATACGGTCATTGGTTTTATAATTTCTATAGATTTTTCAGGTGAGTTACTTCTTTCGATGGTTGCGAAGTAATTTTGAATATTTACTAAAGACTCTGGCATTTCTGTTTTGCTTTCGAAATTTTTATATTTAAGGATACCTATATCTTCTTTCTGTATCACAGGTATTTTAACTACCTGGTGTGTACGTGCTGGAACCATTATTTTACGTTGTATATTATTTTTAACCAGATTCGTATGTACTAGTTTTTCTGGGTTATACTGTATCGGGATCGTAGCAAAAGGTGTAGTTATTAATTTTATTTTTAAATTAATATTAATATTTAAATGTCTTAATAAGTCAGCACCTATTAGTCCATCGTATTTGTCGCAGAAATTGAATAAATAAAATTTGTGATAACCATTTGTGTTAAAAATTCTAAACATAGGAATATATGCTGTCTTGTCATGAAAGGTGTTACCATGACCTGTTTGGATATTAAGATCTTCACACTTAATATAATTTTTATAAAATTTTGCTGCTAAACTAGGATTTATAAGACTCCGCGAGCTCTCCGTGTCAATAAGAAATTTAGAATTTAAAATACAGGGTGATTCATAAATGGTGACCAAAAATGAGACCCCATGTTCTTTGAGCAATTTTAGAGAGGGTATGTCCTATAAAAAATTTTCTTATAATGATTCATTAAAAAGATACAGGGTGTTGAAGTTGAATTTCAAAAAATAAAGTTTACCAATTTTTGAAAAAGTAGCACATATATTTTGCTGAAACTTTGCATGTGTAGGCTGCTATGTAAGGCGCGTATTCTACCATAACAATTGAATCGTCTAATTCAGCAGTGGCGCGCGTACCCACATGTAATTGGTTATCCCTCAAGAAAAAAACGGGTAAGCCAATGATTTTTTTTTAATTATTTTTTTTGAATCTTACTTTCATTCGTGAACAAAATGACTCTCTTGATAATTTTCTCTACGACGCTTATTTTACGAGTAAGCAATGAATCAGGTAAGTGTTTTAGAGCACAGTTCATGATTTTTAACCAGTCGTTGTTTGGTAGAAAATCGCAATGATAAACTTTTGTCAGGCTTATAGTAATTTATTTATTACAATAAATGTTCAAAAATGCCTCCATTGGCCTGAATACACGCACAACATATTTTTAATATGGAAATTTTAATGTCTTGAGGATTCATTTTTGCTTGAATATGACGAAATGCATTATTTATCAGTTGTTGTAGCTGCTCTGGTGTATTTATTTGTTCACTGTAGACCAGTCGCTTAAAATCACCCCAAAGATAGAAGTCAAGTGGGTTTAAGTCCGGTGATCTTGCAGGCCAATGTATTGGTCCAGTTCTGCCAATCCTTCTTTCATTATAATGTTCATGTAGCCATGTAACAACGTTTCGACTATGATGCACTGGTGCACCGTCATGCTGGTACCACATTATACCTCTTGTTGCTAGTGGAATGTCATCTAGAATGTTTTCCACGCGGTTTTCTAGGAGCGCTAAGTACGAAGATCCATTTAAATGCTGTGGCAGGACTTCCATGAACAGTGAGCCGTTAAAAATACCACACCATAAATTAATGGAAAATCTATGTTGAAATGTGCGAGTCCTTGTTGCATGTGGATTTTCCAATGACCAGACATACTCATTATGAGAATTATAAATACCATTTCTTGTAAATGTTGATTCGTCAGACCAGAAGATTAGATTATGGAATAAGATATTTTGATTGTTTATTTCCAACATCCATTTACAAAAGACTCGTCGATGCACATTATCTCCAGGTAGAAGGCAATGATCATTCTGTCGATGATATGGATGTAAGGCTTCTCGATGTAAAATTCTCCAAACAAAGCTTTGAGAATATTCTAACTGCGTGGCAATCCTCCGAGTACTGCATCCACCACTCTCTCTTCGTCTTCAAGTTGATGTTGTCTTCTACCATTAGCTATAGCGTCAGGACGTTGTCCAATACCGCACTGCCGAAGTCTTGAAAACGATCGAGAAAAACCTTTGGTGTAGGTTGACGGCGAGTGGGAAACCAACGTTGATATTCCCGACAAGCAACTAGAGCATTTCCATCAGCATATCCGTAGATAAAAATTATATCTGCATACTCTTATGAGGTGTACTCCATTATAAGAAGTAAAAGAGTGGAAAATTTTGCATTTTTATAAAGTTTAACACTTACACCTATTCAAAATAATAACTTGTTAACCTAAACGTCAAGTGACACTTAATGACAACTTTGGCAAACGAGACTACTACTTACTAAAATACAACAAAGATAATCGTCGTACAAAAAATTATCAAGACATTAAATTTTCCATATTAAAAAGATGTCGTGCGTGTATTCAGGCCAATGGAGGCATAAAAGTGTATCATTGCGATTTTCTACCAAACAACGACTGGTTAAAAATCATGAACTGTGCTCTAAAACACTTACCTGATTCATTGCTTACTCGTAAAATAAGCGTCGTACAGAAAATTATCAAGAGAGTCATTTTGTTCACGAATGAAAGCAAGATTCAAAAAATAAAAAATAAAAAAAATATCATTGGCTAACCCGTTTTTTTCTTGAGGGATAACCAATGACATGTGGGTACGCACGCCACTGCTAAATTACCCGATTCAATTGTGATGGTAGAATACGCGCCTTACATAGCAGCCTGCACATGCGAAGTTTCAGCAAAATATATGTGGTACTTTTTAAAAAATTGGGAAATTTCATTTTTTGAATTTCAACTTCAACACCCTGTATCTTTTTAATGAAGCATTATAAAAAAAATAGGACATACCCTCTCTAAAATTATTCAAAGAACATGGGGTTTCATTTTTGGTCACCACTTATGAATCAGCCTGTATAAGTTATAACCTGAACTTATATTAACGTTATTAAGATATATTAGGTTTGGTCGTTTTGTTGCTCGACCGTGAGAAAATTTTCATTGTCGGGCTTATTTTGCTCGACAGGCTGATAATATGAGGCTTCTGTCAGATCAATATTTTCCTCAATAGTATTGTCTATTAATTGGTTAAAATCGGATCTAGCATAAGCGCTTGAAAATTCTCTATCTTGATCGTAAACCTCTTCGTTATTCATAACGTCGGGTATTTGTTGGTTAAATAATTCTTGTGAGAAATATTTTTGATTAGGCCGTGTATTTCCTGATGATGTATCCATCCAGTGCCTAATTGGTTGTCGATTTCTTAAAATTGCACGAGTTCTTTGATTAGCAAAGACGGGCTGTTGAGTTGGAAATCTATTAAAATTTGAATGGTTACTGGGAAAAGTTTTAAAAGTTGTTAATGGCGGCATTGCATTGCCATAATTTAATTGTTTATTACAATTTGCTATAGGCTGCCCTTGTAATTGTTGTGAAGGCGTCCTAAATTGATTAAAATAGTTCGGGTTATATTTATAAAAATAATTGGACTTATAATGGGGTGGTTCGGTATTTTGCGTAAATTGTTTTTGTAGTATGAAGGGTTTGGATTGTTGAACCTTTTGTGGTTTTTTATAATTGTTATAACTACTATTTATATTACTGTTAAACTGTTTGAAATTTAATCCATTTTTAACCATTGACATGGCTGATTCTAAAGATCCAGGAGACTTTAACCTTATAACTAATTGTAACTCATAAGATAATTCACACACACACACACACACACACACACACACACACACACACACACACACATATATATATATATATATATATATATATATATATATATATATATATATATATATATATATATATATATATATAATCTTTACTTTTAAGAAATCGTTCCCGTGAGAATCACTAGTCAGCTTTTTCTTCTGTGCTATCGACTGGCTTGGCTTCTGTTGGCAGACGTTTGATATTCTCATTCCCGGAAGCTGGAACTAACTGCATGCTCTCAATGAATTGGCATTACATAAACCTTAATAATTACTAGAATACAACGGTAACGATATAAGGATAATATAACTCGCACTTGTCAAGAAATTTATTTTACTAAAGCAAGTTATGTTTGATGTTAGATTACATTCAGTTATTATTTCTCGACTTTTCGCTTGAGGTTATATAGGGAGAAAAACATCTAAGATTTGAGTGTCATCAAAGTGTACAATCGAAAAGGATTTTTTTTATTTATGAAAATATCCTGCTTCAATCTAAAAGATTATTAGCGGGTCCTGGTGAGATCAAAGTAAACTTAATAAACAATTAGCTAGCAACAATAAATCTAATAACATATGGAAGAAAGATTAAAATATATTAGCACTGGATCTGGTTGAATAATGCACTTGACTTCAGGAATTTCAGGAGCTGCGTATTGTTTTTTGGTATTTGTACAGTATAATCTCGATTATCCGGGCTAATGGGGGGGGGGGGTATCGGCAACATGGATAATATATATATATATATATATATATATATATATATATATATATATATATATATATATATATATATATATATATATATATATATATATATATATATATATATATATATATATATATATATACGAGGGCGGGTCAATAAGTCCGTGACTTTTTGAATGAAACACAGGTTTTTTGACACAGAATCATTTTATTTCACAACATAGTCTCTTTGAGCTCGATACACTTCGTCCAGCGTTTCTCCAATTTTGTTATCCCTTCCAAAAAATAAGATTTGTCGAGTTCCCCAAAATAGCCATTTGTTTGTAAAATGATTTCATCATTGGAGTCACTTCTTTAAGTTTGGAAACAAGAAATACTCACTCGGGGTTAAATCCGGAGAATAGGGCGGACGAGGGAGCAATTCTAGCCCAATTTATGCAATTTCGCCATGGAGACTACACCTGTGTGCATTGTCTTGGTGGAAAAGGCCATTTTTCTTGTCCAAATGCAATCGTTTTTCTTCAAAACGTCATTGAATCGGTCCAATAAGTTGGTATAATATTCGCCATTACTTGTTCTGCCCTCTTGAAGGTAATCAATGTGGATTATACCGCGTGAACCCCAAAAACCAGTCACCATGACTTTATTGACTGACAAACCCACCTTGACCTTTTTCGGTGCCGATTCTCACGGAGAAACCACTGTTTTGACTGCTGCTTGTTGTATTGAGGTGAATCCATGCTTCGTCCACGGTTGCGAAACGGCGCAAAAATTCGTCCCTATTGCGGTTGAACAACACCAAACACTCCTTCAAAGTTATCACGCGGTTGCGTTTGTTGTAGATTGTGAGCAAACGCGGCACCCATCTTGCGGATAGCTTTCTCATACCCAAGTGCTTATGCAAAATCGAAACCACTGAGCCATGTGAAATGCATATGGCTTGCACAATCTCCCGCACTTTCAACCTCCGATCGGCCAATACAATATATCGTGAATTTTTTCAATTGTTTCGGATGTAGCGACCTCAACTGGGCGTCCAGAACGTTCGGCGTCATTTGTGCTTGTACGGCCGCAAATCAATTCATGGAAATTGATGGTACAGAGTCCCCATAGTATTTATCAAGCTTAGCCTTGGTTTGAGTGATGGTTTTTTCCGCAAAAAATAATGTTTGATGAGCACACGAAATTCACTTTTTTCCATTTTCGTTATAACTCAATAGGTTGTCTGCTATGTAACAAAAACTAAATGACGCAACTTGTTTAAAATTTGACAGGAGTCAACTGAATATATAACAAGCATCTATCAGTTGACTCCTGTCAAATTTTAAACAAGTTGCGTCATTTAGTTTTTGTTAGATTAAAATTATTAAAAAAGGTACTCTTTACTTGTTTCAAAAAAGTCAACCTTTTTCGAGTAAAATCGATTTGTTGCCATTAATTATTCAAATAATTTGAAATTCTATAATAAAAGTCTGGACGTGGAAAGTGTGTAATGGTAGTGAATTTTCATAAAAATGCTTTTAATAACAAATATGTCTTTCTTAATGAAAGCAGGCATCAAAATTGGTTACCAGTGTAACCTATACAATAAAAACAATGCCCCATATTTATTAAGGCCATGTGTATCATAATATCGGCTACATTGACAAGCTTAAAATGGAAGCTACTTGCATTTTTGTAAATATTACTATTGTAATATGTTTTTAATCCTCTAATGTCAGCCCTACTACTGTTAGCAGACGTGAGATATTGATTTATTTTGTTTACATCCCTCAAATTTAATGGTAACATATTGTGTTTTTTGTAATAATGCCAAATCTATCAGCCCAAGACCAGGCCGTCCTATTATTTTCAGTTGTAGACAGCATACCCTCCGCAAAGGTAAGTTTTGTTATTTTATGGCATTTGTAGTTCGGCTTCTAATTAGTTTATTATTTTGCCAATCAATGGGATCGCGACCATTTTTGAACCTATTATAAGCTTTATCACGCTGTTTCATAATTCTTTTGATATTATCTGTTAGCCATGGAACTGGCTTTCTCGTTATTCGTACCGTAACGATAGGAGCATGTGTATCGAAAAGTTTATTGAAAACATTAGAAAGTAATGCTGCTTTATCTTCTGCGCTTTTTAATCTATAACAATGCATCCAGTCTACTGAAGAGAGATCGCTTTTGAATTGATTAATATTAAAATTTTTGTAACTTCTAAAGGTATGATACTGTCTTTTTAATAATTCTACTTTAGCCAAAGATAATATGCAACATACAAGACAATCATCAGAGATAACAAGAGTATCCACTCTATCAGCTTCTGATACACCTAGCGACTTATCAACTATAACAATGTCAAGAAGAGGCAAACGCGGCAGCCATCTTGCGGATAGCTTTTTCATACCCAAGTGATTATGCAAAATCGAAACCACTGAGCCATGTGAAATGCATATGGCTTCCACAATCTCCCGCACTTTCAACCTCCGATCGGCCAATACAATATCGTGAATTTTTTCAATTGTTTCGGATGTAGCGACCACAACTGGGCGTCCAGAACGTTCGGCGTCATTTGTGCTTGTACGGCCGCAACGAAATTCAGTAAACCACCTTTTTACCATGGAAATTGATGGTGCAGAGTCCCCATAGTATTTATCAAGCTTAGACTTGGTTTGAGTGTGGTTCTTTCCACAAAAAATAATGTTTGATGATCACACGAAATTCACTTTTTTTCCATTTTCGTTACAACGCAAGAGGTTGTCTGCTTTCAATGGCTATCTAACAAAAACTAAATGACGCAACTTGTTTAAAATTTGACAGGAGTCAACTGATAGATGCTTGTTATATATTCAGTTGACTCCTGTCAAATTTTAAACAAGTTGCGTCATTTAGTTTTTGTTAGATAGCAGACAACCTATTGAGTTATAACGAAAATGGAAAAAAGTGAATTTCGTGTGATCATCAAACATTATTTTTTGTGGAAAGAACCACACTCAAACCAAGTCTAAGCTTGATAAATACTATGGGGACTCTGCACCATCAATTTCCATGGTAAAAAGGTGGTTTACTGAATTTCGTTGCGGCCGTACAAGCACAAATGACGCCGAACGTTCTGGACGCCCAGTTGTGGTCGCTACATCCGAAACAATTGAAAAAATTCACGATATTGTATTGGCCGATCGGAGGTTGAAAGTGCGGGAGATTGTGGAAGCCATATGCATTTCACATGGCTCAGTGGTTTCGATTTTGCATAATCACTTGGGTATGAAAAAGCTATCCGCAAGATGGCTGCCGCGTTTGCCTCTTCTTGACATTGTTATAGTTGATAAGTCGCTAGGTGTATCAGAAGCTGATAGAGTGGATACTCTTGTTATCTCTGATGATTGTCTTGTATGTTGCATATTATCTTTGGCTAAAGTAGAATTATTAAAAAGACAGTATCATACCTTTAGAAGTTACAAAAATTTTAATATTAATCAATTCAAAAGCGATCTCTCTTCAGTAGACTGGATGCATTGTTATAGATTAAAAAGCGCAGAAGATAAAGCAGCATTACTTTCTAATGTTTTCAATAAACTTTTCGATACACATGCTCCTATCGTTACGGTACGAATAACGAGAAAGCCAGTTCCATGGCTAACAGATAATATCAAAAGAATTATGAAACAGCGTGATAAAGCTTATAATAGGTTCAAAAATGGTCGCGATCCCATTGATTGGCAAAATAATAAACTAATTAGAAGCCGAACTACAAATGCCATAAAATAACAAAACTTACCTTTGCGGAGGGTATGCTGTCTACAACTGAAAATAATAGGACGGCCTGGTCTTGGGCTGATAGATTTGGCATTATTACAAAAAACACAATATGTTACCATTAAATTTGAGGGATGTAAACAAAATAAATCAATATCTCACGTCTGCTAACAGTAGTAGGGCTGACATTAGAGGATTAAAAACATATTACAATAGTAATATTTACAAAAATGCAAGTAGCTTCCATTTTAAGCTTGTCAATGTAGCCGATATTATGATACACATGGCCTTAATAAATATGGGGCATTGTTTTTATTGTATAGGTTACACTGGTAACCAATTTTGATGCCTGCTTTCATTAAGAAAGACATATTTGTTATTAAAAGCATTTTTATGAAAATTCACTACCATTACACACTTTCCACGTCCAGACTTTTATTATAGAATTTCAAATTATTTGAATAATTAATGGCAACAAATCGATTTTACTCGAAAAAGGTTGACTTTTTTGAAACAAGTAAATAGTACCTTTTTTAATAGAAAGGCCCAAAGCATTTGAAAAAGTTTTTTTAGTTTTCTAAAATGACATCTATCAAGATTTTGACGGTACATGTGGAGGGCTAAGTCCGTCCCTGGCCTTTCTGGCAATGTACAAGAGTGATTCTAGTATGAAGTTCTTAGTCCATATAAGCTGTTACAAAATTTGATTAAAACCTTCAGGTTGTTTAAAAGTGAAATATTCAGATGCGTTTTTGGGGCAACTTGAATTCAAATTTCGTGCGTCTTCATAACAAAAGTATGGGCAGTTTCAATTCTCTCGCGCAAATGACAGCCTCTGGTCAATCGACCTTTAGTAAATTTTATAAAACTTGTATTACTGTGACAGAGTGACAGAGATGATTTTTTAAATATTTCTAGAATTGTTTTCGTGTTTTTTTAGATAACAGCTGTGGAAAACAACATGAAAACACCACAGAATTTCTTAGGTTGTTTTGGTGTTCTCAACATTTCAATGGCTATAGTAATTTTTATGTATACTATATTGGGATTTTGTGGCTACTGGAAATACGGATCAGCAACAGCCGATAGTATAACACTCAATATACCCGAAGAACTTATGTAAGTAAAATAAGTAATAATACTCAATCAGCGGGTGTGTTATATTGTATGAATATTCACCATAAAAAAAGATAAAAGTCCGTTCTATCCTTAAATTCGATTTGTCGACACATTGTGGATAGCGATTACGCGAGTAAACTTTAGGGTTAACACGATTGCTTTTTTAAAACAATTTATATTGACTATTACAAAAATACACTAAGTTATCCATATAAAATATAAATAATAAAATACAGATATCAACATAAATGTGATATAAAATTGCGTAGCAACGAATTAACTCAGACTAAACTGCGACGAGAAGTGAACACCAAGTCTTAGTGCTATGCCCTTTTATAATATGGATAAGGCTTCAATTGTTCTTGGATGCAGTTGTCTACCTGCATCCGATATGGAATAGCATCAGTTATTCTACTACATACAGACTTAGAGACTACTTCTCTGGCTTCACTGTTGGTTTTTGTAGGTAAAGGACGTAGCCAGCGCGTGAGCTAACTGGAGCAAGTGGCCCTTCGAATTCTGGATGTTCTAGGATGTTCCTCAATGTTTCTGCGACTATATTTTCGCTGCTTGACAGCATTCTCAGACAGATTAAAATTGAATTAGTACGAAATCATGACAACTACAAATAAAGATCTATTGTTATGTTATAATGTTTTGATCAAACATTTTTTATCAAATTGAAAACAAAATGAAACACAGATGACAGATGAGGTTTTCAAAATGTCTATGTGATGTTTGTCAATATTTAACATAAAAATAGAACTAGCCTATAATAACTATGATAACAGTTACAACAATAAAATAACTAAACAATAACAGTATAAAAGCAGTATCTATACAACGAAAATATCGACATACATCAACTCATTATTTTATTATAACTTTTTTGAAATAATAGATACATTTATTTTCTTTGACTTATTTAATTAGAAAGAAAAATATCCAAGAAAGGGGAATTCATTAAATCAGTTTGCTCGTTTAAAACAAGGTAGTTATTACGTGTGTGTGCCTTTTGACTTTTAAAGCTTCAAAAAAGTCTAGTTCACGTTTGTCATTATAAAAATGTGGTTGTATGCGGTTATTTATTGTAGGTCTATGTTCGGTATCAATAATATGTTTTGCAAATGTAGATTTGTCAGCGTGGTTATTTCTAAATGCAGAAATATATTCTTTGTATCGGGTGTTAAAATTTCTAGAAGTTTGACCGATGTAGATTGCGTTACAATGTGTACAAGTCAATTTATAAACTCCAGCTTTTGTCAGGAAACAAGATTTTTCTTTCGCGTTAAATAACAAATCACGCGTCGTGTTGTAAGATTTAAAAGCTACCTTTGTATTTGTACAGGTATTTAAAATTTTTGAAATGTTTTCTGAAATGGTTCCAAAACAAGTTATCGAAACGCATCTGTTGTCTTCTTTGTCTCTAATATTTGAATAAATTAAATTAATTGCTAATTTGTATTCTTTTCTCTCTATCATTTTATCTATTATCTTAACAGAGTAGCCATTATTAAATGCTGTTTGCTTAATTATTGAAATTTCTTTTTCAAAATTGTTTTGTGACATAGGTATTGAAAATGCACGATGTATCATAGAATGGTAGGCTAACAGCTTTTGTGAAAAAGGGTGACATGAATCGAATGGTATGGTTGTGTCAGTGTAAGTTGGTTTCCTTTATATTGAAAAGTCAAATGAATTATTTTCTAACTATCTAATTGTTAAGTCTAAAAAAATTTATACAACTGTTAGCTTCTTCTTCTAAAGTAAACTTAATATTTGTGTGAAAGTTATTAATAAAATTTAAAAATTCATTTAATTCTGTATGACTACCTTGAAAACATGGTAAAATATCATCTACGTATCTGTACCAAAAGACAATATTATGTGAAAGTTCTGATGTTAAAATTTGGTTTTTTAAGTTTTCCATAAATATGTTGGCTAATAAAGGTGACAACGGACTACCCATAGGCAGACCTTCATTTTGTATATAAATTTTATCATTAAATTTAAAATAGTTTTGTTTTATACCTTCATTAAAAAGATTCATTATTTCTTGTCGTTTTATGACATTAACGTTCTTTTCTATTGCAACGTTTTCTAATAGAGGTAAACATTCCTTAGGGGGTATCTTAGAATACATGCTACAAACATCAAACGAGACTAATTTACTATTTGTGGGAATAATTAAGTTATTTAATTTTTGTGTAAGTTCATAAGAATTCTTAACTGAATATTTTGGAAAGTAATTGTATTCTTTAATAAGTGAAACCAGTTTGCTCGCTATCTTATGATTAGGTGTATTAACATAGCTAACTACTGGTCTTATCGGTATATTTGGCTTATGAATTTTCAGGTGGCCATATAATTTTGGTGGTTGCGGGCTTTTATATAAAAGATATTTCTTTTCTTGTTGACTAAACAGACACATTTTCAAGTTCATTTTTTAGTTTTGTCTGAAATGCGTTTGTTGGGTCTTACCTAATTTCGAACATATGGTTCTGCAAATACACATGTTCTTGCTAACCTTCGTCAGAATTCTTCGTGAACTAGTAACAGATTAATAAAATCCCAATCTGAGTACATCATATTGTTTTTTTGAGATCAAACTGAATTTTTGTGCATAGAAGTAAAGTTCACTTAGTTGTATTACTCAACTCAAAACATAACTGTCAAACTCTACAGGAATCATAATACATACCCATCTTGCATATTTCGAAGCTGAATATCTCAAAAACCGTACGATTTGGGTATAGTTAATGATTAACAAAATTCAAAGAGTAGTAAATTATCTTGCTAATGGCATTATAATATACAGGGTGATCCATTTGAAAAAATTAGATATCTGCGCATATGCGTTTTTAACCACCCCGTAGACAACAATCAATTTGTCGAAAGATTGTGTGTACTAAGTTAAAATATACAATAATGAAAAAAATTATGCATAACAAAGAACTTCCAATTTGCATCCATTAATAAGATACAGGGCGTTGAAGGGGACATATTTTTGTAATTAAAACGGCCATATCTCGTGAAACACTCAGTATAAAGTAGCAAAACTGTATATTGGGAGAATTGACAAGATCAGCTGTATCCGAATCTGTAATAATATACAAAGCATTCTATTTAAAATAAGCGACTTAGTGTCCACTTCCGGTATAACCTGAAGTCGCGGGATGTTATAAATATTTTAGATGAATTGGAGATATTGGTAAACCTCATGCTACAAATTTTCAGCATCCAAATCAGTCTAGTTTCTCCAAAACGTCTAATAGGAACTCATTAAGAATCACCCTGTATACTATGCTTATGAAAGTTCACTACAATAACGCACTTGCGTCCCGAACATTTTAAATATTTTGGTTAGATTTTTTTTTAAATTTGATTAAACACACATTATGTATAAATGTTATTAAACTTGATCAACACTTACCGGGTGTTCGGATTTTTTGAAAGTCAATATATTTCAAAAAAAATATTTTGTTGAAATAAAGCGTTGGAATCGTCAAGAAATCGCACTATTGCACTTAGAGATAAATAAAAACAAATGATTCCGTGTTAAAATGTTTAAGCATTTTATTAAATCTTCTTTTACAAAATTTGTTTTCAGTCCTGCTAAAGTTGCAATATTTCTGTATATATTAGCTATCTACTTTTCTTATGGCCTTCAATGCTACGTTGCCAACTCAATTATCTGGAAAGACTACTTGGTAAAACATTTCCCAGGCACTGAACAAAAAAGACTGAGGATTTACGAAACCGTGTTCAGGATAACAAGCGTTTTACTGACTCGTAAGTATCATCATTTTGTTTTAATATATACATCTTATTCGTCCAACAGTTTAACAAAATCTCATGTCTAAATAAAATTTACCAAAAATATTTGATACAAATTCACATGATATTCTTTACTAAGCTCAGAAACAGTCGGTCTCAGAACTATTCTCTATCCTAAGATATATGCAGGTATATATATAAATATATATATATATATATATATATATATATATATATATATATATATATATATATATATATATATATATATATTTATTTATTTATTTATTTATTTAATACAAATACTAAATGGGAATTATCCCAAATCAAGAGTATGAATACAATATAAAAGGCATAGCATACACTATAAAAATTAACATCTTAAAAGTACTACTAGATACTAAGCAGCGACTCAACGTGTCTCAGCTCAGACTCACCACAACACAATATGTCTATTGACTGATGTACGCTGTTATAAATGAAGCACGATCTGTAAATCGGTGAGTTAAGCCTAAAATTGGTCCTAGGTGGCGGTAGATAAAAGAAATCGTGTCTTCTAGAGTTGACTCTAGGGGTATGAAAAAGCAGAATGCCCAACACTCCAGGACAGACCATCCTACTGTGCAGTATGATATATATCAGGGAGAGAGCAGAATAAATATGCCTAGCATGCAGAGATTCCAATGAGATCCTCGACAGTAAATCGGCCTGTGGTGTACCAGTAGCGGGATACACCCGATCCGCTCTGTATGCAAGGAACTTTACAAATCTCCGTTGGGCACCCTCAAGAGCCCCTATATGGACTTCATACAGAGGAGACCACACCACACAGTCATATTCCAGATGCGGCCGCACATAGGCATTGAACAGGAGCCTCAAAGTGTCCACATTATGAAAGGAACTGGAATTGCGAATAAGAAATCCAAGTGTCTTCTATGCCCCAGCAATAGCATGTTCATAGTTCCCCACAAACGAGAGTTTTGAGTCGAAGACCCAAGTCTTTAAAGGTTGCAGGTCTTAGAAGATGCTGTCCATCTATGGAGTATGGGAACTTGATTACGCGGCGATTAAGCGTATAAGACTTTACAACTCATTTTTTAATATTCAGTAGGAGGTTGTTAATGGAGGTTGAACTCTACGCAAACATCCCCCAAGCACCAAACAATCGCAGAGACTAGCAACGGATGAGAAGATTTTTACATCATCCGCATACAGAAGATGGGGTAAGTCGCTGACATCCTAAGTATCATTGATAAACACATTGAACAGCAAGGGTCCCAGAACAGATCCCTAAGGAACGCCAGATTTAGCTAAGATCCCCCACGGACGGACGACCATGATAGTGGGCAACACTAACTCGATCACGAAGATATGATTCCATAAACTTCAGCAAGTTCGGTGAAAAATCCATGTTATCCAGTTTCCTCAAAAGAATATCGTGATTTAATCTATCAAAGGCGCTGAAGAGGTCCAGGTAGATAACATCCGTCTGCGACCCGTTGTCCATGGCAGCAGATATATACTCAGTTATGCTGATTAAGCTAGTGGTCGTGGAGCGGCCCCTCAAGAGCCCATGCTGAGCTTTGTTAATCACATTTTTTACCGCAAACGAAATTTACTCATGCAAGACAATCTCGAACACTTTCGCAAAGTTGCCCATTATAGGAATTTGTCTATGGTTCTCAATCAACGTAGAATCATCTCCCTTTGGAACAGGTATTGCCTTCGCCTTCTTCCAGGTGCTAGGAAATACAGAAGACCACAGCGATATATTGTTCAGTACGGTAGGTGGTAGTGGAATTTTCCTTTATGTGATAGTAAAGGATTTTTTCACGCCCGAGGAGGTACCACCCCTTATATCAAGGGACCGGTAAAGTCCCAACGGACCGTCCACCATTTCCTCCATGCTAATAGGCCCCAACTCCTCTTCCTCACCGAAACTCAAATCAGTGCCAAAACAGCCACTAATCACCTAAATTTTCCGGGTTATGAGCTCCTTAATTCTTTTAGATTGCATGGAGGCGTGTGCGCGTACGTCCGTAGCAATCTACCCTGCACCAGACTCCCCAATTTAGAAGCTGAAAGAAAAGACATACTATGGATAAAACTCTCTCTCAAGGCTGCAACTAAATTCATCTGTTGCATTTACCGGTCACCTTCTGACAACAACTTTGTCCAGCTCTTTGACAACCTTTCTGAAAAAACCGACCATCTGATTTCTGAACATCCTTCTTTCGAGGTCACTATTCTTGGCGACTTCAACGTCCATAATAAGGAATGGCTAGGATCTTCAAAAACCGATCCACTAGGAAGAGCAGCGGAGGCCTTTGCAGTCAGCAATTCTTTGGCCAATATGGTTCAGCAACCTACTTACTTTCCTCGCATCCCAACACGCAGCTCAAATCCCATGGATCTCCTTCTTACTACAAATCCTGACTGCTATAAGATATCAGTCACCGCCCCACTGGGTCGCTCAGACCACGGCATGGTCACTGCTTCCTGCACAATGCAATCCGAGGTCACACAGTCATCACACCCACGTATCGTTTGGCACTACAACTCCGCGAACTGGGACGAAATGCAAGATTACTTTTCCTCATTTCCATGGGCGTCTGCTTCTCTCATCCTGACCCCTCTGATGTCTCACAAAACGTCACCGAAATTATCCAAGCTGGCATGGAATTATTTATTTCACGTACACAGAAAACCTCCTCAGCCACTCAAAAGCCCTGGTTCTCTAAATTTTGATTCAAGGCCAGACTTGAAAAGGTCAAAGCTCACAAAAAGCTTTTACACAATCCCAGTCAAGAAAACCGTCAAGTATTTAACGACACAAGAAACCGCTATGTCCGCATTCTTTCTGAGGCAAAAAACTCGTTTAATAACCACATCAAAAACAAAGTCCCCTTAAGCTCCAGCAGCAGCAAACCCTTCTGGACTCTTGCTAAATCTATTGGGAATAATTTCTGCAAGAGCACGTTCCCACCTCTTGTCTCAGGGGATGAAATTGTTTCGCCGGCCTGGGCAAGGCTGAACTTTTTGCCTCGTTGTTCGCCGGCAATTCTACTCTCAACCTACCTCCAAATGTTCTACCACCAACAGTCCCCAAATGTCGCGCATAAAATGACGGATATCATTTTCAAAACAAAAAAGGTACGAAAGGTGCTCTCTTCTCTTAATAACAGGAAAGCCTCTGGCCTTGACGAGATACCAGCAATTGTTCTCAAAAAATGCGCACCAGAATTTGCTCCTGTCCTGGCTCGTCTGTTTCAGGCATTTTACAATAGAGGCATATTCCCTAGTAACTGGAAAACTGCTCGAGTACAACCCGTCCCCAAAAAAAAGGATCGAAAGCGCTTCCTAGCAACTACAGGCCTATTTCTCTCCTTTCAGTCATCTCTAAAGTGATGGAAAAGTATATAAACACCGAATTACTAAAATTTCTTGAAAAACACAGTCTACGCCACGACAGGCAGTATGGATTTCGTCAACGCAGGTCAACTGCCGACCTACTTTCCTTTGTCACCCATTCTTGGAACAAGTCTATGGAACTACACGGCGAATTCCAAATTGTCGCTCTAGATATATCCAAAGCATTCGACCAGGTCTAGCACGCTACGCTGCTTAATAAACTACCGGCCTATGGCCTACCACCAAAACTCTGTACGTGGACAGCAAATTTCTTCTCCAACCGAAGCATTTCTGTTGTCGTGGATGGCCATTCCTCTAAACTGTATCCAATTAATGCAGGAGTTCCTCAAGGTTCAGCTTTAGCCCCTACTTTGTTTTTTCTCCACATCAATGACCTCTCTAGCACATCCAACCCAGTTCACAGTTACGCGGACGACAGCACCCTCCACTCAAATATACAATATTCTAAGCCTGTCTCTTTAGCCCAATTAGATGAGGATCGCAGATTCATGAAGGGTTCTATCTCCGTGGATCTCCAAAAAATATTGGACTGGGCAAGTAGAAATCTTGTACAATTCAACCCCACTAAATCACAGTCTTGCTTTCTTTCTCATAAGAGATACACCAGCCCTAGACCAATCACAATAAACAACCAAGTTATTCAAAGTAATGAGTCCTTTTCACTTGTTGGCATCTCTGTGGATCTAAATCTCAATTGGCACCAACATGTCACATCAATTGCAGAAGCGGCTGCTAAGAAATTAGGTTTCCTCTTCCGGGCTCGCAAATACTTTTCACCAGCTAATCTCTATACTTTATATATTTCACAAATAAGACCAAACCTCGAATACTGCTCCCACATCTGGGGTGCTGCTGCCGCTTCTACACTCGCTATCCTGGACTCCATTCACAAGAGAGCTATACGTCTCATCGGTGGCCCTACCATCACCCAAAGGCTGCCATCCCTTGCCCACCGACGTGCCGTTGGTGACTTCTCTCTTTTATAGATATCTGCACGGGCACTGCTCAAAGGAGCTTTCTTCCATAGTTCCTCCACCTGCTGCCCCCAACAGATCTACCAGGGGAACAGAGCGAATGCACCCTTTTACTATCCAGGTCACCAGACATAGAAAATCTTGTTATGCCCGCTCTTTTGTCCCGAGGACTTCCAAGTTGTTGAATTCCTTGCCGGCACATGTTTTTCCTTCTCCCCCGAGCCTCCAAACCTCCAAGTCCAGCATTAACAAGTTGCCTCTTTCCTCCTTGTCGATACCCACGGTACGATAGTATTTAGGCTGTAAGCCCTCATGGTGTGTTCTTGAAATTAAAAAAAATATATAGTCAAGGGCTGAACATCTGAACAAGTATGTGAGCACAGTCCCTGACCAGAAAAGCTGGAATTTGGTCAGGGCCCGATGTGTGCTTCGGTTTGATCTTAAGAAACGCGCTTAAGACCTGTTCTTCCGAAACCCGTTTGATATCCAAGGCAGTCCCACCACTGGAACAGGAAGCGCAATATATATATATATATATATATATATATATATATATATATATATATATATATATATATATATATATATATATATATATATACAGGGTCGCTGATAAGTTTGGAAACGGTCGATTATCCGGGAAAATATACAAGGTGTCGAAAAAAGTTTTATACAAAAGTTTTTGGGTTCTTCAATGTCTACTAGGCGGTGATAATTTCATTTATACAGGGTTGGTCATACAGGCGTGGCACACCAATATTAATTTTTTTTTAATGGAACACCCTATATATTATTCGATATTTCAATCCTTCTCTTAATTTTGAGCAACATTTATCAGAAGCATGATGTACATAAACTCAATCGTTTCCGGGTAAAAAAATAAATAAAAATAAGCGCTATTGTTTTTAAAATCTATTGGATGAAGAACAAAAATAAATGAAAAGTAGAATATCTCTTGAAAACAACCTGTGAGTGTGAAAAGAACCGGTTGCGATGTTTTTAACATTGTTTGAAATCCTATTTTATAAGATGTTCAAAGTGTTCTCCATTGACCTCCTGACAATAATGAATTCGCTTAACAAAACATTGCACTGCATTTACAAGAGCGTTTTGAGGAATGTTATTAATTTCATGCACAATCCTTGCTTGCAACTCTTCAATATTCTGCGGTCTATTTTGGTAAATTAAATTTTTTACATGACCCCACAAAAAAAAGTCAAGCGGCGTCATGTCGGGAGACCTAGCTGGCCATTCAATAGTTCCCCTGCGCCCTATCCATCTGCCAGGAAAGGTTTGATTCAGATATTCCCGTACCTCAATTCCAAAATGAGGGGGTGCCCCATCCTGCTGAAACCATATTTCTTCCGCTGGTAGATTTGGGTCGTTATTGTTCGGAAATAATCGACTAACGTCTGGAACAATTGATTCTTGCAAAAGTGTCAAATATCGAGCAGAGTTCAAATTACCGTGTATAAAATAAGGTCCTATGATATGTCCACCAATAATAGCACACCAAACATTTACTTTTTGCGGTCTTTGGGTGTGAATTTGTTCCATCCAATGTGGGTTTTCGTCTGACCAGTACCTACAGTTGTGTCGGTTGACTTGTCCATTCAAACAAAATGTAGATTCGTCGGAAAACAAAATGTGGTTGGCAAAGTTAAAATTTTGGCGTAACTTCTCCATAATAAGTTCACAGAACTCGATTCTGCGATCAAAATCGTCTTCACTCAGTTCTTGCAATAAATGAATTTTATATGGACGGAACTTTTCCCGCTTCGTAATCTTTTGAATTGAATATCGACTCATATTGTGATTTAAAGCCAATTGCTGTGCCGAAGTTTTCGGATTTTCCACCACATCCAATATTACATTCAAAGAATTTTCTTCATTTGTAACGGTTACTGGCCTTCCAGTTCTAGGTTTATCCTTGATACCGCCAGTTTCGTGAAAACGATGCAAAGTTTTCGAAACTGTGGATTTGGAGATCGATTCCCGCTCAGGATGCAACTCATTGAACATAATCACCACTTGAGCAAAACTTCGTGTTCTATCACCGTACCCTATCATCATTAAAATTTCGATACGTTCGGTTTCACTTAAACTTGCCATTTTGCACAAAAACTGTTGACACTAAATTACTAATGTTTCAAAACTGTTGACACTGAATGAATGTTTGACATTCGTTGTCCTGGAAACATTTTAAAACAAAAGAATAATACTGCGTTTCTTATGGGCATCTTATCTTATCTTGGGATTCCAAACAATGTTAAAAACATCGCAACCGGTTCTTTTCACACTCACAGATTGTTTTCAAGAGATATTCTACTTTTCATTTATTTTTGTTCTTCA
This sequence comes from Tillus elongatus, assembly GCA_964006375.1. NCBI lineage: Eukaryota > Metazoa > Arthropoda > Insecta > Coleoptera > Cleridae > Tillus > Tillus elongatus. The sequence goes on from OZ023263.1 coordinate 198,152,683, forward strand.
TCCAATAGATTTTAAAAACAGTAGCGTTTATTTTTATTTATTTTTTTACCCGGAAACGATTGAGTTTAGGTACATTATGCTTCTCATAAATGTTGCTCAAAATTAAGAGAAGGATTGAAATATCGAATAATATATAGGGTGTTCCATTAAAAAAAAATTAATATTGGTGTGCCACGCCTGTATGACCAACCCTGTATAAATAAAATTATCACCGCCTAGTAGACATTGAAGAACCCAAAAACTTTTTTCGACACCTTGTATATTTTTCCGGATAATCGACCGTTTCCAGACTTATCAGCGACCCTGTATATATATATATATATATATATATATATATATATATATATATATATATATATATATATATATATATATATATATATATATATATGCTTCACCGGTAGATTTTTAGCATGCGCTATTTTTTAGGGTCCACAGGAATGGCGCTAACAACAATTTGTTCAGGTATAAAATAATAAAGCCGCCTTCCCTTATACAGGGTGCCCCATAATTATTGAGCATTAGCTGAGGGGTGATAGCTGGCACAAAAATCTAGCGATTGGGCTCAACATGCCTTAGTAAAATGGTACTCGTTTTCGTTTTAAAGGGTGTTTAAATAATTTTTCTTAACGCTATTTTTTTTAAATATCTTGAAAATGGTTCAACATATTATCATGAAATGTGACATGGTATTATTAGGGATTATGCGTAATACGATGACCGTATCAATTTCACCACTGCCGCTAGGTGGCGCCACTGACAGCAACACTGGTTCATTAGGATGGTCTTAATTTTTTCTTCGCCCCGTATGCACATTTTCGAACTAAAATAAAAAAAGCTCATTTAGTTTCACACAAAAAAGTTGAACTTCTTTAAAGTCGTAAAAGTTAAACCTTTTCAAAATAAACGTACTTTTTCAATGAAAACCAAAAAGTTGTATTTACTTTGTTGCTAAGTATGTTATGGTAGCAGCTAGGAACTTGCTGACATAAAACAAGTACCTTTCATTGTCACTTTATTCTTGTTTTTTGCGTTAAAATGCCGCTTCATAATGATTTTTCAAATTCACAAATGCGAAATATGGTGTGTCTTTATGCCCAGGAAAATTTTTGTTCGCGCAGGGCAGCACAGCGCTATTTTGAGCTTTATCGTGATATAAGGCAACCAAACCATAAAACTTTTAACGCACTGTACGATAACATTAGGTAAAACTAGCTCATTTCATCCCAAAAATAAAAATGCAAGAAGAGCGAATGTAATTGATGCTGACATGACCAAATCATAGTTCGTATTGTGGAAGACGCGTAAACCAGCACGAGACGTGTTAGTGCAGCAACGGGTATAAGCAAATCTTCGGTGTCGAAAATCATATGCAAAGAAGAGCTGCATCCGTATAAGTTTACTCGAGTTCAGCAGCTTTTACCGCAGGGCTTACCAAGAAGACTTCAATTTTTCCAATTTATAAGATAACGCTATTTAGAGAACCCAATGTTCTACAAGAAAATTTTATTTACTGATGAAGCCTCGTTCACCAGAAGAGGTATGTTCAATTCGCAGAATAGCCACACCTATGCGATTTAAAATCCTTATGCTATCCGCAAACATCATTCTCAACAAGAATTTTCAATAAACATTTGGTGTGGAATTCTTGGCAATTGTATTGTGGGACTATCTGAACTGCCACCTAGACTTAACGGAGCAACGTATGTCTTTTTTTTTAAAGATAATTAACCGATCAATTTAGAAGATGTACCTTTAACTTTAAAGAATGACTCTTGGTTCATGCATGATGGTGCTCCAGAAATTATTTACATGAAATTCACCCTCAAAGGTGGATTGGTAGAGGTAGTGTCCACCCCATGGCCAGCGCGTAGTACCGACTTAAATCCGTTTTTACTTTTGATAATAGGCGGATTTGACTGTTCAACAAAATAAATTTAACCTGCAAATTCATTTCCCTTCATCACGTCGTTTTATCAATTAATTGGTACACCAGCCAAGTTTTAGGCAATCTCCTATCATAAATTAATATTCTCCAGGTAAATCTGTTGCCAATTCCTATATTGCATGGGGTAAACTTATGTTGTTTTAAATTTTGTCAAACTCTGCAAATGTGAGTTTTATGACCGGGATGATGAGAACTGTTATTTATACCTGTCTATTTAAGCAACTTTGAAATTATGGAAATTTATATACGAGATGGAATTAATTTAGTTAACAATATGTTTGCACCAATGATAAATTTGAGCCCTGTATATTCTATATTCTATTCTTTTCTATAATCTATATGTTTGAGATTCATATGTTAAGTAGAAATGTTAAAATTATTGTGCCGGAGAATTATAGCTTTTGAGGTGATTTATCTACAATTGATATTAAGATATAAATAAAAGTAAATAGGAATATCTATGGCTACTGTGGAAGCGTTGGTGGGACCCGCTATAGCAGAAGAAGCAAATTTAAGAACAAAATCAAAAGTGACATTTATTAAAATAAGTTTTGGTGATAGAAGGAGTTTGGGAAGATGTTAAAGGCAATTGTGTCAATACAACAGCAGGCATAGCTTATTTGTAAGATGCGATGTATAATTCTAATTACAAATAAATAAGTATAAGTATATACAAAAAAATTAAGTAAAATTGTTGTCACAATTTCAGGCCGTAACACGATATTCAACGTTAATCTGCATGTATTCACATTAATTTGCACAATACATGTATATGGAATAAAAATAAAGAGGTTTTTTATTATTTTATTTCTACAACACACCACGAGGGCTTACAGCCTAAATACTATCGTACCTACAAGGAAGAAAGAGGCAACTTGTTAATTCTGGACTTGAAGGTTTGGAGGTTCGGAGGAGAAGGAAAAACATGTGCTGGCAAAGAATTCCACAATTTGGAAGTCCTCGGGACAAAAGAGCGGGCATAACAAGATGTACTATGTCTGGTGACCTGGACAGTAAAAGGGTGCATTCGCTCTGTTCCCCTGGTAGATCTGTTGGGGGCAGCAGGTGGAGGAACTATGGAAGAAAGCTCCTCTGAGCAGTGCCCGTGCAGATATCTATAAAAGAAAGAGATGTCACCAACGGCACGTCTGTGTGCAAGGGATAACAGCCTTTGGGTGAGTGTAGGGTAACCGATAAGACGTATAGCTCTCTTTTGAATGGAGTCCAAGACAAGACTCACGTAAGCCGCAAATTAAAACTTAATGATGTCCCGTGTTGTGTTTAATGAAAACAACGATATATAATGTATTATTAATGAATCTTATTTTTCATAAAGCACTTTTATTTCTCTTTAAAAAGGTAATCGCAAGCAAAGCATAAGACAAAACACATGTAAACCATAACCTAACACTCTCTTAATTAAAAATGACATATGGTAGGCAAAGCACAGAATTTCAAAAGTACCTTCTGTTTTCGAAAACATACAGTGGCGAAGAGAACTATAAATACCCATTTAATAGATAACGACATAGCCCTTACTTGAAAGTAACTATACAATGTTGAGTCATAGTACCACTTGGTTGCTTTTAGTAAAAGTAACTTTAAAGTTCCGGATTTTCAGTGTTCACCACCAAAGACAAGCCTTAACTATTTTCAAGTTCCATATTTTAGTTATTGCAACTTCAGAGTGTTTGTTTTAAAATGCGCCATTTTGCAAATGAAGATTTACGACGCCATTATTGTCTCCGCCTTTAGGATGAATATCTAAAAATTAATTTATTGCAATTTTTCGATTACCACAGCAAATCTTTATAAAATTATTACTTTCATGTATAAAAAACTAACTAGAATCCGAATTCCAGCACTCTGGGGATAACAAAATGTCGCTATTACGTGATATATAATTTTTACTAAAAACTGCAAATTTCGTGTGAGCGTAATTTCCAGATGCACAAATCATTATATTTTGTCAGTTAGCCTATATCCGTTTAGATTTAAACACTCAATATATCCAAATATAAAGCATCAGAAATCTTAATATCAATGTTGACTTGTAGTCCCGCCAGTATCTATAGAATGGGAATAAAAAACGAAGAGGATTTTAGAACGTAGAATTTGAGAAAGTGGATTAATTTTTAGGACAAAGAAAGCACACGCAAGGCAGGGTAGCTAGTGATAAGTCATGTGATGGTCGTTGTAACTATTTTGCCACGTCGTCGCTACGGGAAGACTACGATGTTGCTCCGTAGCTGGACCAGTTCCTGATACCACGCCGCAGCGTTGCTCCGTGATAGGACCATTCCTATAACGGATCACTGACTGGCGGCAAAACACTTAGAAGTTATCATGACAGTCGCTGCCACGTTTCAGTGACCAATTGTGCTAGTTGGGGAGGTTGTACCATATGATTGAAAACTGAAAGAGAAAGCAGAATCATTACAAGAACTACAAAATAATAAACGAGGCATGTGCTAGATACGCATTTCGACGACAAAGTTGCCTTGATCAGCTAAACTAGTTTAGCGACAACTACCGATGAATACAACTTCGTTGTTGAAATACGTATCTAGCGCATAACTCTCTGTTTTTATTTTGTGGCTTTTTGGGGTGATTCTGCTTTTTCCTTCTGATTATTTGGTAATAGTAAACAGTATTATTTATCGTAAATATATTTTTACTTTATTTCAGTGACAATAGCTGCAACAATACCACTTTTGGGTTTAATTATTTCCTTCATTGGAGCACTGTGCATGTCCTCTTTGCAGTTTATATTTCCTTGTTGGATGGATATCTGCATAAGATGGCCAGATGATTTTGGCAGATGGAAATGGAGGTTAACCCGAGATATTTTGTATATAATTTTAGGAATACTTGGAGTATTCCTCGGTTGTGGTGTCAGTGCTTATGAAATGATCGTAAAACTGGCTTAGTTTAATCTCCTAAATGTCCTGTTAATTTATTTATTTGCATGTAACTTGGTAATAAGTTTAAGAAATTGCTAGTCAAGTTTGTTTTGTATAATGAAAATTAATAAAACTGTGAAAAAAACTCTAATGCATATTAATATGATTTTAATGCCGCCTACGACTCAGTGGAAACAAGCAAACTTATTGAAATACTTAGAAAGTTGAAAATACCCGAGAGTATAGTGAAACTAGTTATTATGACACTACGTAACACCACATGCGCAGTTAGGGTAAATGTAAAGCTGTCAGGCGAGTTTGAAGTGAGAAGAGGAGTAAGGGCGATCCGCAGTCTTTTTTTATTTATTTTTTTATTTCAACAACACACCACGAGGGCTTACAGCCTAAATACTATAGTACCGTGGGTGTAGACAAGGAGGAAAGAGGCAACTTGTTAATTCTGGGCTTGAAGGTTTGGAGGTTCGGGGGAGAAGGAAAAACATGTGCCGGCAAGGAATTCCACAACTTGGAAGTTCTCGGGACAAGAGAGCGGGCATAACAAGATGTTCTATGTCTGGTGACCTGGACCATAAAAGGGTGCATTCGCTCTGTTTCCCTGGTAAATCTGTTGGGGGCAGCAGGTGGAGGAACTATGAAAGAAAGCTCCTCTGAGCAGTGCCCAAGCAGATATCTATAAAAGAGAGAGAGGTCACCAACGGCACGTCGGTGGGCAAGGCATGGCAGCCTTTGGGTGAGGGTAGGGTCACCGATGAGACGTATAGCTCTCTTCTGAATGGAGTCCAGGATAGCGGGTGTAGAAGCGGCAGCAGCACCCCAGATGTGGGAGCAGTATTCGAGGTTTGGTCTTATTTGTGAAGTATATAAAGTATAGAGATTAGCTGGTGAAAAGTATTTGCGAGCCCGGAAGAGGAAACCTAATTTCTTAGCAGCCGCTTGTGCAATTGATGTGACATGTTGGTGCGAATTGAGATTTCGATCCACAGAGATGCCAACAAGTGAAAAGGACTCATTACTTTGAATAACTTGGTTGTTTATTGTGATGGATCTAGGGCTGGTGTATCTCTTATGAGAAAGAAAGCAAGACTGTGATTTGGTGGGGTTGAATCGTACAAGATTTCTACTTTCCCAGTCTAATATTTTTTGGAGATCCACGGAGATAGAACCCTCCATGAGTCTGCGATCCTCATCTAATTGGGCTAAAGAGAATACTGTATGTTTGAGTGGAGGGTGCTGTCGTCCGCGTAATTGTGAACTGGGTTGGATGTGCTAGAGAGGAGGTCATTGATGTGGAGAAGAAACAAAGTAGGGGCTAAAGCTGAACCTTGAGGAACTCCTGCATTAATTGGATACAGTTTAGAGGAATGGCCATCCACAACAACAGAAATGCTCCGGTTAGAGAGAAAATTTGCTGTCCACGTACAAAGTTTTGGCGGTAGGCCATAGGCCGGTAGTTTATTAAGCAGCGCTGCGTGGCAGACCTGGTCGAATGCTTTGGATATGTCTAGAGCGACAATCTGGGATTCGCCGTGTAGTTCCATAGACTTGTTCCAAGAATGAGTGACAAAGGAAAGGAGGTCGGCAGTTGATCTGCGCTGGCGGAATCCATACTGCCTGTCGTGGATTAGACTGTGTTTTTCAAGAATTTTTAGTAATTCGGTGTTTATATACTTTCCCATCACTTTAGAGATGGCTGAAATGAGAGAAATAGGCCTGTAGTTGCTAGGAAGCGCTTTCGATCCTTTCTTGGGGACGGGTTGTACTCGAGCAGTTTTCCAGTTACTAGGGAATATGCCTCTATTGTAAGATGTCTGAAACAGACGAGTCAGGACAGGAGCAAGTTCTGGTGCGCATTTTTGAGAACAATTGCTGGGATCTCCTCAAGGCCAGGGGCTTTCCTGGTATTAAGAGAAGAGCGCATCTTTCGTACCTTTTTAGTTTTGAAAATGATATCCGTCATTTTATGCGCGACATTGGGCACTGTTGGTGGTTGAACATTTGGAGGAGGGTTGAGAGTAGAATTGGCGGTGAACAAGGCAAAAAGTTTAGCCTTGCCCAGGGCGGTAGAAACAATTTCATCCCCTGAGACAAGAGGTGGGAACGTACTGTTGCAGAAATTATTCCCAATAGATTTAGCAAGAGTCCAGAAGGTTTGCTGCCGCTGGAGCTTAAGAGGACTTTGTTTTTGATGTGGTTATTAAACGAGTTTTTTTGCCTCAGAAGGAATGCGGACATAGCGGTTTCTTGCGTCGTTAAATGCTTGACGGTTTTCTTGACTGGGATTGTGCAGAAGCTTTTTGTGAGCTTTGACCTTTTCAAGTCTGGCCTTGTCACCGGATTTAGAGAACCAGGGCTTTTGAGTGGCTGGAGAGGATTTCTGTGTACGTGGAATAAATAATTTCATACCAGCTTGGATAATTTCGGTGACGTTTTCTGAGATATCAGAGGGGCCTGGATGAGAGAAGCAGACAGACGCCCATGGAAATGAGGAAAAGTAATCTCGCATTTTGTCTCAGTTCGCGGAGTTGTAGTGCCAAACGATACGTGGGTGTGATGACTGTGTGACCTCGGGTTGCATTGCGCAGGAAGCAGTGACCATGCCGTGGTCTGAGCGACCCAGTGGGGCGGTGACTGATATCTTATAGCAGTCAGGATTTGTACTAAGAAGGAGATCCAAGGGATTTGAGCTGTGTGTTGGGATGCGAGGAAAGTAAGTAGGTTGCTGAACCATATTGGCTAAAGAATTGCTGACTGCAAAGGCCTCCGCTGCTCTTCCTTTTGGATCGGTTTTTGAAGATCCTAGCCATTCCTTATTATGGACATTGAAGTCACCAAGAATAGTGACCTTGGAGGAAGGATATTCAGAAATAAGATGGTCGGTTTTTTCCGAAAGGTAGTCAAAGAGCTGGACAATGTTGTTGTCAGAAGGTGATCGGTAAATGCAACAGATGAATTTAGTTGCACCCCTGAGAAGGAGTTTTATCCATAGTATGTCTTTTCTTCCAGCTTCTAAATTGGGGAGTCTGGTGCAGGGTAGATTGCTACGGAAGTACGCGCACACGCCTCCATGCACTCTAAAAGAAGTAAGGAGCTCATACTCCGGGAAATTAAGGTGATCAGTGGCTGTTTTGGCGCTGATTTGAGTTTCGGTGAGGAAGAGGAGTTGGGGCCTATTAGCCTGGAGGAAATGGTGGACGGAGTTCAGGTTAGAATTTAGGCCACATATATTAGAGAAGGGTATTGTACATCTCAATGCTGGCGCCCCCTGTACACCCCTCTCCCGGAGATCCGAATGGAGGGGTATTTTACCTACGTAATCTTTTGTACAAGGAGGAGCCATCATCATTTTTGCTTATAAGGGAAACCGACCCATAAACGAGAACCGGAAACGTCCGTTGGGACTTCGCCGGCCCCTTGATGTAAGGGGTGGTACCTCCTCGGGCGTGAAAAAAATCCTTTATTATCACGTAAAGGAAAATTCAACTACCACCTACCATATTGCAAGTATACCACACCAGCCAACTATTAAAGAACTGACCAGCTTTAGAACTTTCAACATTATTATTCAATATGGTTCTGGAGAAACTAATAAGAGACAGTGACATATATAGAAGTGGAACCCTGTTTGAAAGGGGTCATCAGTGAATTACTTACGTGGAGGATACCTTGGTCAGAAATAAAAAAGGACTAGGAAACATCACGAGAAGTTTGGTGGAAATAGCAGACAATGTAGGGCTTCAAATCAATAAAGGCTTGAACTTTGAATAGGTTGGAAATTACATTTGTTTAGGTGTATTAAAAAATAATAAAATAAAAGTTAATATCAGGGTAGCAAAAACCAAGAGATGTGCAGAAGAACTTAATAGATTCCTTAAATAGAAGAACATCACGCACCCGACAAAGCTTAAGCTTGGTTGATACACTCGTAAATTGCGAAACTAATTCCTATTGGTCCATTTTATATAATATTATTTAAGATAAACCAATAGGGTTAGTTTTCTCTACGAACCTAGCTTTAGGGTATATAATAGCAAGATTGATATATGGATGTGGAACGTAGACAATGAACAAAAGACTTTAAGATGAAATAGCCATATGGGAGAGAGAGATACTGCGCAGAATTTTCGGAGGCAAGAAAATAGATGGCATTTGGGATAGGTGTACAAATGCAGAAGTGTATCAAATGTATGGAGACCCACCTGTGTCCCAGGTAACTAAAGCACGCAGACTATAGTGGCTGTGCCATATAGAACGAATGGGTGAGGGGATAATAGTAAAAAAGTGTGGTCAAATCCAGAAGATAAAAGGAAGAAGCTCAGACCAAGAAAACGGTGGCTTGATACAGTTAACAAGAATTTCAAGAAATAGGAAGCAGTGGAAATCCATCACCAAGCTATGGGCTTAAATGGCCTGTGGAAGCTTATATCTAATCTAATATTTTATATTTTATATATCTCTAATAAAAGTCTTCATCTTTATATAGACCGTCTTCAAAAAAGGTTAATATTCTTATCATAAAATTATATAGAAAAGTACTCCCGTCAAAATATTAAAATCTCAACAAATTTTGAAAATTAGAAAATCAGTACGGATAATATGTTATGTGTCTGGTTAAATTGCTAAAACCTAACTGTGCTGTTTCGTTATAGCAAATTTTCACAGGAAAACTCTCTATCGAAGAGATTCTAATTTTGGAAATTCGAAAAAATTTCCTCAAATGGGCGATAATCAGGCCGCATGGAATCCATATCAGCTTCGGACTTTATATGTTTTTATTACATATAATATATATATATATATATATATATATATATATATATATATATATATATATATATATATATATATATATATATATATATATATTGCTATAGATAGCAAATGATAGGAAATATTACGAAATTTTAATAGGAAAACGGGAAATTCATGCATACTAGTATATATAAAATAAGTGTATACACCCTAATGTAGCAATGAAAGAGTTTTGGCAGGAGATGTCAACGCCCGACATGAATGTCAGTGACCCATGTAGCAACCCTCGATGTTAAGTTACATTCGAGTAATAAAAAACTATATTATATACTAGAAATCCGTAAAGAAACCAAGAACAATGCTTCAGTTTTGTAGGGAGAATGAGATTGTAGATAATATAATTGTAGTTCTGTTGATTTTATTGTATAAAAAAAAATATATATGACCAAGCTAGCTAAAGACTCAATGTAGTGAAAGAGCGGAGGTCATTTATAAAAAACAAAGGTTTGTAGAATATTAAGGTGATGTGCGCGTCAGAAAAAAACGTAAAAAGACGTTATAGGTTTGACGGAAAACTTAAACACAGGTGGTGTGACGAACAATAGCGTTTTTTCACCTGTAGGAGAGTTAATAAAAGCAACGGTCCGAGATGGTCCGGGGCTTGTCTTGTCTTTTCCATCCAGTGAAATCATCTGTATCACTTTACCAGACCAGGTGATCATCGATATAATTATGTAAGTCGACATAAGAGATTCCAGAGTGCATCGAAGAGAGGGTATAAAACACCTCCAAAGTGCTACGACTATGGAATAAATATATCAATATGTTAACGAAGTAAATCCGTTAATAACCGATAAATGGACAGTAACCTATGGCATGGACAAATTCGAAAGATAATAATAATTAATCAAGGTCCGCATTAATGGAAGAACAATAAATAATCCAATGGAAAATATGTCAGTAAGTGTTACCTTTTCTTAAATTGACCAGTGCGGGTTGAATTTCACCATTTTTTACAACAACAATCAAATATTTTTGTGCTAATAAATTTCAAAAACAAAAATTTTGTTTGAAAAAAACGGAAAGAGACCGTGATCTCTGTAGAATTATCGATGTATATTGATTATGTAGTATCCATGTTTAATTAATTGTGTAATTAGTTATAATGTTACCAGAATGTTTTAATAGGGTTTTTCAAGTTATATTTATGTAAAGAATGTTTTAAAATATCTCTTTGTATTTAACAAGTGTCATATCGGCACAGTTAAATGTTTTAATAGGATTTTTCAATTTATGTTTATGTAATGAATGCTTTAAACGTTTCTGTTTGTATTTAATGTGTGTCAAATAGACACCGTAAAATTTGTGTAATGAATTAAATGGAATGTATAACAGATTGTAATTAACGGAAGTATTGTTTTTGGTTGATATTTAATCAGCAAAATTGTTATATAGCCATCTGTGCAAAGCGATAGTAATTTTGATCAAGTGAAAATCAATAAATGAATTTAAATAACACATATTAGTGAATTTTAATTAGTAGAAGCTAGCTGTAATTATAAGGAACCCAACCTGATGATTAAGACATATGTTCTCAGCTCTATAATAAATTTTTGCAGGTATATACTACCCATAAAGTAAAGTAGAATACCATAGCAAAATGGCGCCCAAGTCGTGGGACTTTAAAAAAAAAATTTGACCTAAAAAGAACATGATTAAAAAAAATTATTTTTTGTGTGTAAAAATAAAATTATTTTCATAGAAAAATTCAAATAAAATAAACGTTGCAGGTCGCCAATTAGCAAAATGGCGCCGCAACTAAAGGGCTTTAAAAAAAATACATAATCATATAATTATCAAAATTTTTTTTTGGTCTAAGTTAATTTATTTTCATAGAGAAGAAAAAATTAGTTTCAAACCATCATAACTTAAAATCAAGTTGGTCCGCCAAGAATACCATAGCAAAATGGCGGCCCAACAGTGGTGCATAAAAAATTTTTTTGTGCCAAAAATAAATTTATTTTCATAGAAAATTTTAATAAAATAAACATTTGTTCGCAATATAGCACATGATTGGCACAAATACAGGGTTTCTGTTAAATTTTAACAAAATTTTAATTACGTTAGAATAAAGCAAATTTTCATAAAAACGTAATAGTATTTTAACACAAGGGATTTAGAAATAAACCAATTTTAAATAAATTAGCACGACTCATTTAAATACAGTAAACTTAAATAAATCAATTCAACCGATTTATTGAAAATTAGCAAAAATTCTAATACCGTATGATATTTTAATATGAAACAGTAAGTTGCACATATTACCAATTGTTTTATGAAAAATAAATATAGGTGGTGTATTTGAAAGGGTCAAAGCTTAGAAAGGGGGACAATTAAATTTTAAATGCACAAGGAAATTAAATAAATTAAGCTTGAACATGTCCGGGGAAAAACAGTTAGAAAGTGATAAACCAATTGGGCCAGAATCTGAAGAACCTATAATCAGCGTACCTGAAGATCCGGAGAAAATGGCAGAGCCAGAACCACAAAAACCTAAACAGTTCACGGAATGGAGGGGACGTAAAGCGAGTTCGGAAGAAGGGACCATATCGCAGGAAGAAGAAGAAACCGAATATCGGGGCGATGAAACCTTTATAATAGAAAAAGAAAAGGGACAGAATAGCGCTGTCAAAGAAATTCCTCAGGAGCAAACAGTAAAAGGACAGGAGGAAGAATCAAAAATGGATAAGTTATTCGCCGTCTTGTTCAAGAAAATCGAAGAAAACAACAACAAAGTGGAGAAAAACATAAATAAAAACATAAATAACAAATTGGAGGAAAACCAAAAAAACATAAATAATAAATTCGAAGAAAACAAAAATGAAATTAAACAAGATATTGGCAAGTTGGAAAAACAACAAAAAGAATATATGAAACATACGGATGAAAATTTTAGGAGATTGTATGAAAATATACAACAAAACAAAACGGAGATTTTAACAGAAGTAAACAAGAAACAGAGGGCTATGGAAACCAGTTTTCTCATAAAAATACACCAGCTGGACGATGAAGTAAAAACCACACAAAAAACATGCCAAGTAAGCCACAAGGCAATCAAGACGGAGATGGACGCGGGAGTTCAGGCATGCCATGACAAAGTACGGGAAGAAACCGCAATGAGGAGGTACGACATTAAAAAGGTCGAAACGTTAGTAAAGTCGGTGGACCGAAATGTGGTCAGGATAGAACAGGAAACCGCTGAACAATTAATAAAAATAAAGGAGGAAATCCAAAGTGAAACTAAACAGCATATTTCCAAAGCAATCATCATGCCAAGCTATAGTGTGCAGCCAATTGACGGAAATGAAGCCCGAGTCGAGCAGGAAACTGATGAACAACTAATTAAAATCGAAGAAAATATACCAGAAACAAGCCCAGAAAAATACATAGAAGAGGAATTACTACCGGACGAAAATATACTAGAAATGAGCCCGGAAAAATTCATATATACTGCCGAAGAAAAATTAATAAGGGCAACACATTATTTTTACTGTATCAATATTGGAAATGACCAGAAAAATGAAACTATGCTTCAATGTAATAAAAATTATGTAGAGAATAATAACAATAGCCGCAATTATAAATTTAGAAACCTTTTCGTTAAAAACAATAATTTTCACGATGAATACAAATCCAGTCATAGTCAGAAATCTGATAAAAACAAAGATTCTGGAAATTATAATAAATTTAAAAGGTATAAGCCGGAACTTAAGAACAGACATATTTGGCATAATAATTTGAATAATAAGACAAGTCATTGCAACTATAGCAATTTTAATTTTAAAAGCAAAAAGCAAAAATTTAAGATAAAGAAAAATTAATCTGCATGAATTTTAATTGAATTAATAATATGATGACCTAAGCAATGAAAAGGATAATCGCATGCCGAATAGACGAATTTTAATGTACAAAATAAATAATAAAATTACCAGACAAAGAAATTTCTCCTAAAATAAATAAAATTGATTAGTTAGAACTATATGACGAAAAGTTGGTCAATTTAAAATATAAATAATTACGCAAAATATATACCATGAGTACAGAAAATATAACAAGTAGGCATTCAAACAACCCGAAGAATTTATACCCTGAGTATAGAAAATAAAACAAGTAGGCATTTAAATAATGACCCAAAGAAATACGAATCAGAAAAGCGAAATTTCATAAAAAAATTTAAGTGATAATAAATAAGGAGCAATGCTCGAATTAGATGCAGTTATTGGATAAGTCAATTAATATAATCATAATTCAACGGTAGAAAGGGGGAAATAAGTTAAAATAAAATAGAAAATTATTAGGATTATTATTGAGTAATAGGAAACATGGAATCAGTAGACGAGAAAAATATGTAAAAGGTCTAAAAGACAGAAACCGGTTAAAGTACCGAGAAATAATTATAATTAGCAAAAAGATAGAACATATAAGGGTCGGATTGATAGGAAAGAATTTGTATAGATGGTGTAGCGATAAGATTGAAATATGAAAAAGTTGAAGTAAAATGATTAACGATACAAAGATATCGGTCATTTAAAATGAAGTATAGTATATGGGCGATCCCAAAGAGGTCGGTCCCGAACTATTGAAGTATATATGTGAAGTAGAATGATTAACGATACAAAGATATCGGTCATTTAAAATGAAGTATAGTATATGGGCGATCCCAAAGAGGTCGGTCCCGAACTATTGAAGTATATATGTGAAGTAGAATGATTAACGATACAAAGATATCGGTCATTTAAAATGAAGTATAGTATATGGGCGATCCCAAAGAGATCGGTCCCGAATTATTGAAGTATATATGTGAATAGAATGTTGAAAAGAATATTGAAAGTATATAGAATGAATAATAAAAATATAATATGATGCAAGTAATAGTGAAATATGTATAGGGGGTATGTGAAAAGTCAGAAGTAGGGAGACCGTATATGTTATGTAGAAAAGATAAATTATTAGAAGTTGATAAATAAAAGAAGTATTACATAGTCCTATTCCATGGTAGTATAAAGATATAATAATTTAGCATAATGAAATAAGATTGAAAGGAAAGAAACCCCATAAAAATATGACAAATAAAAATACCAATAACTGTCATTTATTGAAATGAATTCTGAGGGAACGTTAAATAAGTCGAAATAACCAGGGGATGGCATAAATTTAGATTATATAGAACAATCAATTGATTTGCCAAAAGAGAGAAATATATAAAACCAATTGGTGAGCCATAAAAAGCGGTGTTGAATAAAATAAAATGTTTTAATTATTAAAGTGTCATACAAGTCGATTATGAATTAAATTTAAGAGTTTTAATATTAGAATGTCATGAAAGGCAATTTTAAATAAAATAAAGGGTTGTAATGATTGAAATGTCATAAAAGTCGATTTAGAATAAAATAAAATTTTGGAATGTCAAAAAAGGCGATTTTGAACAAAATATTTTAGTCAATGAATAAAGATGATCTGACTAGCAAACAGTATCCAGACTCACTTTTAGAAAGGGGGAATTGCTATAGATAGCAAATGATAGGAAATATTACGAAATTTTAATAGGAAAACGGGAAATTCATGCATACTAGTATATATAAAATAAGTGTATACACCCTAATGTAGCAATGAAAGAGTTTTGGCAGGAGATGTCAACGCCCGACATGAATGTCAGTGACCCATGTAGCAACCCTCGATGTTAAGTTACATTCGAGTAATAAAAAACTATATTATATACTAGAAATCCGTAAAGAAACCAAGAACAATGCTTCAGTTTTGTAGGGAGAATGAGATTGTAGATAATATAATTGTAGTTCTGTTGATTTTATTGTATAAAAAAATATATATGACCAAGCTAGCTAAAGACTCAATGTAGTGAAAGAGCGGAGGTCATTTATAAAAAACAAAGGTTTGTAGAATATTAAGGTGATGTGCGCGTCAGAAAAAAACGTAAAAAGACGTTAAAGGTTTGACGGAAAACTTAAACACAGGTGGTGTGACGAACAATAGCGTTTTTTCACCTGTAGGAGAGTTAATAAAAGCAACGGTCCGAGATGGTCAGGGGCTTGTCTTGTCTTTTCCATCCAGTGAAATCATCTGTATCACTTTACCAGACCAGGTGATCATCGATATAATTATGTAAGTCGACATAAGAGAATCCAGAGTGCATCGAAGAGAGGGTATAAAACACCTCCAAAGTGCTACGACTATGGAATAAATATATCAATATGTTAACGAAGTAAATCCGTTAATAACCGATAAATGGACAGTAACCTATGGCATGGACAAATTCGAAAGATAATAATAATTAATCAAGGTCCGCATTAATGGAAGAACAATAAATAATCCAATGGAAAATATGTCAGTAAGTGTTACCTTTTCTTAAATTGACCAGTGCGGGTTGAATTTCACCATTTTTTACAACAATCAAATATTTTTGTGCTAATAAATTTCAAAAACAAAAATTTTGTTTGAAAAAAACGGAAAGAGACCGTGATCTCTGTAGAATTATCGATGTATATTGATTATGTAGTATCCATGTTTAATTAATTGTATAATTAGTTATAATGTTACCAGAATGTTTTAATAGGGTTTTTCAAGTTATATTTATGTAAAGAATGTTTTAAAATATCTCTTTGTATTTAACAAGTGTCATATCGACACAGTTAAATGTTTTAATAGGATTTTTCAATTTATGTTTATGTAATGAATGCTTTAAACGTTTCTGTTTGTATTTAATGTGTGTCAAATAGACACCGTAAAATTTGTGTAATGAATTAAATGGAATGTATAACAGATTGTAATTAACGTAAGTATTGTTTTTGGTTGATATTTAATCAGCAAAATTGTTATATAGCCATCTGTGCAAAGCGATAGTAATTTTGATCAAGTGAAAATCAATAAATGAATTTAAATAACACATATTAGTGAATTTTAATTAGTAGAAGCTAGCTGTAATTATAAGGAACCCAACCTGATGATTAAGACATATGTTCTCAGCTCTATAATAAATTTTTGCAGGTATATACTACCCATAAAGTAAAGTAGAATACCATAGCAATATATATATATATATATATATATATATATATATATATATATATATATATATATATATATATATATATATATATATATATATATATATATATATATATCCAATTAAAATACAAACACGACACATTTATTAAGATATAAGAAAAGGGAATTATAAAACCTGAATAAATGCTGAATAATTTAATTAAAAACAAACTTCCATAACAGATGTCAAGTAAGAACAGTTAAATAGGTATAAAGTGATAAGATTGTAAAAGGAGTAGAAAATATTTTAAAACAAGTAAAAAATTATTAAACAAATGTGAAAGAATCGAAATATGTACAGAGTTCACAAGAAAAAGACCGTTTCCAACTTACTGATAGATAATTTTCAGAAAATATTTATATAACAAAAGATAGATGGAAAATTTCTCCACATCTTATGCATGAAGGGGATTTAATATTTCCATTTATAATTCAAGCTGGTGTCAAAAAAATATCCAGACATAATCAACAAACAGATAGGTTATGCAAATTTGAGATTTAAATATAAATTGCCTTTGGAGTTTGGCCTGCTGGTAGTTTGGCTCACACCACACCACCAAACCAACCCGTAGAGGATTCTCGGCCTACGTAAATCCAGTGAAGGATTTGAGGATTAAGTCCCCAGGTCCTCCCTATCACTCGACGCAGCTGCCAGAGGGTCGCTACTCCCTTCCTCGCTACTCGTTCTATATGCGACCGCCACGTTTGGAGTCCAGAATCACCCCCAGATATTTGACTTCCCGCACAAAAGCTAAAGATTTTCCAAACATCACGGGCGCGCTGAACCCCTCTACATTCCTCTTCTTGGTGAATATGATCATCTCCGTCTTCGCCGGGTTTACGGAGAGTCCCAGCTCACCACAACACCTTTCAATTATTCTACAGGCAGTTTGCATGCACTCACAGGCGACGCCGAGGAATTTTCTGGTGACTAAGGCCAGCCCATCATCAGCGTACGCCTGGGCGCCTCGGGGAGCCGTCCCAAGAGACCAGACAAGATGACCAGACACCATAGATGAGGCGAAAGGCAACTGCCTTAGGACAGCCGCCCGTCACCCCAACGTCCAGCCCTCGGACCCTCAAGGTTAGCGAAACTCTCCTGTCCTCCAGCATGCTCGCCACCAAGCTTCCGTCCGGTTTCCTTAAAGATCCTACATGACTACCTAACTCCTGTTTGAGCACCCTTACCAGCCTGATTGTGTCAGGCAGGGAATTGACTTCCACGCAGTACGCGCGCCAACCAGCTCGTTAACTCCGGCGTAATTCCTTCTTAAACTCCCTTCTGGCAGTCCTAAGCTCGTCCCAGGCCGCCTCACCCGATTCTCGGACGGCTCGGTTTAAGGCACTCCGAGTCCACCCGCGCAGTACGGCGAGATTCCAGTTCCACCATCTAACTTTGATGGACGGTTCCCCCCTAAGTGGTGACGCAGCCTAGTATGCTGCCATTATTTTCTCTTCTAGTGCCTCGACCTCGCTATCTAATGCCTCTATAGAGAGTCTTCTCCCCCTGGACTCCTTGGCGACTCACCGAGGCCTGGTAGGCATCCCAGTCGGTCTTCCTTTAATTTTTCCTGGGGGAGGACTCTCACGGTCCACATCCAATTCAAAGCTGATCATACGATGATCAGACATTGATATGTCTTCCGTCACCCTCCAGCTAGATATATCCTCTGTTATTCCTCTGCTCGCTAACGTGATGTCGATTACCTCCTGCCGGATACAATTGACAAACGTCGGAGCCGTACCTCTGTTTAACTCCAGGTTCGTTGTAGCCAAATACTCTAGTAGAGCCTCACCGCGTGGGTTGGTATTTGTGCTGCCTCACAATCTGTGGTGAGAATTGGCATCGCAGCCTATAACAGTTGTAGCCCATGCTCCCTCGTGAAATCGACGATACGCACCAATTCCTCCAACGGAGGCAGCCCCCATCGATCGTAGGGAACATAAAGGCTGCACATAATAACCTTAAGCCTAATATTACTCACCTTATATTCCAGGACAGCTGCTGTGGCGTCCCTGGACCCGAGCTGCGGCAGCAACATCACCTCCAGATCCCTTGCGCCAGTATGCATGTCCTAGGCTATTTTTCCTCTTCTTCGCCACAAACTAGGATGTTGAAGCCGATTCCTTCAAGCCCTCTCACTTGCTTCCTATACACATAAGGCTCTTGGATCAACACAACGCCGCCTTGACCGCCTGCGAGGAGCTTTGCCAGCTCCCCAGTGGCATCCCTGCTATGCTGTAAGTTGATCTGGCTCACTCGCATTAGCCACGCGAGATTAATCGCGGCGCCGCCTGTGCGAAGACCTCCTCTGGTCAGAGCCCGCCCGCGCGCCCGCCGCGGGTCGGGCGGAGGCGACCGCACTCCATGTCGTAACTCTGGTTACACTCAGAGTCACCAATTTGAAATACAGCCGCTAGCCTTGCCTGTCCAGCTCGCGAGCCAGCCCGGGCCCCACCGGGAAGACCAGACGCCATGCCCCAGATCCTCCTGTCGTCTCCAGGTGCCGCCATTGCTCAACATTAAGCGAGCGGTTCTGGAGCGCCAATATCCTGACAACATCCTCTAGGTCCACCTCTTGACTTCTGAGCCAAAAGCCGATCCGGACCGGCTATGAGGCGCCCCCTACCCTCGCCATCCTCGGCGGTCACCAAGAACCACCCTGGATCAACTATCCCCGAGTTACGGAAGCGAAGCTGCAACGCCCTGTCGGATACCGACATGGCGTCCAACATCCCGGCGAACACCCGCGGCTAACCCTCTTGGCGCGTCTCTCCCGCGGTGTTTCCTTTTCCGCGCTTGAACGCTTCGCGTACGCGCCCCCAGCTGACTTGGGACAGCCTGGCGGCCCCGACACCGGAGAGCCTGATGATCCTCCCTGAGTCGTGGCCGACTGTCCAGCTTTCGTCCCTGTGGGCGCGGCTGCGCCTTATCCCTCTTTTGTTTCTGTTTCTCTGCCGAACGCCCATGGGCCCGGCCGGACTCGCAGCGCACGCAGTTCGCTCCCCTGGGCAGCAGTGTCCTTGACGTACCCGTACGGTTCCACGTCGGACTCCACGCCAGGAGAGCGGAGGAGCGTTTCCTACTTGGAGAGACAGGGATCTCTCTACCTTCTACCT
This sequence comes from Tillus elongatus, assembly GCA_964006375.1. Taxonomy (NCBI): domain Eukaryota; kingdom Metazoa; phylum Arthropoda; class Insecta; order Coleoptera; family Cleridae; genus Tillus; species Tillus elongatus. Next base: position 198,172,546 of record OZ023263.1, read on the forward strand.
AGAATTACCCACGAAGCAATCGACATCGAAAAACGTCCTGATTGTTTAAATAAGAGAGATGATGGTCTTCGCCTTCCGACCACTTGGAAACCTATTATATCTTCATTACAAACCCACAAAAAGAGAATAAATTCAATAGAGAATTTCATTGCCCCCTTATCTGTCTCAACAAATGCTGGTAATCCTCTTAGTCCTTTAAGTGCCATGACCAAAGCCCCTGACTTAATTGACCGTGACCTGACTACTTTCACTGATAACGAAGCAGGCAGACGGAACGCTACATATAATGCAGGATTTGCAACGAACTGTCAGATCTCTCTGAGGCTTGGGGTTTAACACATTTAGACTCAAATTAAGGTCCCGTAATCGAGCTACAACAACCCAACCCACCTTGTCCACCGCTCTAAGGAGTAGGCAGATTGAGGCCTTAGAGTGCCCTTACATATTTCCTTTACCTCTTGAAAATAGCTCCAAAACAGGAGCCGAAACGTGGAGTTTTAATAAATTCTGGGCGCGGTTCACCCCGCGAATTATGTATATAATAATAATAATAATAATTATTATTATAATAATAATAATAATAATAATAATAATAATAATAATAATAATAATAATAATAATCTTTATTCCATTTATGATACATAAGTTATATAAATCTATACAAATGCACCATATATATTATAACACAGTACTCTTCCACTTATATATCTGGAATAGCATGCGGTTCAGTGTGCTAGCAGTGATCACTCACACGCTACCACTGGTCTTCCACCGCTACTACAGTTAAAAATACATTGAAAAACTTTTTGAACAAAAAATAAATAAAATAATACAATATAATATCACAAACATACTAGTACTCAACCCATACCAAACCCATTGACAAATTAACCCAACCCATCTTATCACCTAATCACCATCATATATATATATATATATATATATATATATATATATATATATATATATATATATATATATATATATATATATATACATATATATATATATATATATATATATATATATATATATATACATATATATATATATATATATATATATATATATATATATATATATATATATATATATATATATATATATATATATATATATATATATATATATATATATATATATATATATGTAAGAGTATAAAAATTCAGTATCGGTTCTAGGGTCCTAATTCGCACTGATATTCTACAAAAAATTCACCAAACGGCAATAATTTGCGCGCGTGCAAAGACACTAATTATAGTCTGTAGTTAATAAATAGCATTCAAAACCATTCTAGAATACCACCAACAACAACAGTTCTGTCTACCTTGTGTATAATGTGTTGCCTATAATAATAATAATAAGGTTAACGAACATTACTAATTGTTCCCATTAGCCAGCTGGATTACATAGAAATATAATTAACTTTCTCTAAATAAACTTATTGTGTAATTAATTGGCTATAACACGACTTATACTTTCGTTGGTCTCATTCACTTTGATAATAATTAGACGAATAATTTTCTTTCCTATTGTATCGTTAAAGTCACCAACACGTTCTCTGTATCCAATTCAGAAATAATAACCTTCCTATGTATTTGCACTAACTAAAAACGCAGATAAAATTACAAAATCGATGCATTACTGAAATTAAACAAGCTAGATCCACCCACTCTTGAGAAAAAGTACGATTTCATAAACTAGGACAAGTGGAAAGAAATCCGCAACTGTTACATTTGTAATTGTAACTGTAAATAATAATGAAAGAAAATGATCTGGTTCACACAGAATGTCATCTTTGAGAAACCAAAGAGCTGAGATTCAAGATTCACTGTGCAGCCTTCGGAGTGACGTAATAATGTACCGCTTTCCCCTTACGGTGGACCGCGCACACACACACACACAGCATACCTGAGAATGTTGTTCTCAAGACCACTGCGCCTTTGTTAGAAGGCAACAAGTTTTATTATGCATGGACATTTTTGGATGTGTTTAGTTAAAAGTGAGAGTGATCGACACAAAACTATGACTTAATGTTGATAAATTGAGATTGTGGTTAGTTTGATTTTTCGATTGTTTAGTAAGTATGCTCACATAATTGCCATTATTTAAATCACCTACTTATCAAGACTATTACGTAGACACGTCGAGAATTTAAATGTTTACCTATTATACGGAACATCACTGCCATAGAATTATTTATTATTTTTTTATACTTTACATTAAAATGATCTAGGTACCTATTCAAATTTCTGCAATAAATAAGTTCGAAGCTATTGCTGGATGTAGTTAAAATTTTGTCTGTGTCCATGTTTGGAGCGTGACGTCATTTATTTATTTACTAAGTGAAGTATCTTCAATGACATTTGCGCATTACCGCAGTAACCCAAGAATTAAATCTACTAAGTCAACATTGTTTAGATACTTATTAAGGGTTTTAAATATCTGTAAAATCGTATAATACCAATATACAGTAACATTGCAAGACTAAATACATTTGTAATAATGCATACAGTAGGTACACGTTGCGAAACTAATAGAATTAAAGTGACTGTGACGTAACAAGACAGGGGATGGGTAATTTTTGATAATAATATTCTAAACAGAATTTTTATGCACCTAATAGTTTCCTAAGACTTTCATCACAGCCTATAACCGTACAACCGATGTCTCCTTATCGCATTTCCACCACCAGCCCTTTCCTCCCACGGCTTGAAATGATAAACAATTTGCTTTGTGGTCAAAGAAAAAAATCTGGACGCAGCAAGTGCGTTATGGAAGTGAATTTATATTAAAATGTTTTTAATAGCAAATATGTCTCTTCAATGGAAGCAGGCATCAATTTTTTTACCGGTATAACCTATACCTATATAGGCTGGCGCATTGAAAACGAAACAGACCGATTTGCGTCCAGAGATTTTTTTTTAAGAAACGCTGAAACACGTCAATTTTAATATTGAGGGGGACATGTTTTGACATAAAACTCAACTTTGTCACATCAACCCCTTAAGGGTGGTGATAACAACCCTTATATTTTAAATAGGTGGAGTGTTACATCATTTGAAAGCTCTTTCTTCTCTGAATTCAGCACACTAATTTTTTTGGAAGTTTTATTAACTCGTTTAAAAATTATTCACAGTTGAAGATGCAAAAACGCATTTCACTCATTCCGATAAGAAATGTCCTGATAGTCAATGTTTTATTGGTTTGTAAACGAAAAATTGACTATTGAATTTCCTGTTAGAATAGAGACTACTGATATTTAAGTTTTACGACAAATTGCTGCAGACCCAACTTTGAGCACGAGAAAATTGGCCACTGTTTTAAACATCAAAAGAAAAACAGCGAATATTAAAGCATCATAAATTTCACCCGCATCCCGCATAAAATTCATCTTGTACAACAACTGAATCCGGATGATTTTGATCGGCGGCTGAAGTTTTGTGAAGTTATGACTGCACGAATAGCTGATAACGGGAACTTTCTGTTCAATATCTGTTTTTCAGACGAGTGTACGTTTTTATTAAACTCTACAATCAATCGTCATAATTGTCGTCATTGGGCAGATAAGAATCCAAGAAATTTTCACACTCAAACTCCACAGAAATTGAATGTCTGGACTGTCATTTCTGGCGACTATTTAATCTGACCAATTTTTCTTGATGGCAATATGAGTGGCGAAAGGTAATTGGAGTTACTAGGAGATATCGTTTACTCTACTAATTGACATTGTTGAAAATGATGATCGCTATCAAGAAAATTAATTCGTGTTTCAACAAGATGGAGCTCCTCCGCATTTTTCACAACGTGCTAGGGAGTTTTTGAACAGAGAGTTTCCAGAGAAATGGATTAGGCGTGGAGGTGCTATTGAGTGCCCCCCTAGATCACCGGATTTAATTCCTTTAGACTTCTTTCTATGGGGTCATTTAAAGAGTAGAATTTTCGCAATAGAACCGGAGTCTCTGGAAGAATTACGACTACGCATTGTTGAAGAATGCCGTCTAATAACTCCACAAATGCTCCAGAATGTCAGAGCTCGTTTTGAAAAAAAATTGTACTTCTGTATGGAAGCTGGTGGTCAAGAATTTGATCACTTACTTAATTGAATAAACATTTTTGAACGTTTGGTTTGTTTTTTAGTTTTGGTTTAAAGAAAAATTGACTAATTGGTGCATTTCTTATCACAATGAATGAAATACGTTCTTGCAATTCCAACTGTGAATAATTGTTAAACGAGTTGATAAAACTTCTAAGAAAATTTGCGTGCTGAATTCAGAAAATAAAGAGCTTTTAAATGATGTAACACTCAACCCATGTTCCCTATTTAAAATATAAGGGTTGTTATCACCACCCTTAAGGGGTTGATGTGACAAAGTTGAATATTATGTCACAACATGTCTCCCTCAATATTAAAATTGACATGTGTCAGCGTTTCTTAAACAAAAATTCTCTGGACGCAAATCGGTATGTTTCGTTTTCAATGCGCCACCTGTATAGTAGAAACAAGGTACCATATTTTATCAAAATGACTAAATGTACAAAAATTTTCCGAAAATAAACTTTAAATGTTTCCGACAAAATTGGTTTCCTAGCTAACGAACCTTAGGTTAATAGCAAATTGAGTTATTGAAATGTCAAGCGTTTGATAAAACTTTACTACCAAAACGCACTTACTACGTCTCGATTTTTTTTTCATGCAAACAGGCACCATAATTCGGTAAAAAAATGCAAAAACTGCAATAAAATAAGGGTGTTCAAAAAAATTTTTGGGACTACCAACGACTTATGGGTCATCCTGTGATTGTAAAAATAATTTTATAAACTGCAGCTCAAAACACCCTATAATTAACATATACCATTTTTCCTCGGATCTTGTATAATAATAATTATATTGAGCTTTACCATAGAAATGCGTCACCCTGTGAAGAGATAAAAACTGAATGTAACCCCGGATATGGATTCCAGACGGTCTAGTTTGCGTTAATTTGGAGTAACCTTTTTCAAATTGAAAAGCCACGGTCTCATTAACGAATTTTTTCTAGCTAAAAATTATAGACCGTTAAACCATAAACTTTACTAAAACCACCGCCAAGACACCAGAGAAAGGGTCTATTTGAAATGAATTTTCTGGAAACATTTTAGTAAAATGAAGGACAATAACGGTTGAAGCTGAAATTTAAGGGTTTGCAGAACACTTTTCTTTCACGCCCTCGTGGCGCAGGTTGCTAGGTGCCGGCCTGCTAAGCGAGAGGTCCCGGGTTCGATTCCTGGGCGAGCCAACGAGAAGTTGACTTTGTCTGGAAAATTAGTAAAAATAATGAAGGATTGGAAATGAATGTGCTAATGGCCTGAGATGCCGCAGCCAATAATATGAAATTTAAAAAATAAAAAAATAAAAAACACATTTCTTGCGACATTTTTTTTACATAAGCCGTGTTTGTTTCAGGTTCTTTGCCTACATGTTGCCAATTTTGACGTTTCAAATCGGGAATTTGACATTTTGAGGAAAACCCCAGTTTTTCTTCTTAAAATTCCCTTCACTTTATTGCCTTTAAACTTACAGGCCTAAATTTTGGTCCATGGTTCACTATTTATAATGCAAACAGGAGTACCAAATTTGGTGTCCATAATATAATTTCCGGAGACATAAATTTTTTCCGACAGAAACCACAAAGTTTTCCGGGGAAACCTGGGCCTATTTTTGTGGATAACGAACTAATCGAAGCCACTTGCAAAAGGAAGGTACTCAGAAAATTTGATCAAAATCGGCTCATTATTTTTGAGTTATCGGTGTGATACATACCCTGGACACGGGTTCTAGGGGGCCTAGTTCGCGCATATTTGAAGAAATTTCTTCAGAAGTCAAAAGTCGGAATCTCCTCGTTAGTGAATTTTTTAAGGACATTTACTAAAAAGCTGAAGTATTAACCCTTGTATTTACTTCAAATTTGACGCTTAATGCGCAGCGAAAGAGCCCACCCGCCAGTCCAGCTGTAAATTAAATAATGGCAGAAGTATATTCCAGGGATCGTACTGTTAAGCACATATTGGAAAATTTAGACATCAAAAAGTCTGGACCACACACAATATCTTTGTAACGTGTAGTGCTCTAACATCCAGCGGCAACCAGAATTTTATTGATTCAATGCTTGCAACTTTTCTTGCTTTAAACATAGATATCTAATATACTTTTTACAACATAAACCTGCGTTCACAGTTTGGCTGCTATGGCTTTTAGTGAATTTTCGTAGAAAAAATTCACTAATGGGGAGATCCCGACTTTTGAAAAAATTTTTGCAAATGAGCGCGATCTAGGACCCTTAGAACCCATATCGGAAGTCAGTTTCAATTTATATATATATATATATATATATATATATATATATATATATATATATATATATATATATATATATATCTGTGTGTGTGTGTGTGTGTGTGTGTGTGTGTGTCACACTGAGAACTCAAAAAATAATGGGCGGATTTTGTTAAATTTGGCATGTACCTTCCTTTTGTATATGGCTTGGATAGGTTCGTTAGTCAGGTAAATCGGATGAGATTTCGGGGAAAATGTTGAGTTTTCATTCGAACAAATTTTTTATCTCAAAAAATAAAAAAGCTATGATAACCAAATTTGGTAGGTAGTTTTACTATATAAAAAGTAAACTATATACCAAATTTTAGATTTTTATGTTACAAGAAAAAAAAAAGTTATGATAACATGTTTTGTGCCAGATCCTTTCTATGGAAATTCACTAAAATAACGCACTTGCTGCGTCCAGGCTTTTTATAGTTTTCTCCCACAATCAAAACTATTTCAAGTTTCTCCTCACAAGTTAATAACGCTACCATTTTTATGTGTTTTATAAATTCTAACGCGTTTTGACGGTTGCTGTCAAATATTTCCTGCTATCAACAATTCATTTGTATATCAGTGCATCCTACATGTAACTACAGTTAACTTTGCATTGTTATTGTATGTCGTTTCAAAAAAGAAAAATAATTTTTTGAATGTAAGTAGGTCTAATAGCATATTTAAACGTGGTTTTCAGTTCTTGTGCTTTTCTTTGATTACCAGTGGCACCCAATTTTTTTTTAGATGCCCATAACTTCTTTTTTTTAACTTAGAGACCTGAATTTTGGTGTCTAGGGTAAGTTTGATAGTAGAAACGTATAAGTCTAATTTTGTTGTCTTAGCTATGTTATTATGAAAGACAAAAAAATTTTCCGAAAGGAAACCCAAAATTTTCCCGGAGAAACTACTCAGAATTTACTGACTAACGAACTTATCCAGGCCACTTATAAAGGGAAGGCGCATACCAAATTTCATCAAAATCGGCTCATTATTTTTTGAGTTATCGGTTGTATATATATATATATATATATATATATATATATATATATATATATATATATATATATATATATATATATATATATATAAACACACAGGTCTCATTATTAGAGAATTTTTCGTTTTATGAAAAATTCGGTGAAAGGTCTAAGCCTATAAAATACCTATAAAAATGAAACCAAGTTATTTAAAGTAATGAGTCCTTTTACTTGTTGGCATTTCTGTGGACCGAAATCTCAATTGGCACCAACATGTCACATCAATTGTAGAAGCGACTGCCAAGAAATTAGGTTTCCGCTCCCGGGCTCGCAAATCCTTTCTTTAGCTAATCTCTATACCTTATAACTTCACAAATAAGGCCAAGCCTCGAATACTGCTCCCACCTCTGGGGTGCCGCTGCCGCTTCTACATTCGCTATCCTGGACTGCATTCAGAAGGGAGCTATACGTCTCATCGGTGACCATACCCTGACCCAAAGGCTGCCATCCCTTGACCACCGACATGCCGTTGGTGACCTCTCTCTCTCTCTCTCTCTCTCTTATAGATATCTGCACGGGCACTATTCAGAGGAGCTTTCTTCCATAGTTCCTCCACCTGCTGCTCCCAACAGATCTGCCAGGGGAACATAGCGAATGCACCCTTTTACTGTCCAGGTCAGGTCAGGTCAGACATAGAACATTTTGTTATGCCCGCTCTTTTGTCCCGAGGACTTCCAAATTGTGGAATTCCTTGCCGGCACATGTTTTTCCTTCACCTCCGATCCTTCAAACCTTCAAGACCAGAATTAACAAGTTGCCTCTTTCCTCCTTGTCGACACCCACGGTACAATAGTATCTAGGCTGTAATCCCTCGTGGTGTGTTGTTGAAATATAAAAAAAACATCGTGTTGCCAATACGGCTTTTGTCAGAAGCGATGATATGCTGATGTACCTCATTCATTTTTGGAGTTCTGCTTTCATAAAACGTGTCTAAGATTACGCAATTTCATTAGATATCTCTGAAGCATTCTATCAGGTATGTCATGCGGTACTCCTTGATAAACCTCCAAAATACGGACTGCCTTTGAAGCTATGCCTATGGATAAACTACCAGTCGTATCCACAGTTTCTTTAATGATGGTGCTCTTCGCGGCACGTTCTCATCATCTGGTCCAATATCTGCTTCTCCTTATTAATGTGTCACGAAGTAACCAACGCCGTAGTGACCTTTCTAAGACTGTTAGCTGCAGCTCTGCAAATCTGGTTATGTTTATTGCCTCAAAAATACAGAATTGTCGCTTTTCTGGGAAGTGTGACCTACAGGGCCCAGACGTTCAGGTGGCTGGCAAAATACTGCCCTAAAAATCCACCCTCTCTATATTTGGCACAACAGTTGTGGAGGATATTTACTGGCACATACATGTTTCCATCAATATAAAAGCAGCAGCAAAGAAGTTTGGGTTTGAGTTTCAGATTGAAGCTTTGTTTTCGTTACAGCAGCTTCTGACGCTGTATAAAGCACAGATATGTGCACAAGTGGAGTATTATTCTCATGCCGAGGGTGCTATCTCAAATGGAACGTTGTTCATTCTTGATTCTATTCAGAAATAAGCTGTTCTCATTATAGAAGATTCATCTCTCCAGTCAATATTACTCCTCGAGATCACAGGAGAAAGTTTTAAAACCAGTGGCTCTTTTATACATATTATCATCGACACTGATCCTTGAAAATTGCTTGCTTAGTTGTTGCTAGCGACCTTTGATCAGCAATCTTTTAGTCGGAAACCGCATGCTTTCAGTGTCAGATTACCCACTTGCCGGACTGCTCGTTACCAATCCTCGTTGTAACTTAGAGCATCTAAGCTCTGGAATGCGCTCCCGTCAGACATCTTTCCAAAGACATATAATCTCCAAATATTCAAGAGGCGAGTAAACACAGTTGTTGTGGCACAGCGAATAGGTTTTGCCTTTCATGGACTGCTTCTTAATTTTCAATTTATACAAGACTTTTCAGGACCTACAAGAGATAACTTACGTCAACACTATCTCACATTTCTTCAATCGTTTAGTAATAACAAAAACAAACACAAGAGAATACGGACATGGTTTGTATGTTAATATCTTTTCAACGAGGACAGTACTGGAAGACTAGTTAACATAAATGGAGATATGGGCTAATATGTTTTATTTGGTTAACAGTAAGGAGGTGGCATTTATGTTTAGCTTCTGAATAATCAAGTGTGAAATTTAAATTAGGTAATGTGTAATTGCTTTGTTTCTTCATCGACAAATGCAAAATATATATCAAACAGGTTATGTAATTTGCATCGTATATTTGGTACAAATTTATGTTAATGTATGCCTTATGTTTTTGATAATTCTTTTAAGTGAAGACGCTATAAAGCATTTAATCTGGTAAATAACGACAGCATTATTTATGCTAAATACATCAACGATTAAATTTTATGTGAAAATAATTAAGCAGACATTGAAAAAATGAAAATAAGGAATATGTAGTTAATAATTTGTTTAAGTGAAGATAATATTAGGCATTTAATCTAGAAAACAACGTTAGTATTACCCATGCTTAGTGCGCCAACAAATAAATTTTATGCAAAAACAAACGAACAAACATGGAAAATAGAAATAAAAAAGAATTATATTTGACATAAACAAAAGCAGATTGCAGAGGTACCGACAGTAACAAAGCACTATGTAAAGATCTTGCCAAGAAAAAAGCCTGAACGCAGCAAGTGCGTAATGTCAGCGAATTTTCATTATAAATGATTTGAACAAGACAGACACACAAATATATGCATATATATATATATATATATATATATATATATATATATATATATATATATATATATATATATATATATATATATATATATATATATATATAAAGAGAGAGAGAGAGAGAGAGGATGGCGCATTGAAAACGAAACAGACCGTTTTGCGTCCGGATAATTATTTTTTTTTAAGAAACGCTGAAACACGTCAATTTTAATATTGAGGGGGACATGTTTTGACATAAAACTCAACTTTTACATCAACCTCTTAAGGGTGGTGATAACAACCCTAATATTTTAATTAGGGAACATCATTTGAAAGCTCTTTCTTTTCTGAATTCAGCACACTAATTTTTTTGGAAGTATTATCAACTCGTTTAAAAATTCTTTACAGTTGATGATGCAAAAACGCATTTCACTCATTCTGATAAGAAATGTGCTGATAGTCAATGTTTTGTTGGTTTGTAAACAAAAAATTGACCATCAGAACATTTCTTATCGGAATGAGAAAAATGCGGTTTATTGTTTCAGTTTATCGGTCGGTTTGATACTTGATAGTACTACCGAAAACTAATTTCACAATGGTGTACTCTGTAGAAGAAAGAGTTGAAATAATTACTCTTTTTTTCAAAAACGATGACTGTGCCAACCGTACCGCAAATTTGTTTAATTAACGACATCTAAACAGACATGTTAACAGAAAATACATTGTGGAGTTAGTTGCAAAGTTTCAACAAAGCGGTTCAGTAGCCAACAAAAAACGGGAGCCTGAACGTGAATTTCCGGTTAGAAATGAGACTACTGAGATTGAAGTTTTAGGACAAATTGCTGCAGACCCAACTTTGAACACGAGAAGATTGGCCACTGTTTCAAACATCAAAAGAAGAACTATTCAGCGAATATTGAAGCATCATAAATTTCACCAGTATAAAAATCATCTTGTACAACAACTAAATGAAGATGATTTTGATCGGCAGCTGGAGTTATGACTGCACGAATAGCTGATAACGGGAACTTTCTGTTCAATACCTGTTTTTCAGACGAGTGTACGTTTTTATTAAACTCTACAGTCAATCGTCATAATTGTCGCTATTGTGCAGATAATAATCCAAGAAATTTTCACGACGTCCACACACAAACTCCACAGAAATTGAATGTCTGGACTAGCATTTTTGAAAACCGTTTAATCGGACCATTTTTTCTTGATGGCAATTTGAGTGGCGAAACGTATTTCGAGTTACTAGAAGATATTGTTTACCCTCTACTAATTGACATTGTTGAAAATGATGATCGCTATCAAGAAAATCAATTAGTGTTTCAGCAAGATGGAGCTCCTCCGCATTTTTCATAACGTGTTAGGGAGTTTTTGAACAGAGAATTTCCAGAGCAATGGATTGGGCGTAGACGTGTTATTGAGTGGCCCCTAAATCACCGGTTAGTTTTTTTTACGAAAAATTGACTAATTAGTGCATTTCTTATCACAATGAACGAAATACGTTCTTGCAACTCCAACTGTGAATAATTTTTAAACGAGTTAATAAAACTTCCAAAAAAATTAGTGTGCTGAATTCTGAAAAGAAAGTGCTTTCAAATTATGTAACACTCGACCCATGTTCCCTATTTAAAATATAAGGGTTGTTATCACCACCCTTAAGGGGTTGATGTGACAAAGTTGAGTTTTATGTCAAAACATATCCCCCTCAATATTAAAATGGACGTGTTTCAGCGTTTCTTAAAAAAATTCTCCGAAATCGTGATCACGTAACAAGTGAATTTTCTCTACGTAAATTCGCTAAAATAGTGTTTTTCATAAAAAAATACCCTGTTAAATAATTACGAAATGTAACGCTCACGTTTTCATTATTGCCATAAAATAAATTTTCAATTACAATTCAATTTCGTTACAATTTTTATGAACGAAATTTCGCTACCAAGGAGTCTACGCTTTTAAAAGAGGCAATTTCAAATATAATAATGGTCCAAGGTCTTGTTATAGAAACTGAAGATATCGATGTGCAATGAGCCGTTCTTTAAAGAAATTAGGACCGATGACAAAATCTCCAATAATTCCACCCCAGACGTTAAGAGACCACCTACTTTGACTAGTCGTGTGACTAAAGTAAGGGTTTTCAGTAGAATAGTGCCGAAAGTTTTGTCTGTTGACATGTACGTTCTTACGAAATATTGCTTCATCAGTAAACAACACCAAGTTGAAGAATATTGTATTTCTTTGGATTTTTTGCTGTGCCCAGTGACAAAATGATAGTCACCTTTGATGATAATCATTGTACAGTTCTTGGAACAGTTAAGTATGGTATGGGTTGAATTTGCATTTACGTAAATTTAGTAAAACACAGGTTTTACTATTATCTATTTCGCTTGTTATTTTCTTGAGCTGATATGAGGGTTTGCTATTACTTTCAAATTTAAGCCTTTCTCTTCGCTCAAAACAGGCTTGGTTTTTTAAGTCTTCTTGTATCCTGTGTTCCCCGTTTCGTCAAAACGTTTCATCAGTCTTTCAAAAGCGCTTCTGTGTGGTTGTCTTCTATTGGTGTATTTCTCATGATAGATTCTGGTACTGGATAAACAGTTTTTGTCACTTGCTCCTAACACATAAATCACATTAATCATTTCTTGTTGAGAGAAATTCATTTTAGCGTCTTGTTATACATAATTAAAAAAGTCTGGACGCAGCAAGTGCGTTATGGAAGTGAATTTTCATTAAAATGTTTTTAATAGCAAATGCGAGCAGACATCAATCTGATTACCGGTATAGACTATGTAGTAGAAACAATGTACTATATTTAATCAAAATTACTTATTGTTTGAAAATATACAAAAATTTTCTGAAAATTATGTTAAATGTTGGTTTCCTAACCAACAAAACTTACGTTAATAGCAAATTGAGTTATTGAAATTTGAAGGATTTAATGAAAATTTGCTACCAAAACGCTCTTACTGGGTCCAGATTTTTTTCTTACAAACATGCATCATATTTCGATAAAAAATGCAAAAATGCATTAACGAATTTGTTCTACGAAAATTAGCTAAAAATTATAGACCGTTAAACCATAAGCTTCACTAAACCTACAGCGAAAGCATCAACTTAACTAAACCGACAGCCAAAACATCAGAGAAAGGGTCCATTTGAAATGAATTTTCTGTAAATATTTTAAGTAAAATGAAGGGCAGTGACTGTTGAATCTGAAACTTAAGGGTTGGCAGAACACTCTTCTTGCAACATTTTCTTTTCACAATCCGTATTTGTTTCACGTTCTTTGCCTAAACATTGCCAATTTTGACGTTTCAAATTGCGAGTTTGACGTTTTGAGGAAAACTCCAAAATTTGTTTCTTTCGCTGCCCGTAACTTTTTTGTCTTTAAACTCAAAGACCTAAATTTTGAGGTATGGTTCTCTCTTTATAATAAAAATAAGCGTACCAAATTTGGTTGCCCTTACTTTGTTGTTTCCGAAGATATAAATTTTGTTAGAGAGAAAACACAAAACTTTCCGGGAAAACCTGGGCCGATTTCTCTGGATAACAAACTTATCCAAGCCACTTGTAAAAGGAAGGTATTCATCAAATTTTATCAAGATCGGCCTATTATTTTTCGGTGTGATACATGTATGTCATGTCTGTGCTAAAGAATTATGTTTTTTCAAAGAAGGTTTGGTTGAAATAAAGAGAAATAGTGAGGCGAGAGTGAAGATAAATTTTTGTAACGGCTATATAAATATTTGTGTAAGAAGAAACAGAAGAAAAAGCAAGATCGATCAAAATTCAGAAAGTAACATTAAAATAAAAGTGTTTTGACAGTTTGATTATTTCAGGTTTTTAACAAAATTATGTTAATACAAACACAAGCACAGCTTATTTGTAAGGCATAATGTATAATTTTGACCAGTAATAAATGAGTATATATATATATATATATATATATATATATATATATATATATATATATATATATATATATATATATATATATATATATATATATATATATATATATATATATATATATATATATATATATATATATATATATATATATATATATATATATATATATATATATATATATATAACTTTTTTCTTAAAAAAAAAAAACACCCAACATTTCACTAAATACTGGTGTTAGGTATAGGGGATACTTCATAAAACTGAAAGAACATTTTTTGGTGTATCGAAATTGATTATAATATACAGGTGGTCCCTTTTAACTTCTCAAGAAAACTTGACTCCAGTGTTTCTACTCACCCTGTATACTGTTTTTAAGGAATTCGTTCTGTATTGATAAGTGCCTCTGATGTTTTATCAAAGTTGCCAGAACTTTTGAACGACTCTGTATAGACCCCAAAAGCTATTCACTAGATTAATCGGAAAAAAAGAAGAAGAATTAAAATAAAAGCCTGGGCGCAGCAAGTGCGTTATGGTAGTGAATTTCTATAGAAATGATCTGGCAAAAAATAATTTATTATAACTTTTTTTCTTGTAATATAGAAATCTATTTTTTCGTGTATAGTTTACTTTTTATATTGTAAACTCACCTACCAAATTTGGTTTTCATAGATTTTTTATTTTTTGAGATAAAATTTTTTTTTGAATGAAAACTCAAAATTTTCCCAGAAAAGCTCGTCCGATTTTCCTGACACGAATATTTCCAAGCCAATGACAAAGCAAAGGTACATGCCAAATTTTATCAAAATCGGACCATTATTTTTTGAGTTATCGGTGTGATACACACACACACACACACATATATATATATATATATATATATATATATATATATATATATATATATATATATATATATATATATATATATATATATATATATATATATATATGTATATGTATATGTATATATATATATATATATATATATATATATATATATATATATATATATATATATATATATATATAGAAACATATAAAAATTGAAACTGACCCCGGATATGGGTTCCAGGGGTCCTAGTTCGCGCTCATTTGCAAAAAAATTTTCAAAATTCAAGAATCGGGATCTCCCCATTAGTGAATTTTTTCTACGAAAATTCACTAAAAATAAAACAATATGCAGGATGTACCATTTAAAGAAAGTGAAGTTTGCGTTGTATCTAACTTATACAACACTCTATATATGCAAAAATAATTTTAGTTTGTATCTAACGTTTGTACCTGCAACTTTTGTTCCAAGTTGAACTTGAACGCACAGTTGGGCCACCTGTATGTATATAGAATTAATTATTAACACAATGATTTGTCACCGTGTCCATAGAAACGAATTTTTCCAGAAAGGTTTACTAAAAAGTGAATTTTTTAAATATATCGTTAAGTTTCGCGTACATAATTAACCCATCTTTAGCCTTCTTCTAAACAATTATTTTCATAAACAATGATTGTAAAAGAAAATAAGAATATATTTTGTAAAGAAGCGCAAGGTAAATGGGTGTGTAGTTATACACAAGGTCTGATTGTGGGACATTTAATCACGTTTGCAAGCCACAATATCCTAATAGAGGTTTGGTAATATATATATATTTGAAAATTAATTTTATGTGCAATAGAGTGTGGGACGAACATGTGTAAAATTTTCGTATAAAAACTATAACAAACGTCTATGCACAATACTTATGCAGGAAAAAATATTAGCCATTTATAGTTTTTATACGCTTTTTCGCAATTGGTATGGAAAAGTTTCCTATTTTCCAATCAACTTTTCTGCCTGCAAAATTTGACTACAATATTCTAGTTCCATAAAATCACTTAAAGAGAGAGTTGTCGATATTTAAAAAAGAAGCAGGGGGGGGGGTTGCTGGTATACGGCATTTGTCACCGCGACTCTTGAGGTCTGGACACTCCTACGCAAATCTCTAGAGCACCTTGTCCAGCCTTATCACCTTCATCAGGTTCAACAACATCTTCCCTAGTTTGTTTATTTTAGAGCTTTGTAAGTTTACTACACCAAAAATAATTTTCAAATTAAGAAAAATTCCCATTTTTGATGCCCGTAAGAGAATTCAGTTCTGCGTTTCTCCAAACAGACTAAGGTAAAGGTAAGATGCTTACTGGCAATTAGGCCATTGCTGACCCTTTTTGCTCATCTAAACTAACCTACCCTCCACCTTGAGCTCGATCTCAACGACGACAGTGATTTTGAAAAATCATCCGCCGCCGGTGAGGCTCGAACCGTCGACCCCCGAGTCCGTATTGGAAAGTCTGAATCGACTTTCCCGCACGGCCACGGAGGCGCTTTCAAACAGACTAAATACAAGAAATCACGCTGATAATATAATATGTAAGTTTATTATGCTATGATAGAATAATGCGGATCTTAACCATTCCCTAGGTATAACTCCGGTTTTGTAGATCGTATTGAAGAGTTCTGTAAGCATTGATATGTTATCTTTTTTGTGCAGTTGGAGCAGTTCCACAGGCAATTCGTCCGCGCCAAGCGCTTTTCCATTTTTTGTGTTTTTAAGTGCGTATGTTACTTGTTCATTTGTTATCTCTGGGCTATCTGTTTCTACATTCTCCACTAACTCAGTTTGTTTTTTAGGTCTAGAATCATATTTCGATTCTCATCCATCAGTATGTTGTTCTGTTTGCTTCAGAAGCCTCCGGTCATTTCTTTGACCCTATTATGTATGGTAAAAGGGTCGCGTATCTTTTGCAGCCTTTGAATTTCATTACATTTCTCGTTCAACCACCTCTCCTTTGCTTCCCTTACCTCTTTTTGCATTTCTCGATGCAGCTAAAGGCTGAAATTTGGTATATTCATTTTAGCCCCAAAAAACGCAGCGAATGTCACATCATGCGCCGAAATAAATATAGCTTCTTCTTCATCTATCTCAAACTCAAATATATCTAATTTCTTTATCTCACTTGAAATATTCTTCCATGAATGCATAAAATGCAAAATGCATTCTAATTATTGGTGGTGTAGAGCTGCGCTGTCTGTGCTTATTCTATTTTAACCTTTATGATCAAGTAACCTGGAGTGAAAATATTGGAAAGATAAGGTGCAATATTTATCAAGCCCAAACTGCAAATTTGGTACATTCATTTTAGCCCCAAAAAACGCAGCGAATGTCACATCATGCGCCGAAATAAATATAGCTTCTTCTTCATCTATCTCAAACTCAAATATATCTAATTTCTTTATCTCACTTGAAATATTCTTCCATGAATGCATAAAATGCAAAATGCATTCTAATTATTGGTGTTGTAGAGCTGCGCTGTCTGTGCTTATTTAACCTTTATGATCAAGTAACCTGGAGTGAAAATATTGGAAAGATAAGGTGCAATATTTATCAAGCCCAAACTGCATGCCAATATCTCTGGAAAACCTTTCCACGATTTTAAAAAGTTGTTCCAGATGGTTCTCTGTGGAGGCCTTTAGCTTAAGGCCATCCATATACAGCTTAGCCTTCTTTTCTCCTCCCCATTACTTTATACCAAAGCAATATCTGGTAGAGTTCAGATGTTTTCATAACGGTTTCAATGCGAGACAGGACAACAATGGACTTAGCAAGTCGCCTTAAAATACACCTCTTCTAATAATTGATACTGTGTTAGTTACACCGTTATTAACTGTTTTTGTTGTCCAGTAGACATTGTGTGTTATAGGAACCTCAAAATGTAAGTGTCTAACTCATAGATAGTTGTCCAGCACACTTATCATCTATTCGTGTGAAGCTGAATTGTTATTATTATTTTGTTGAATCTCTTCGACAACCAGGGTCACTCGCGGTGTGGATGATTGAACAATATAGAATATATAAATTACAGTATAATCCGGATGCAACGAGAAGTCAGGGGACCGGTAATAATATCTGGTAGGAACCGGATCTCGTTATATCAGAACCATAAAGTAACTACAAAATAACTATAGGTATGTACAATGTACATACCTATATGTAAGTGTACATACCGGACTACTCCCCTATGAATATTTTCATCGATATTGAAATTCAACTGTCACTGTCTAGTTTTAATGAACAATTTTATTCACATAACAAAATCACATCACTGTATATACTGTACATTATTGATTAATCTAAGTTTATACACATCATAAATAGTAGTCTGTGATTTTCATTTGTACTGTCGGTTTTTCTTATTTCTTCTTTTCCAAATAGTGTTCTATGGAAGTTAGTAAATTTAGCTCATTCTCGGAGTTTGAGGCACTCAGTATTCTAAGCTTCTTGGTGGAATCTATGGCATCTTGCAGTGAAGCATTGGTGCATTCGGGACTTTCGAATTTGTCGTCCGAATCGTAATCTTTTATCACTTCTTGGGTAGTGTGCAAATTTGCAGCTTCAATTATCTCGGAATCTCTTGGAATACCTGAAGTTCCCTCAGAATTATCTATGTTGTGACGAGGTCTTGGATTGCAGACCATTTTTCGGTGACACGGATTGACGGTTACTATCTGAGGATCTCGGGTGCCAGATTTTAAAGGGTTTACTCCCTGTTGAGGATGTCTGCGACCTCTTCACTGAACTCTGACCGATCAAAGTACCTGGGTAACTCTGTGGAGAAGGGTTCGGTAGCCTTTAGGTAATCTAGGCTAAATTTAGTGACCCCCGAGTGAGCGGGCTTTAATCGCTGACTCGGCGTGATCCGACCACTTCTGTTTTAACGAAAGGTGTAGCAGATTTTGTATGTTAAGGGGTTGGATAATAATTAATCAAGGTCTTTAATTTGCCCAACCCTATATTACAGATTTGAAACTATTTACAAAATACATATATACAAAACAATATTTACAAAATATGTACAAATAAAATATGCGGATACTAACATCAATCGGAACGTGGACCTCGCTAAAGCGGTAAAGGTTAGTGCGTGACGAAGCGTACGGATTCGGTCAGGTATATATGACACGGGCGGTATTTCACTCAAGCGAGAATACGGCAGGCGGGCAACACACAGCGATAGACAACATCAGACTACTAGCTATAACTTCTCCGTCGAAGCAGGGGACAGCGGAGACGAAAAAGTGCAGACGGGAGAGACGGGATGACAGTTCCGGGAGGCCTATGCGGACTGTGAATTCTCAGCATCTCCGCTAGGGTCAAATCGGGACGAAAACATCTTGATTACTTTAGTGAGCTGTGAATCCTTAGCGTCCTCACCAAAATAACACAAGAGCTTATACTGTATGGGGCGGAAAGCCGGGAGCCAGATGAAGTCTACAGGGCGAATTGGAAAGGAAAGTATCACTTGGAGCGACCTAGATAGGCTGTGAATCCTCAGCGTCCCTATCGGGATCAAACCAAGATGAATATATCTTGATTATTTATGTGAGCTGTGAATCCTCAGCATCCTCACAAAAATAATGCAAGACAATCTAAAATACGGGAATTGTCTATAGGGACGGTGGCAGGTCAGGAAAAGCAGAAATAATTCACTTGAGGAGATTTGGACTGAGAAGCGTGATGATTTAAAAATATGAAAATTCGCTACAAAATATGAATAACTTAAAACGGATAATTCTCACTTATAACAATATTTTTGGATACGGAAATCGACCAACCAGGTGCGCTCGGACAGTAAACGGAAACGGAATCGGTGCGGACTCGTGGCGACTTAATAACTTAACAGCTGAATTAACAATACTGCCTGTGCCCCGTGTTGCTTCTCCTTTTATATGAGTTTCACAGCCAGCCCAAAAACTCTGAGATGCTTGGAATTTTATCACCTTATCACAACCGGATAAGATAATAACTATGAAATACCTGTTTAATTAAATATAAATCGCATTAAAATATTTCATGGTGAAAATATTTTAGCAAATATTTATATAGTTTGTATTTAATTATTTTCTATTTAATTAATTACTTACTTAGTAGTTTGGCGTTTTGTACCACAAACCGATAGAAAATAATACTTCATCACAATGTTCAGGTAATCCATCGCATCCGGCACTTGTGCCAATTTCTAAGTTTCAGAGAGTTGATTATTCCCTGGTATAAAGGCCCAGCTATGGTACTAGCAGAAACTAGTTTGATGTTCTTCAAACTCGTCAATTGTAGATGTGCCGCACAATTATCACCACCACAAGCAATATTTTTGTGTTCTTTATTTCCAGTTCTCTATCCCGTTCTTCTACTTCAGTTTTAAAAATATCGCCAGTCACCCATGCTTTTTTATTAGCAACATATTTCAACGGCAAACTCTTTACATTATTAAAACATCTTGGTTTTTGTACTTTGTTAATAACAAGTAGTCTTAGAAACTCAGAACCATCAGAATTTACACAAACTAGTTCAGTCAGTCGCTCTTTTGATCACTCCCAACCAACAGATTTTTTGTTTCTGAATTTAAGAGTTCTGTCCGGCAATAACTTGTAAAAAAGTCCAGTTTCGTCTGCATTGAATACATCACATGCCTGATATTCCTCGGATATTTCTTGGAAGTTATTTTGAAGCCACTCAGATGTTACTTCTTTATTTACAGATTTGCTTCCCCAGAAAATTTTCCTGAATTAATTGAATGTCTTTGTTTAAAGAGAGAAATCCACCTTGTAGCACACTAGAAATTTTCTCCACATCCCATTTCTCTACCAAAAAAAACACCTTTCTCCTGGAGAAATAGCCCACTTATAGGAATGTTTGCGTGCCTCTGATATTTTAACTAATGAAACAATGCTTTGTCCAAGTTCACAATCTCTGTTGTTTTTAGACTTTTCTTCTTATTGTTAATAGTGTTGGAACCACTATCCTCGACATTAGAATTCTCGCACTTCAAAAGTTTTAATGTAGACGATGCAATACCGTACTGCCTACAAACATCACTTGTTTTAATGTTGGCATTTTCTTTTCAATAGTAAAGCGTGTTCTTTGAATACTAGACGCAGACATTGTGTAAACAATACTTTATCCTAAGTCCAACCTGACTCAAACGCGCGACGATTGAAAACTGATTTAAACAGAAAAACAAAAAGCCACACAAATGTACAGTGGTAACAAACTTTCATTTCAAATGGTAAGAAGAACTCTATCATTATGCGAGTGGAAGAACCCATAAATATTTTCTCTTATACTGTGTACAGTAATATTTATTAACCATTAGTGTTACATCTGAATCAAAAAACATATGCATCTATTCCTAGTCTGTCTTGAGTGGTCCCAGCAAGGTCAGACCCAGTTGTTTACTTTTGCACATCTGTGTACCCCAATAAAAATGTGAGTGGATCAGCGCAATAATTATCTCGCTAAAACTAAAATCGCCTAAAAAGCGGTTTCGTTAAATCAAAAATATTTCAGTATTGTTTCTTACACCAGTCCATTCAAATCACCGACATTGTCTCGTTAAATGAGAAGTTCGTTAAATCTGCAACTCGTAAAACCCGAATCCTACTCTAATTCTAAAGCAGAATCAATTTATTTTAGTCTACATGGGACGCGAACGCACATCGGAAAGGACGTATTAAAGTTGACAACCGGATGTTAGCCGATTTGCCTACAGAGTCGCGTTGGCTCTGTTGATTTTTTTTGTATAATAAACTGAATTTAAATATTTCTGCTACATGTTTCCGTTTTATTACTTTTAGATATAGTAAGGCCAGTTCCCCAAAATGGGTATGGCCAAACGTGTCAAAAAGAATCATTATGTCGCCCAACCCAGACATAACGACTCACCAACCCCAGTACATGTGTCGAGAAGTGCTGCATACTCAGATGGTGAAGAAAGTCAAAGAGCTCCTTCAGAAAGAACGTTATCTGAATATACATCAGTGGTAAGTAATATTTATTTTAAAAAAAACACAAAATTAATTTAGTAATAAATAGATAACGTCGGTTTTAATTGGCTTTTAAATATTTACACAATAGGTTACAGAAATCAAAGCAACAATTAAATCATTGAATTGTAAGGGTCACGTTTTTTTTTCATATATATTGAATAATCGTGAACGCAACCCTTCGATGACACAAGGTTACAACCCTCTTAGTAAACAATGGAAATAATCTATTATAATAATAACAATCGACTAACGGTCACATAATATAATTACATAGCTCAACAATCAAACACCAGTCAATATATTACTTAGCAGTTGTGTTATCTACTTAAGAGTAATCATGCAAAAGGCAAAAGGTTTATTACTTGTCAGAATGATGGCGAAGCCTTAATGTACGGGCGTAATAAGTCGGGCGAGCGGGTGCCAAATGTGTCCAGTAACAACATCACTCACTTGTAATTAAAAATATACCTGAACACACCATCATTCATCTAAAGCACAACCTAACATATATACGAGGGGCATATAATTATTAGTTTATCAATCATTTACCAATTACACGCTCCACTAAGCGACTTGACATCAATAACTATTTTTACTCAGTGCTCCACTGAGCAACCTAACATTAAGAGCAGTTTCGACATAACACTCCACAGAGCAACTCCAACATTAATAGCAGTTCATACTCAAGGCTCCACTGAGCTACATTATAATCTCTCAACAGCGCACATCAGTGCCTCAGAACTGCTTCTCAAATATGTCTCTAAATGCTCAACCATTAGGTTCTCAAACAATAATTACTCAGACAATAATTACCCAAGTAGTTACTCACACGATAGTTACTCAAATATTAATTACTTAAACAACAATTATTCAAACATTAGTTACTCAAATAATAGTTTCTAAAACAATAGTTTAGCTTGTGTCTTTTGTTGGGCGCTGAACCCGAACATTAGGTCCGTGCCGGCTTCCAGGTGTGCAATGAGGCACAGTTAAATACCTCACCTAGAGTGCTCGTACTGAGAGAGTTGACTACCGAGAAGTGCAATATACACAATAGACTAGCTCAACACTGTGCCCTTCTCCAGGTACCCCAACTCCCCCACTGGGACTGACCGTGCAATGAGACCAACGGATGAACTGGCCACAGTGTCTCGGACAAGCTACCAGATCGAGAAGTACAACAACGCTCCTGGCAACATGAATACTGAGCAGTGCAATGGGCACAAAGGGCGAACCCAACAATGTGCCCTCTCTGGTATCCACGCATCGAACAGGGATAGGTGCAATGGTTACCTCGTAACCCTACCTTTGTCTGACGATGCAACTAAAAGCCACCGTGTTGTGGTTACGTAACCTGGGCCTAAACCCAAACGCCTCTACCAGTATGACGCCCTACTGGGTGAGCAAACAGCGAAGGTGTCCCTCACACCGTCCAAACTATCATCAATTTACTTTCAAACAGACTCTACTTTATTTACTCTAAACAAACTGACATAAGTCAAATATTACTTAATTTATGAATATTTTCGTAACCTCGTATTAGTAACAAACGTAATCTAACTTAGCTATTTCTCAAATTATTTCATAAAGTTCCTTTATTTGAATATGATAATGACTTCTCAATCTATAACTTATCCTCGTATAAATAATAAACGTAATCTAACTTAGCTATTTCTCAAATTATTTCATAAAGCTCCTTTATTTGAATATGATAATTACTGCTAAATTTATAACTTAGCCTCGTATAAATAATTAACTGATTTTAACTTAGCTATTTTTCACAAATTATTTCATAAAGCCCCTTTATTTGAATAATATACTTACTTCCCAATGTATAACTTAAAACAAATAAGAACAGGTACAATAAACGAACAAGCCATGTTCAATGAGATGAACTCACCTAAATAAATGTATATATATAACGTGCACTGTAAATTTCACTAATATCGAGCATATTTTAATGCACGTCATCTCATGGTTCACGCACAAATGTGGAGGTATGCTTTACTTCAAACTAGTCCTCAAGTTTACAGATAAAGACGGTGTGAATAGTGTGAGGCCCTTGAATCTAAGAGATATGGTATTAAGACGCTATCTGAACTACATTGCAACCCCACAGCATGTGTTTCGTTCCGTAAACAATTTTTAAGCGCGTCTGGCTCAACTAACACTTTAGTTTTAATGGGACCACATAAGTAAAACTTAACGTGAAACTTGTTCACATATTGCCGTGTCTATTTAATACCTACAGAGAATTTTTATAATAAAATAGGGCTGTGAGCAGGGTGAGAAAATACATTTCTTACAGAATATACTTCAACTGAGGTATAGTATCAAATATTTTACGTTAACTCTGAAGATTAAATGGGAAATTTTTATTTTAGAGAAAGAAAATTATGTCTCGACTACTAAGGTCGTTGACATATATAAAGTATATAGAACAACACTTTAGGTACAATGTAGGTGCATTAATAATATATGTGTTCCTGTTCTTACAGTTATATGTGTTTATATAGTTCGCTAGATTTAAAAAAATTTATTATAGTTTCGGGTAGTGCTGTGGCTAGGGTTACCAAGGATATATGTTCGCCTAAAAACAACCTTGTTTAGAGTCTGTGTTTAGTGCACTCTGTGACAATACGACTTGCTGAAAGGCTCACATTGCAGCAGTGCAGGCTGGTGATTTCGAGAGTGGGTGAAGCAGAACTCCCGTGGCTCCAAAGGAGGGCGAAGGAGGCCATAGCCCCCCTTGGCGCCGCAGACGAGAATTTAAAAAAAAACAAGGTCACGCGTTCTTTTGGCACTTCAAAATTTAAATAAAAAATCAATTTCTACAAAAAAATAGACATTCACAAGGCATAATTGTCGGAATAATGACCACGAATACTGGATGAGAGGACATAAATAACATTATTTTTTTCACACCGTATGCGCACTCTACTGTAATATAATATTATGAAAATATATTTCTAATGGAACGCACTACAAGCATTTTTTCCGAATTCAAGGCCCTTCTCTTTTTTATGACTTGAAATTTAATTTCTAATATTTTAATATTTTGAAATTATTCTTTTATTTATTTATTTTATAACCGCAACATAATAGAAGTCTGGACTCAGCAAGTGCGTTATAGAAGTGAATTTTTATAAAAATGTTTTTACTAGCAAATTAATGCAAGTAGGCATCAATTTGGTTACCGGTATAACCTATATAGTAGAAGCAATGTACCATTGTTTATCAAAATAACTTATTGTTTGAAAATTACTGCGTCGCGATATTTTCTTACAAACATGCCTCATATATCGATTAAAATGCAAAAATGCATTAAGGGATGTTCGAAAAAATAATTGCACGTATCACCAACGACTTATAAGCCATCCTGTGATTGTCAAAATAATTTTATAAGATGCATCTCAAGATACCCTATAATTAACGTATAGAATTATGTTGAGCTTTACCATAGAAATGCGTCACCCCGTATATACGTATGTAGGTTAGTAGATAAGCTATGCCGGTACGGGGCCACAAAAAACGCACATTTCCAAAATGCACAATTTTTAAAACCACGCCTCTTTAACCACGCCTATTTACCTGAAATTGACCAATAATAGGTCGATTTTCACCGCAAATACGCCCATTTTGTACACATTTAGCCAATAAAAGAGCTTCACTCCTATATCGATCCCACCCATGGGGGGGACGGGGCCAAAAAAGCTAAGGGTTAATTTTGCCCAAACACCTTTGGAGATGAGGTTCTGGGACAAAAAATCTAAGGAAAGAAGTAGATAAGCTATGCAGCTATGGGGCCACAAAAAGACGCACATTTCCAAAATGCACAATTTTTAAAATCACGCCTCTTTAACCACGCCCATTTACCTGAAATTGACCTATCTGAGCTCAAAAAAGCTAAGGAAATATTTTAAACAAAACTATCGGAGCTATCGGTGATTAATTAATAAATTAATAAGCGGTTATCATTACATTGGTTGAAGACTCCATGATTTAAAGTTACGTCACCCCAACCTTTAGAGGCGACAAACGGGAGTGAGGTTAATAAGCGAGAAAGGTGGTATTGGTTCGAGGACTCAATGATTTAAAGTTACGTCAGCGCACATGACTAAATAGAATGTGGTAGCAGATCACGTCTTCTCAGGTTAGAGCTTACACCACCAGGTTTCCAGTCACCATTGTTTCATCACTGTGATGTCTCAAATTGTTCACCAGACTCCAACAGTTGAGTAAAGGCGCTTACTTGTTGACTACCGAGCTAGTGGTTAGAGACTGATGAACGCACTGCAAACTATTAGTAACTTAGATTGGTTAGAAGGAGAGTTATGCGCTAGATACGTATTTTGACAAGGTTCGACAAGGTTGTCTTCGTCAGTAGCTGTCGCTAAACTAACTGGATGGGCAAAATTATCTTATTTATATACTTAAACTATACACTAAAAATGATGTAATTCAGGTGATACAGTACCGGATGGTGATGCAATACCAGATGGTGATGCAATACCGGGTGATGAAATACCATATGATGAAATGCCGGATGATGCAACACCGTGTGATGCAATATCAGATGCCTCAGTACGTATGATACAAAACCGAGTGACGTAATTCAAGGACTATTGTGTCAGTAGATACGCTCAACCGTGGTTGCCTTCGTGCTATTTCAAAAAGTGCTGAATTGATCGAACCCATGTCTGAATTCATCAAATTCTGTAGATTCACCTTGCGGATTCCCAAACTTTTCAAACCATCTTAACTTACATACAACTTAAGATTACTATCCCCAGCTTATGTCCCGACTCAATCATATGTCGTGCAATGCTAGATTTTTCTGCTCTATTGAATCTGAAATGAGCTATGTGCTCTTTGAATCTTGTTGTTATTGATCTCCGTGTTGGCCCAATATAGATTTTCTCGCAATTATTATAAGATATTTGATCTCCGATTTTTGTCGAAAGTCAACAGCAATATCGTCCTTTGACCCACGAAAAAGGTTCTTCCAATTATCAACTTTATAAACAACTATCAAGTCGTTATCTTTGAATATTTTTTTTAACCCTTTTGCAAGAAAAGAATAGAAAGGAAGTACAGCGAACTTTTTGGGTGGATCATCGGATTCGGGCTTCAATGTCGTAATGTTACCTATCGACATTATCCACCTATGCTTAGTAACTAATCTTTACACAATGACTGGAGGGAAACCGTTACAAATCGCAATATCTATAATTTTGTTCATCTCTGAATTGTATCGCTTACTGCTCAAGGGAAAACTGAGTAATCTCTGAACTAGAAAGCTCAAACTCGAGATTTTATAACCGAAAGAATAAATGAATCTAAACTCGGAGATCAAAAACAAGATTCGAAGAGCACATAGCTCATTTCAAATTCAATAGAGCAGAAAAATCAGCGTTGCCCAACATATGATTCACTCGGGATATAATGTAGGCGATAGTAATCTTAAGTTGTTGAAGGCAACCACGGATTAACGCAAGTTAGATGTTTCGGAAATTTTGGAAATCCGCAAGAGGAATCCACAAAATTTAATGAATTCATACATGGGTCCAGCCAATTCAGCACTTTGTGAAATAGAAAACAATCCTTGGTGGCTTTCAACATCGACACAACCGGTTGGGCGTATCCACTGACACAACAATAGTCTTTGAATACGTCACTCGGTGTTACGTCATCCCATGTTACATCATCCGGTACTGAGGCAGCTGATATTGCATCATACTGTGTTGCATCATCCGGCATTTCATCATGCGGTGTTGCATCATCTGGTCTTGCATCATCATCCGATATTGCATTATCGGGATCACATCATTTTTAGTGTATAGTTTAGTTATATAAATAGGATAATTTTGCTCATCTAGTTAGTTTAGCCACAGCTACTGATGAAGACAACTTCGTTGTCGAAATACGTATCCAGCGCATAACTCTCTATTATTATTTTTGTGTTTTTTTTTTGTGATTCTCCTTTTTGTTTCAGTTTTCAGTCACAGGGTCCAACCTCAGTCTTTTATTTATAAGCATATAGAATTTTGTGTTTATTGACAATTAATGTTTATTTTTCAGCCATATACAGTAGTTAATGAACGTAACGGTAGGCCCAAATATTACAATTCCAATAACAACCACCGAAGTCCTACCGACAATAGAGCTCCTTCAGTCTTGAGCCGCGGAAGTGGTTATGACAATGGCTCAGATATATATGTGACGAGTGGAGCCTACAGAGCACCTTCTGAAATGAGGTGAGTAGCTTTTAAGTAGCACTGTAAAGAGTTAATAAAGCAAATTTGCAAACAAACAAAAATTGTAACAAAACTGCGCCGTAGAGTCTAGATTAAGGATATATTAATTTTCTAATTAAAATGACCCTAATGACTTTTTTCTGCAACCGTTGGAAAAAACACCCACCTCCTGGATACTTTTTGAGACAGTAGTTCTTTCACGGCCTAGTAGTAGTAGCAGTGGTGGGGAGGCCAACGCAAAGCAAGTAGGCCACCATGGCCCCTTTTTGCCAACTCCAGCAACCATGCTCTATTCCTCCTCGGTTCCGTCGCCAAACCGCCTCGACATCGAGATGAAGGCTGTGACGGTCTTCAATTGGACGGTATTTACCTGTTTCCTCTGCAGAGTCCTCGATCCGAACAATTCTGCTCGAAGACTCCCAAAAGCATCACATTCGCACAGGTAGTGGTAGGACGTTTCCTCATCCTCGCCGCATTCCTGGCAAATGGGATCCCTCTCTACGCCTATCAATGTGAGGTGTCTTCTAAGGGCACAGTGGCCTGTGAGCACCCCAAGGATCCGGCGAAGCGTAGGTCGACTCTTTCCGAGTAGCCAGACAGCTTTATCTCTGTCCGGCCCCTCCACGAAGTCCCTCGCCTGCCTGCAGCCACCAACCGACCCCCAGTGCCTCTTCATTGCTTCCTCGGTCCACCTGTCTACTTATACCAATCGCCGGCTTCGGGCCACAGAACGGCCGCCGGGAACCGAGCCTTGCGAGATTATTCGCCACCTCATTCCCCGCCACGCCACAGTGTCCCGGAACCCACACTAGTTGTACCTCCTTTGTCCTGGCTAGTCTTCCGAGGGCGTCAGCGCACTCCTGAACCAGTGTAGACCTGATTCTGGCCGCGCAGACTGCCCGGAGGACTGCCTGGCTATCCTAGCAGATGTACACACATTTCTCAGGACTCCTCTTCACATCCTATCTGTTGGCCACAGACAGGATAGCGTACACCTCTGTATTGAATGCCGTGGTATATGCGCCAAGAGCATAGCTCTTTCACGGCCTAGTCCAGAAAGAACATATTTACCGGACGAATCTTGGAAGAGACACATTATTATTGCCATTGTACTTAATAACCATAAATAATGTCTATATTAGCTAAGAATTACATCATCATTATCGTCCAAATCTAATAGCGATGTCACCCTGTCGTTACAACCATGAATATATTTGTCCAACAGTTATTTTCATTACAACCGAACTTCGACACTTCATCAGATGTGTCAGGTTTTCCATAAGTTTTGCCCTTGGTCTACCTCTCGCCTTTTTTCTAGGTATGTGTCGTTCAAATAATGTTATTATGCCTCAGAATATGACCAAACGTGTTACTTTACCTCGTCCGTTATCTCTCTGCACCCATTTTTCTTCTCTCACCTTTTCTAGCACACGTTAATTCGTCTTTCTGTCGGTAGACTATCGCACTCTATACGCACGACTTTGCGAGCTTTTTTCCATGTCCAAATTAAAATGTTTATTTTTGATAAGAGTATTTTGTTTATTGACTGCTTGTGTTGCAATCGCGATACTCCTGTTTTATTTATTTTTATTTAAAAGCTATGCTCATCAACCTTATAGGTTATTAATGCGACTGTAAGCTTACATATTTTTGTAGCCCTCAATATGTTTTACAATAAAATTTTCACTCATATGGATTTGTGGTTTATATCTACATCTTAGTAATGTGATTGATGGCCATAATAAGTACACTTATACTTGGAGAGCCCAAATAACCACAACACATATTTTTAAAGACCTGACGATCATTTCACTAACCAGGATAGCGTCATCAGAGGATGAAAAAATTCTGAACTGATTACTAATAAACATTACCGTATTTACTGGGTTTTACGTAGATACCGATACCAAGAAGGAGACTAAATCACAGGAAAATTTCCTGCGCATTGTAGTTTTATTGCCGGAAGTCGGGTATCTATTAGATAGGTTGTAAAGATTGTAGTCTCAAATACGTCGGGCAGACTAAGAGAACCATAGAGACTAGATTTAGTAAAAATCTGGTACATTTAAAATACAGTAGTGTAGACAAGTCATGCGTGGCACAACATTTTTGGGATAACAACGACCACATTGAAAAAGAAAATCTGAAACTTATCAAAAATATTAGACAGCCAGCTTAGGTTGATGCGTACGAGAGCATTTATATTTCTAGGGCAATAAAAAAAAACTTTCTTAAATCGAACTCCGTCACTGGTTTATAGCCCGCTATATCTCTCAGGTAAAGCGATAAAGAAAGTTCAAAAACACCTCGTCCGGCAATAAAGATACGATGCGCAGAATATTTTTGTGCGATATAGTCTCCCTCTCGGTATCGGTCTCTACTCAGTATATAAGGTGATGTTTATCAGTAAGCAGTTTAGAATATTTTCCTCTTCTGATGCCGCCAACCTTGTTAGTGAAACGATCGCCAGGTCTTTAAAAAGATGTGTTGTGGTGATTTGGGTTCTCCAAGCGTACTTATCAGTGATCATCACAGATTCCAATCTTCTCTTATTGATGGCTATCAGATAGCCAAAATAACATTTTGTTCCTTAAACTGTTCGCTTAAGGCGCTACTGATTGAACTTGGAATTTTAAAACGGTTTCTTTCGCAGTGAAACACTGTGGATTGAACACGAGGATGTGTTCAACAGATAAAGGAACATTACAGTGACATGTTGGTCTATCAGTTCGAGGAATTAAGGAGTCGTGGGAGAACCTTGTGTGTGTCTAATTCGAAGGCGGGCTAATACTGCCTGGTTGCGCCTGTTTTGTATGCTTCTCGGCCAAAGTCTCACTAAATTTGTAATGTTTCTTAGTTTTGCAGAGGACGAAGTCCACTCACTTTTACAGGTGTTCAGAACAAGATTTTTAAAGAATATCGGATCTAGACATCACCGGACACAATTTTTTCAATGGTTCCTAGTTGAGATGTTGCTCCGCGAGCTGCAACGTCTGCTTTTTCATTACCGGCAATACAAATATGAGATGGGCACCACAAGAACACCAAACGCTTCCCAAGTTGATTTAGGGCGTACAGTTTTGATATCAACTAGCACAGAATTTGTTGAATACAGCTGTTTTAGACTTTTTTTAACACTAAGGGGGTCTGATATTATGGTAATTTTGATTACACTAGTATTTTTCATGGACGGAAGTGCCTGTAGAATTGCGTATAGTTCTCCTGTGAATATAGATGTTATAACAGGGAGACTGGAAATTGAGGTCTTATCTGGTGATACACCTGCGCAGCCAACATATGTATCAGTTTTGGACGAGTCTGCGTATATTTCTGTGAAGTTTTCGTACAAGGCCAACTTTGTGTGAAAATGTTTTCTTATCTGAGTATTGTTTTCTTCACTCTTACTGAATATAGAAAAGAGTTGTGTGGCATTTTGGAATGGTGATTTTCCCGGGTGGTGGTGTGTTGAAACGATTCTGTTGCACTCGAGGGAAGTTAATTTGAAGATCATCCATGTATCTATTAATGCGATCATAATAAGTCAGGAAAGCTCTTGGTTTGTTTGCAAATATAGTTCTGTATCGATTTGTAAATGTGTTGGCGTATAGTGGCTGGTCGAGGTTATCAGCGAGTGAGACTGCACGAGACAGGCTTAGCAACTTTCTTTGAAATTCAGTTCCGATTAACCAGCAAGACAGTATAAGCTCTTTATGGGACTGGTTCTGAAAGCTCCCAAAGCAGTTCTTAGTGCAGTAGTATGTATGATGTCCAAAACTGTGAGCACTGTTTGTGCGATCAATATTCTCAGATATTTGCTACATTTACCGCCATTCGAGTTATTCCCTGTTAGATTTACATGCATTTGCGCAGTCCAGTCCTTATCTGCCTTCATTACTTTGGTTTTCATCATGTTGTGTTTTAAGTTGAACGCTTTAGCAAACCATCCAGTACAATCGGCATCTTGTGAAATGCTTTTCTGTCGCTCCTATCAGCGCTGTCAGTTGCGTATCTTATACAGTGGAACCGTTGTCAATTTATTTTGATTCATAATGCTTTTTCCTTCAGCTTTTCTATTTTCTCTCAATAAACTCAACAAACATAGCTATATTGGACACTCCTGTCGTAGGCCTTTCCTTGTTTTAGCTTCAGTTATATTCGTTAATATAATGTTACGTTCTTCGGGGTTCTGGATTGGTTGATTAACAAAACACAGCTTTTCAAACTACTAATTTTTTATAACCAACTATTTTCCGGCCATTAGCACAACAACTAAAATATTCCTCCATTACAAATGTTCATAAAACTATATTTCACTATTCGCTTTCTATGATCACTTATTCTGCTCCAACACTAACCCACTACTGACTAGCTCACTACCCGCGGCTCGCCTATTTATACTGTAATAGAGATTATAGACCTTCAAACTCCAAAGAATGTGCCAAATTATCCTTCAAATTTTTGTGTCACGCCATGCTCAGGGCCTGTAGGGTGTCAGTATTCCTGATACCGTCAATGAAGGTTTGTAGCGGCAGTCAATTCAAAAACTTTACCTGCCTGTGGAGTAAGCTGGTCGTGTTAATCTGGCAACGTCGGCTTTGCAGTGCTGCATACTTTCGCCTGATTTCTGACAGCAACTTTTTAGCTGAGTTTGAAACAGCTGTTGTAAATGCTGGTGTCCAAATCTTATTTCTAGGTAATACCTAATGCTCTCGAAACTGTCCTGTTTTTCCCTGTGAATTCCTTGAAGCATATCTAGGGCATCTCCTCTGACAGCTACAATTAACGAGGTCGGTTTCTCTCTCTCTCTCTCTCTCTCTCTCTCTCTCTCTCTCTCTCTCGACCCAACCATTTGCTGTAGCAGCGGTTTCAAACTGGCATAAATAAACACCCCATGGGTCTGAGTGTAGGGACCTTCATTTTTACGACGATGCTGTCTCCGAGTCTGGTGTTTCCCTTGGCTAGGGTATCATACTTCTTTTCTAGTGATTGCATTTTCTACTGTACCTCCGCGTACCTCTTGCACGCTCGTCAGCTTGTCATGTACGTTGTCGCTGATACCCCATTCGACTTTCTACTTGTTGGAAGATGTCGTCTTTTATCTGCTTCATACGTTCGTCCACACATGAAGTAATCTTCTTAATTCTGCTGGCTTGTTCTTGTAGAATTTTCTTTGTTTCTTCATCTCTTCTTCTTATTTCTTCCTTTGCTTGTTCATCTCGTTTTCTGACTTCTTCATCTCGTTTTCTGATTTCTTTATCTACTTTTCTGACTTCTTCGTCCCCTTTTCTCATTTCTTCCACTGCTAATTCGTCTCTTTTCTTATTTATTCTTTTCTTTAGTCGTCTCCTTTCTTGGCTTCTTTATCTCTTCTTCTGGCTTCCTCGTATTTTTTTCTCATTTTTTTTGCTTCATCTATTTTTCTGGCTTCTTCTCGTGCTAATTTAGCTCCTTCGTTCAATCATTTCCAATAGCTGGGTGTCTATATTGACTGTTAAGCTACTTGCCTTAGGCATAGACGTACTTGAAACTGGTACCTAGTTTATTTTGCTTCAAAAACATCCCCAGTTTTGAATTGCCGCTGACACTGATCTTTCAGGCATTCTAGAAATTTCCACGTTGTTCAACGAATATTCTGGAAAATATTTTCGATAGCGTCTTGAAAATCCCACTTCTGACATCATTTTACGTTCTTAGGGGTTCTAGATTTGTTGACTAACAAAACACAGCTTTTTAAACTACTAATTTATTATAGCCAACAATTTTCCAACCATTAACACACCAACTAAAATATTCCTCTATTACAAGTGTCCATAGAACTATATTTTACTATTCTCTTTCTATGGTCACTTATTTTGCCCCAACACTAACTCATTATTCACTGACTCGCCCTATCCGCGGCCCACCTATTTATACTGTCCATAAAGATTCTAGACCTTTCTACATTGTTCCATACTTGTCACTTCTGGTTCCTTCTAGAAATATAATTCCAAAGTGTTCGCTGTTACCAACACACTTTACAAGATGCCTGTGACCATAGAAATAACAGTTCATAAACCTAATTCTCATAAAGACGGGTGTGACAATATCTATTATCCCTTCAATCATATAAAACAAAAGTTTCGAATTCACATTACTAAATACTTTTTCCAGATCGACAATACCAATAGATATGTCTCTATTTTTCTCGAGTTTCTTGCTCCTATTGGTTTAGATGCTGGTATTGTTTTTCTAGTTCCTCGTTCAGGTCTAAATCTGATGACCTCTATCTGAGCAACCATTAATTTTTTTCTAATTCTATTTTGAATTACGATTATCATAATCTTTGCTACACGACTCGACTTTCTCCCCGGAGGGTTTTTGTATCTCTGGGGAGTGGTATACATCTGGATTTTGAGGCCTTCACTGTGTGCTTCAAATGGAACAAGCGACCTTACTTTGGTGATGCTCGGGAGGGACTCCGTGGGATGTCGCCTTGAGTCTAGAACTATGGGTGTCGGGCCTAGACAAACCCGGAGGACAAATGAGGTCTTTAGAGGTGGATAACAACTCGAGATTAAGGCGTCCTTTGTGAGCTGCGGAAAGGGCAAAAGACCTGGCTTGGATATTGCTCGGATGCGGGACTCCATATGTTACCACCTCGAGTCAAACACTGATGGATGTTGGGTCGGGACTAACTCTGGGAGAAACTATTTCTCTGTGAGCAAAATGGCCAAACGACTCCACTTAGATGGAAAACCTGTCATCCTCAAAATTATCGTCTACTGTGGGGAGCTTGATTAGTTTGGTGAAATTTTAGCAAACACTGGCGAGTATCGGGTCTACACGAACCCGGAGAAGAGCTGATATCTCTAGGGGTGGATTACACCTGGAGATTCAAGCATCGTCCTTGGGCTTCGAAGCGGGCAAACGACCCCGCCTGGATGCTGCTCGCGAGCTAAACTACATGATACTGCGTCGGATCAAACATTGAGGGATGTTGCATCCAGACGAACTCGAAGAGTGGTTATTTCTCTGTGACCTTCCAAACGGGTAAGCAATTTCACTAGGTTTCAAAGCTGCCAAACCAACTTTCACTCTCAAAAAAGATCGATCCTGCTGGGAGCTGGATTTGATGGGTGAAATTTAAGCAATTAAACGCGAGCCACGATAGGCTTAAGGTCACGGTAGAGGGACTAGATTAGCCCACTCATATTGAATCTAATCTAATCTACGTTGTAACAGAATTTCTGTTTCAAAATCTTGGACTATACCATTTTTCTATAGGGAAGGAAATATTCTAAAATGCAAAAGTGATACAACTATTATCTAATTTGTAACTCTGCTAAAATATAATCAGTGTCCTTAGTTCTTAGTAATAGCAACAATAGCAGCACTCTTACCAAATAAATCTTTATTTTTCAGCCGAAGTTCGAGAGCCCGAGCTCCGAGTCATTATTCATACAGAAGTGGTGTAGCACCTTCAGTAGCTAGCACAGCAAAGACTAAGACATCGAGAAAAGGTGGAGCTAAAATCGAAGCTATGGCAGCCCCAAATCCTTTTTGTCCCAACATTAGAGGAATGTGTTGCCTAATGCTGCTACTTAATTTAGGAATCATCTTGGTAACTCTGGGTTTTGTGATAGTTCTTCAATTTAAAGATCCTCTTTATGTATGGTGAGTATAATAAAGCGAATGTATATACAGTAATAAAAATACAAGGAAAAGAGACTGAGGTCGTTTGGAAAGATGCACTTAACTTAAACTAATACCGAGATAATGGTAACATGCGGTGACAAAATTGTAAACAAAAATCATAAACGGGTTTTTTTCCTATTTTTCCCGACATGTCAATTTCGCACGCTGGGAAGCTAAAGAGTAAAATTATCCTTCTTGTAAAATGGTGTAGAATGTCTGCAAAATTATTTTTGCTCCAACGACTTGGTTTTGGTGAAAATTCACTAATAGAGAAGTATCGATGGTAAGACTTTTGGATAATTCCTTGACATGAGCGCGAATTAGGGTCCCTGGAACCAATATACAGGGTCAGTATATATATATATATATATATATATATATATATATATATATATATATATATATATATATATATATATATATATATATATATATATATATATATAGCGAATTTCGATACAGAAAAATTCGGTAATAGAGAGGTCACGAAGAAAAGATTTCGGAAAAATTTGTTCAGATGAGCGCGAATTTGAGTCCCTAGAAAGCAAAACCATAGTCTGTTAAAAATTTTATAGGTTTATATATACATATACATATACATATATATATATATATATATATATATATATATATATATATATATATATATATATATATATATATATATATATATATATATATATTTGTGTGTGTATGTATCCGAGCGATAACTAAATACTAAACTGATTTCCATCCAACTTTGTAAAAATCTTGTTTGGGCTTTATGCACAAGTTTTTCCGGTGTAAAATCGGGGAACATTTTTTGAAAACGCTATATTATTGTAAGTATCAGAGTAACAGGAATAAGACCTTACGTGTGGCTAGAAATACTGCTAGTAAACCTATTTTGTGAATTTTAAGTAATTTGGTGCACAATATTTAGAGTTTTTTCCAAATTAAATATAAAATCCCAAAGACATGCGTTGAGACGACTTAGTGGTTAAAGTCCAATGCCTGACAGATAGAGTAGTTAACTGCCACGCGTAGATTTATTCGTACAACAGGTATAAACCATATATCAACGGTATCCAAACTAAATATATCCCAGGCATAAAACATACTACCCGAACCAACAATCGTGAAATCCCGGCCGCAATTAGGGAAAATGACAGACGACATGAAATTCAAAATTTGCGAAGTGATTGTTATTTAACAGGGGGATTCAATCAATTATTAAAATACACTAGATGTGTAGCTTTAATAACGGCTCCAAATACATTTTAGCGCAGCATAGATATATTATGCTGTCGCATAATATAGCAGAAATGTAAACAAAATCAGACCAAGTCTCTATAAAAAAGATTATAAAGTTGTTTCTTTTATCTTTAAACTTAAACATAAGACGTCATGTAAGACCGAAAGAGTCGTGGGATGTGTTTCAATGGTAATTCTACGAATTCTGTAATTAATTGATATGTATATTTTGAATATAATATCCTGGGTATGAAGCCGATCTAATGTATCACGCAAATGAAACGTTAGTTGACGTATGCCTATATGGAGAAAGACTTGCACAAGATCGAATTGGGGTGCTGTTGTAGTGGAACAATCATCACTTGTTAATCAGTGGGAATGTAAAGTGAAAAATATTTTGTAGTGAATTTGAAAAGTTACTACTATTTTATAGTAGCCACAAATATTAAGTCACTTATTCGCCTGACGGAAACATAACTGACACCTAATTATATCACCAAGAAGTTCGATAACTACTAGGTGAAATATGAAATGAACGTTGCGGCCGCTGCTAGTGCTACTTGAAAATAGCAAACTTGATGTAGCATTTCAGTAACATAGAATACATCCGTATACTGCCGTTACTACTTTCAAATTTACGAAATTATCAAGACGTTCTATTGGTAACGACGACATTCCTAACTTCTTGATCGCATTTGGGATCTGAACAGGAGCTGCTCCTAAAAAGACTTGGTTCATAATGTATTATATATTTTTACATATATATTTTTTTGGAAAATGTGAAACCCCACTGTTCCACTGTTTTGAGACCTTCATTATCTAGTCCTCTTTGAAAGGAATTGCAGTGGGTCTAGCAAGAGTTTTAAGCTCTCTCTCTCTCTCTCTCTCTATATATATATATATATATATATATATATATATATATATATATATATATATATATATATATATATATATATATATATATATATATATATATATATATATATATATATTGTCAGTAGTCTACTTTTGATATCATCTGTAGCACTTTTAAAATGTTCTTATGTAAAGACATGGCGCTGTGTTTTTCGCTTGTTGGCACGTACCGAAATAGAATACATAGAATAGGGGAATTGCAACTTATTTGTGCAACATACTGGGTTATATTTTCTCCATTGTACTTCTTTATTTGGGAATTGTTTCACATGTGTTTTTTACTGACGCGTACGAATATTCAACCTACATGCTATTACATCAATAGGTACGTTAAAAAACTTGAAGCAGCGAACTGCTGTGAAACAATTCCTAGAACATCAAAAGTTCGACACAGGACTTGAAATGATGGCGCTTAGCTGATATTGTCACAATAATATTTAAGCGCATTGAGCGCCATCTCTGTCGCACTCAACGAATACTATGAAGTATTAAGCTGTAAATTACGAGGGCGGGTCAATAAGTCCGTGGCTTTTTGAATTTCCTGCGTCTTCACAGGAAGGGCAACCCTGTTCCTGTCCACAAGCATTTGCCAGTTGACTTATGTCAAATATTGAACAAGTTACCCAATTAACTTTGTGTCAGATAGCCATTGAAAGCAGACAACCTCTTGAGTTATAAGGAAAATGGAAAAAAGTGAATTTCGTGTGCTCATCAAACGTTATTTTTTGCGTAAAAAAACCATCACTCAAACCAAGGCTAAGCTTGATGAATGGGGACTCTGCACCATCAATTTGCATGGTAAAAAAGTGGTTTACTGAATTTCGTTGCGGCCGTACAAGCACAAATGTCTCCGAACGTTCTGGACGCCCAGTTGAGATCGCTAACAATTGAAAAAATTCACGATCTGGTGTTGGCCGATCGGAGATTGAAAGTGCCTGAGATTGTGGAAGCTATAGGCATATCACATGGCTCAGTGGTTTAGATTTTGCATGATCACTTGGGTATGCGAAAGCTATCCGCAAGATAGGTGCCCCATTTGCTCACAAACGACCACAAACGCAATCGTGTGGCAACTTCGAAGGAGTGTTTGGCGTTGTTCAACCGCAATAGTCACACGTTTTTGCGCCGCTTCGTAACCGTGGACGAAACATGGATTCACCACAACACACCAGAGACCAAGCAGCAGTCAAAACAGTGGGTTTCTGCGTGCGAATCGGCGCTGAAGAAGGCCACGGTGGCTTTGTCAGACAATAAAGTCATGACGATCGCTTTTTGTGATGCACGCGGTATAATCTGCATTGATTACCTTCTAAAAGGAAGAACAATCAATGGCGAATATTATACCAACTTATTGGACCGATTTAATCACGACTTGAAGAATAAACGACCGCATTTGACCAAGAAAAAAATATTTTTCACCAATACAATGCAAAGTTGCACACATGTGTTGTCTCCATGGCGAAATTACGTAAATTGGGCTACGAATTGCTCCCTCATCCGCCCTATTGTCCGGATTTAGCCCCGAGTGACTATTTATTGTTTCCAAACTTAAAGAAATGGCTCGGCAGAAAGAGATTTGACTCCAAAGATGAAATCATCTCACCAACAAATACCTATTTTGAGGACCTCGACAAATCTTATTTTTTTAAAGGAATTAAAAAAATTGGAGAAACGTTGGACGAAGTGCATAGAGCTCAAAGGAGACTATGTTGAAAAATAAAATGATTTTTTCTCAAAAAAATACAGTGTTTCATTCAAAAAGTCACGGACTTATTGGCCCGCCCTCGTAGTTAGCTTGCGTTACTAGCAAGCTCCGATAAGATATAAAACACTTCGTAGGTTCTGCATACCCCATGTTTCTACTTACCCTAGTGTAGCGAACCCTTATTTAAATGTGCGATACATATCTCAGTAATTAATATTTTGCACAAGAATTTATCTGCCTTATAATTATTTTTACATTTTCAATTCTAATACCTTAAATTATTTTGCAGGATTCTTGGACTGGTATTTCTAATTTTCGGGATGCTTACTTTAGTAGGTAGCTTAATATATTGTGTAATCATCTTCAAGGATGTAAAGTCTCCTAAAGAAATACGCAACGAAGATTTGTATTGGACACACCACTGGCAAAAGAACATTGGTACCCCAGAAATACATTACAAAGCCGAGGAGAAATTTGCTGACGATAGATATAGTGATAGATATTCTGTTAGCAAACTTTCTGGAAAATATTCTGACAGGAATGGGAGATACTGAAATTGACGTATAGGAATGGAGCAATCTTAAATTAATATCATATTAACAATTGTCACAAGCTGTAACACGGTTAAATAAATATTCTAATTTATTGATAATGCAATTAACAAGTCACAATTTGATAAAGTGACACTAACAGCAACTGTAGTAAAAAATGGAAAGAACGCAGGTAGTTGTATCGGGGCAAGTTGTGTGCAATATGTAAGAAGAATGAATCACACGTGAAGAATTGTAAATTTATTTGGTAATCTGTTTTTCGTTAATTATTTAATCGCTTGATCTTGAAGAACATTTTTATTCTATTTTCCTAAATAGTTATTTTTAGAAATGTGTTAAAAGTTTTGTAAATTTTAAATCTTTATAAACATATTTTAATTTGTGAAACATTTGTCTCAATATAACCACCAAGCTTACCAGCAAATACTACACACTTCAAAATAATCTACAAAAACCAAAATTACCGGCCTCCGGTATCTTCCAAAAAGTTTGTGTTGATATTGTGGATCGCTGTTGTTACAAAGCACAATAGCTTTCGCTTAGCTATAAACAAACGAGGGGTAGTATTTGGAATGTCGAATAAAACCGAGATACTTTCTTGTAGTAAAGTTGAGCATATCTGTTGGATTTTAATCAGTTGTAAGTGTGAAATATGAAAAGACATATAAGCCGTGAAGCAGGGGCATGCGGTGACATTTTAAATAAGGGAAGCAATTCTCAGCAACTTACCTATTTGTAGTGTAACTCAATTCTTCTGTCGTTTTTGGCAAATTCGTCACTAATGTCGTCATAAAACTGTGGATTCTGGGACATTTCCTGGACGAGGTTATTTTCAACTGACAAAATTGAAATTTGAGAAAGTCTTTCCTGTCCTGTTGAATTCCTAACAAAACTCTTGATACGTTTCAATGTACAAAAATTTCGTTCTACAGATCCACTAGTAGCAGGAATTGTTAATACTAATTTACATAATTTGAACACTTCAGAATATGCATTTTCCAATTTTGATTGTTTTAAGAAAGTTAAAAGTTCACTCGCGTTAGTTTTTGTGTCAATAACATCGATTTCATAAATTACTGTAAGTTCTGATCGTAATAAGGCTTTGTCAAAATAATGTCCATAGTGGTGGAATAATGATTTGAATGAATCTTCTGGGAAAGGTATCCCTTTAAATCCTCCAAAATTACACAATTCAAGAAATTTCAGGTCACTGAGATGATCAAATCTGCAGTTAATTTGCTGCTGAATTTGATCTATGATTTCGTAGAAAAGGCGGCGATAAGAAGTTTGAAAGGTCTCCCACATTATCAGTGGGCAGACGCTTTCTTCGTGGCTCCACTTCTCCTAATTCAATTGTTTTTTTCCCAGAACTTATCAAATTCATTCCTTTTTTGAATTATAATGGATTTAAATTCACTAATTTTTTCAGGCAAAAACCAATGTCATTTGTTTTACATTGCAATATGTCAAATACATTATCTGAAAACGGAAATAT
This sequence comes from Tillus elongatus, assembly GCA_964006375.1. Classification (NCBI taxonomy): domain Eukaryota; kingdom Metazoa; phylum Arthropoda; class Insecta; order Coleoptera; family Cleridae; genus Tillus; species Tillus elongatus. Next base: position 198,214,265 of record OZ023263.1, read on the forward strand.
TTCCGAAAATATATTAAGGAAAAAAATTAAAATTAAAGTCTCTTTTCAAACCATCCAAAAATCCTCTAGAACTATTTATTGTTTCTGCGTCCCATTTTTTGCTATTTTCCATAATATTTTCAAAAAGGTCAATTAACGATTCACGGTGTTCAAATACAGTTAACACAAGCCTGCCGTTGTAGTTCCATCGCGTTGCAGTTACTTTGGGTAAACGTTTTTTAACAATTGAGTCTAAGGCTTGTATGCGCTTCGTAGATTTGGAAAAAAATCAGCCATTCCACTTAGGGTAGCAAAAAACACTTTACATTCTTTAATATGATTCATAGATTGGGATAAAATTAAATTTAATTTATGAGCACAACAGTGTACAAATAAAGCACTGGAGAACGTTTCCCGCACTTTAGCTTAAAGACCTCCTAAATGTCCGGCCATAACAGCAGCCCCAGCATAGCTTTGGGCAATTAATTTATTATCAGCCTCCTCAATATATTTCATAATATTAAGCACAATTTTATATAGAGCGTTTGCGGTACGATCTTCTGCCACATTTTTAAAGCCTAAAAATCTTTCTTGTACACTCCCATCCATTTTTACGTAGCGTATTACTACAGATAGTTGACTTAAATTAGTTACATTGATTGTTTCATCTAGAACAATAGCAATGAAACGAGTCTGTTTAATTTCCGATTTAATTCTGTTCAAAATAATAGTGGCAGCAGCCGAAATTAAGTCATTCTGAATGCGATTTGATGTCCTGCGAAAAACGTTTGACTGTTACAAGTGATTTTTTAAACAAATGTCGTACTTGGCTATTAAAGAAACTAGGTCTTGAAGATTTCCTCTATTTGCAGATGTAGTTGTTTCGTCATGACCTCTGAAGCCCAATTCATGCTGACCAAGAAAACACACAACATCAATAAGTCTTTTTAATATGTTTCTGTTTTTATCAACCAATTTATTGGTTTGGCGATGACTAATTTCTATCTGCTTGCCAACGGCGTGTTCAATTTGCGTTTTTCCAAAGACACTTAATTTAAAAATGCTCTGTAAATGCGCTTAGACATAACATGTCTTTTTACTACTTTATGTAGATTATTCAAGTCGGAAAACCCATTTTTATTCCACACGCCCTTTTCAGTCACAAATAGACTACAAGGTCAACAAAACAGTTTATTCCTGATTTCGCAACCCGTTAACCATTCATATTGTTTATAAGTTTTTTCGGCGTTGAAATGTCGAATACATGTTTTAATTCTTGTATTTAAGTTTTTTAGAGTAGGTTTCCGCCTACCTTTATTAATAATAGCAAGCTTTTCAGCAAACTGTAATGCTGAAAATCCTTTGGTCATCAAAAAACACACAACACAATCACAGTTATTATTACCACTTGTTTGTAAAGTTTGTAAATCCCACCCTCACCGTCGCCGCTGTTAAAAGCTGATGTACTTGTAGCCATATTAATACTCATAAAATGCCAATGTATTTAACTTAGTCGACTGCTTATATTTACGAAATAATGCGAGACATTCTCTTTGTATGTGTAGCGCGGGTCTTTCCGGTAAAATACGTTCTAAAAATACACGTACACACGTCGACCGAGCGAGCGTTTCTCCTCAAGTGGTCTGCTGACTACATGTATTTAACGAAAGTCATTGCATCCACCCGTAGTATCAGGTTCATGCTGGTCGTTGGCGGAGCATTTACTGCGACGACGTCCTTGCGAAGAGCGCATATACAAACAAGTAAGTATGATGCATAATAAATAATTATGTGTGTGAGCTTGCGAATTAAAATTTTTAATAATTAAATTAGTTTCAGAATTTGAAATTTATTATTTAAAATACAAAAGAAATTTTAAATATTGCGGTTTAATATAAATTATTTTTTAGAAGGTATGTAGTCGTTATTTTAAGGGAAGCAATGCTTCCATTGCTTCCATGGACCGCACGCCACCACCGTGAAGAGCAATGGCGGGCCGTTGGGATGCGCTAAATAGGCCAAGTCAAAGAGCGGTTGCTAATGCCAGCAACCCTTTAACGCGCAAAATTATCTAGAAAAAATTATAAGCAGAGACGGATACAGAAAAACCATTCGGGGTCCGAAGTGTTATAGACTTTTAATTGCTTCCAGCATCAACATCTTAGCTGTTACTCGATAATCGGTGCCATGTAGCACGCTTCTCGAAATTCGATCCTTCTATACTTTTTAATGTGTGCGCAAATAACACTTTAATGTAAACCAAAGAGGTTGTAATTTTTAGTTTGTATAAAATATATGGGATTTTCTTAATTTATTTGCCAAATGAACGCCCTCCTGATCCTGTAACTCATTTAATTTTACGAAATAATCCCACTTTATATTTTCCCCATTCTCATCAATAGTTAATTTTTTAATTCATGGATTGTTGTTGCCCTTACTTGGTGAAACTTGTCCATACTGCATACAGACTTGGAGAATACTTCTCTGGCTTCACTGTGAAGCCAGAGAAGTATTCTCCAAGTCTGTATGCAGTTAATTTTTTATCACCTAATGTGTTTCTTATCAGTTTGATCATATCCCATGGACCTAATTTGCCAAAAAAATAACTTAATATGATCCTGGCTGATTTTGCAAGTGGGAAAATACAGCAAAAAATTATTCTCGGCAATTAAACTTTTATAAACAAATTGCAAACTTTGTATGCAAAATAAAAAGCCAATTATACCCATTTTTCTACCACTCTCGCACAGAAGTGGTCCATCAATTATTCTAAGAGACGTTAAATATTGTGATAGCTCACCTAAACATACATTAATGTTTTCAAAATTTTCTGCATTTATTGCTTTCTTAAAATCAGAATTGTTAAAATTTATAGAATTAAGAATGTCAAATAAATTGTTTATAAGTCGGATAAATTTCACAGTTCCCTCACATTCTTTGAACTCTTCAAGATGTAAAACTTCATTGCAATATTCCAATGAATGTGCCACGGAGTGGCTAAAAAGTTGTGATTAATTTAACCTTCATTTTTTGGTTTGTACAAAAATATATGCGATTTTTTAAATTTATTTGCCAAATGAATGCCCTCCTGATCCTGTAACTCATTTAATTTTACTTAATAATCCCACTTTATATTTTCCCCATTCTCGTCAATAATTAATTTTTTATCACCTAATATGTTTCTTATCAGTTTGATCATTTGACATGGATCAAAAAAGACTGAAATTTTCCTACCTGAAATAGAATCAGCAAACGTAGAGTTAATGTTCCTCCAATTAAAATCGCAGCCAAGTTCTATGGCTAACGTTAGATTATTTGTTGCCCCATCAAAAGTTATTAAGATCAAATATATGCCCGACTCATTTAGTAGCGTTAAACACTGCAATACCAAATTTTGTTTTTGTGTGTCCCTTAAAGAGTCGATTAAAAAATATCCAAGAGGAAGCTTCCATGATTGATTAATGCTAACAAGCAAAAACAAGAGGTTCTTTGGCTACAGGGTTACAATCAGTCTCAAGATTTGTACCAAAATCTACAAACCCATAATATTTTACCCCATCCCATTCTATATGTTGGCGAATTGCCATCTCATCTATGATTAAAGAACATATAAGTTTTCCATCTGTATTTTCTGATTTTGACTTTAATAAGGTGAACACCTCTGACGTAAAACCAGCTTCCCCATTAGCGCTTTGATACCATCTAGATATAGTTTTTGGATGAGGAAGAGCCGAGTTAAATGTGTTTCTGACAAAACTGCAAGCTTTGGGAGAGTAATAATGCAGCGTAAGAGAAGAAACTTTAAGCTGATTTTCATACTCATGTTTACGACCTAATTGTCTTTGTAAAAATTCTTCTTTAGGTCCTCTTTGTATTAATGTTTCCAATGCTTCGTCGGCTACTTTGCCTTTTAGTTGTTTGATTATATTCGCAAGGGTTGCTGTTCTCTTCTTATATATGATGGACACTACTGCTAAGCCGTTTAATTTTTTTTTCGTGCATCGAATAACTGCTTCTTCAGTTTACGTTTGCGTGGTGTAACAACCTATAAAAAATGTTCAATGATAAAACATTTATTTGCTCAGTAAAATGAATATACAAACAAAATATCCAACAACACATTTTGGTTAATAGTGGTTGAGATAAATTTCAAAACACTTGTATCTAACTTATTTAATCATGGACTATACAAACTTAAACACCACATAAAATGTGATGGAATAACATATTAGGTTTTTTTTAAATTATACTGATTTCATAAACAGCAAAAACTGAATTTAACTCACCATGTCCTTCAAAGTGAGAGGCATTGTAGGTGTTTTCATTTCGGCAAATCCTAAGCTACTAAACGATATTTGTGGTACCTCTACAGTAGTTTTCTCTTCATAGAAACCAGCACTTGTTGATGGCCGAGAATAATCCATTACAGGTACATCACTACCAGTACAAGCACTAGTTGACGGGTCAGCTGCCAATGGCACATTGATATTAGTTATATCACTCATTGGCTGCTCGACACAAATGACTTGTGTTGATGGCTTGTTTGTTACCTGAATAAATAAATTTGAAACGAATATCATTAATGTATATTTGCAGAGCTAATTAAATTACGATACATATCATAACAATATATTTCGTGAATGTAATTAGTAGCATAGTTACTAGAGACCAGCGATATATAGCTACCGGTGATTTAATCGCTGCTATTAAAAGATCGCTGTTAGCAGCTGTTATTAAAACACAAAACAACAGCGATTGTGAAAACCGAGATTTACACAAATCACTATAAAGTAGTTATTTCTATGAAATTCACTTTATACTAAAAACTCCATGACAAACAGCAATTGCTGTATTCATAATACACGCAATCGCAGTTTGTGCGAGCGAGTAGAAGTAGCTGTATACTTTCCTTCTCGCCTGTATTAGAACACAAGCATTTCTCCTTTTCTTATAGGTAGAAAACGAAAAACCTGCTAAATATAAAATTAAAGCAGCACAGAATGGTAGCATATATATATATATATATACCTTTCTATTTTTCATTTTATTAAAATAAGTATAATATGTAGATTTCTCTCATCGTATATTCTTTTAATATGCTAATTTTATAGAACTTCTATTAATAGTAAAAATCTGAGTAGTTTTAAAATTAATATAATTAAAAGCAATCCGAAGATCATATTGTAGTTGCAATCAAGCGGTTAACACTAACACCTTGTAAGTGTTGAAAATAATAGCATACGCACATGCAGCATTGTAAATGGCTAAACCACAATCGCAGTAGCTGTTTAAAAGTCGCTGTTATTTAAAAATAGCAATCACTGATAGCAGTGCTATTGAAAAATCTCTGTTTGGCTATATATATATATATATATATATATATATATATATATATATATATATATATATATATATATATATATATATATATATATATATATATATATATATATATAGGGTGAGGCACCATATACACGTCGGTCTCTCTAATGGACCCTGTTCGAATTTACAAATTCCGTTTTTCTCTAGCATATACAGGGTCTTCAGGGGAATCTTCTAAAAATACCCTCTATGATACAGGTGTTCACAAAAAATATATACATATCAAAGTTATAATTTTTAAATGGAACACCCAGTATGTTATTCGGTTTTCGTCATCTAGAGATAAAATAAAGGTAAGTTACCATAGGATTCCCTATACCTAAAACCTACCATTTTCGAAAAATACAGCAATTTTTGAAAATGGAAGCCTCAACGCAATATTTTTTTTTAAGTTATACAGGATGGTCAGTAACCTACTAGTGATATTTTACTCATAATATTGCAAATAATTCTCTTATTTCAAATAGCACACCCTGTATATAATGGCTTATTCTTTTACAGAATTTTATTACCTTTTAAGTGATACTAGGGGTCCCTATACCTAACTCAAGCAGTTTTCGAGATATTCAGAATTGTTTGTTTTCCATAATAAATGTCAATATCTACTTGGGGAGCGAGGGGGGTCTGGCATGGATATTGGATATACGGTTGTGATCAATTTATTTGACATTTGTCAAATATTTTAACTTTATTGTGTCCTGTCAAGTGTTTGGGTGTTTTTAATAAAATGGTTCAAGAGTAATATAAAAATGAAAACGTATCCTGTACAGGAAAGAATGGATATGATTCTTGTTATTGCGTAATGCCAAGAAAATTGTTTACTGGCTGCGAGGGTTTATGCTCAAAAATATTCATCTAGACAAGAGAGTCTTACAGAGACTGTTGCAGGTGTTTTGTAGAACAAGAAGTGTCGCGTACGAAAAAGTTAACAGACAAAAGCCTGTCACTGAAAATGGCGAAATCGAACTTGAGGTAATTGGCGCTGTTGTTGAAAATCCCGATACAAGTCAGCGTAACATAAGCAGGGAAGTAGGCATTAGCAGACGAAGTGTTGGTAGAATAATCAAATCTTTGATTTTGTGATATTTTCAGACGAGAGGACATTTATATCAAGCTAAAGAAGGGTGTATTCCACTATTCAAATTTTCACATAGTTAGTGCACCCCCTTAACTGTTTATGTGTCTGAAAATTTTGCTTAAACTCAGCTCCTAGCGCCTGGAAAGTCGGCCAATAGTAAGACTGATGTAACAATGTCAAACTATTTGCCAATAAAAAATTTCAAAATTATTGTGTTAGATAAATTTATATATTGCTGGAAAAAAGTGCCTAAATAGAGCCATTTGTGTTGCTAATTCCAAGATTAGGATCAATATAAACGGCAGGAGAGTTGGTAAGCACATTAATGGAAAAACCACACGAGGCGTAATTTTGATAGTGACATTTCGAACGGATTATTTGGCGCTTGAGTCTTTGAAAAGAGAAATCAATTTATTGATACAAATTATGTTATTTTTTATGCACAAGCTAACGCTTTTATATGAGACATATTGTATAATTATAAAGAACCAATAAATAAATAATATACTTGAATAATCTAATTAGTTGACTTCATTATATTATTATTATTATTATTATTACAGTGAACCACCTCAGATCGAATGTTAATACACGAGCGTCTCGCGATAGTAAAACTCGGCTGCACCGATTATATGCATTGGGCACTGAAATGGTGCCGTATAAAATAAAAAATATGTAAATGCAACATATAATTCTATTTTCTGTGTGTAACATAATATCTTTTTCTTGATAAATAATATTTAGCTATATAGTCAGAAGAAAAATATGTATTATCATCTGCGAACGTTTCATGACTTTGAGCCTAACTTCGCAGAGAGTTATGAGAAAGCAAAAACTGAATGCACCATATTTTGACCCAAGTTATTCTCTAGCAAATATGCACTAAAGAGCACATAAAAGCAAAAATCATCATAATTATTTCAATAATTCTGGTAATACATCAAGGTTATTCTGCCTTCAAGATATTTGCATAGAAACATTACTCAACTATAGAGGCTTACGAGTTTACCTAAATGAAAACTATTTAATAGAAAACCGAAAAGATTGAGTTTAACTCTATAAACGGTAAGTTATTGAAAATGTATAATATTATTTGAACTGAGAATGGCTTGTCTCTTCGTGTTCTGATGTTTAGAAGAAATATCATGTTTGTTTTATTCAAAGTGCATGCTTACAGGATTGTCTAAAAGTGTAAAATTTGCAAAACTTGTATTTATTCTTTTAAATGCTATTGTACTGGCAGCTTGATAAAGTTTAATATATGGAAACATATCCATGCATGTGCTCAAATATATCTTGGGTGCAGTAGCAGGAGCGTAACGCCCACTCTAGAATATGGAGGTGCACTTGAAGTAGGTGATATACTGATATGTGTCAAGGTTACACTGCCAATGAAGTTCATCCTAATCAAAAAATCATAAAAAAGCATAAGTTATAATAGGGTTGAGCAGTAACAGTTTCATATTAGACGAAGACAGTACAAAAATCGAAAGATATTTGGACGTCATTAGTTTATTGAATAAGGGTGAACCTGTTTCTCTGGAAACCACTCAAAATATCAATATTCAACAACTTGTGGAGAAGCAGCCACCACTTAATTCAACTAAGAAAAGAAAATGAAATAGAGCAATTTTCAGAAACCCAGACAGCACAGACACATTCTGAGAATATACAAGGAATGTTTAGAAAGAATATTCAAATATCCCCAGAACATTCTCACAAGGTACAATATTCCTAGAACATTCTATGAACATGGCAATTGGACAGATTCTGTCATACTAATAAGGTTCTCAGAATGTTATTTAGAATATTCTTAGGAGCTCCCAGTATGTTCTGAAAATGTCGCACGAACATTCAATGAATCTTCTCAAAATGTTTATACATATACTCATGGGAACATTGCTTTTTTTAAAAAGATATATAGGGTATTTCGCATAAGAACCTATACAGAGCAGGGGCATGTAGGGGAACCTAAAATATGGTGATTTAATGCATTATACCCCCACACTAAGTTGCACCCCTGAGAAGTTATAGGCGTTCAAAATGGGGTTTAAATTTCGAAAAAAATCAATACCTCAGTAACACTTCAACTTAGAAAAACCAAATTTGGTACACGTTTTGGGTGTACCAAGAGCATTAATCGATGGTGAGTAGATTTCAATTGAAGCATTTCAAAAGCTTCAATAGGGTGATGAACCCATAAAATATAACATAATTTTTTAACCTATTGGCGGAATTAAAAAATTATTATTTGATTTTATGGGAAAGTAAATTCTAAAACTTTTTCCGCTTATTATTGAAAAAATATTTGTCGTTTTCAAGAAAAACCCGAAGAACTGAAGACATTTTATCACTGTTTTTTAAAATCATCAAAAATTCAATAGACGCCTGTAAAATTATCATTTTGAAGAATTTCTATAACTTATCGCTAGAAATTTTTTTAGTTCTATTGTTTGTTTTCTGATAAATTATACTTATTCACACTTTTTCACTGATTATCAAATTTGACGTATACACAATTTTATTGGCAAATATTGAATTTTCTATGAATTTTAGTAACACTGATAAAATATATTTCTTTGATTCTTCGTGTTTTTCTTGAAACCAATTTTTAAAAAATAGCAGGAGTAACAAAAGTTTTAAAGTTAAATTCCTCATAAAATGAAATAATATTTTATTAAATCCACCAATATGTTACAAAATTGTGATATTTTAAGGTTGCATCGCCCCTTTCAAATGCATCAATTAAACTCTACTTACCATCCATTAATGCTCTTGGTATACTCAGAACGTGTATCAAATTTGATTTCTCTAAGTGAAAGTATTACGCAGATATTGATTTTTTTTTGAAATTGAAAACTCCACTTTGAAGGCCTATAACTTCTCAGTTGTGCAACTTAGTATAGGGGTAAGTTGCATTAAATTACCATTTTTTAAGTTTACCTACATGCCCCTGTCCTGTGTCGGTTCTTATGCGAAACACCCTGTGTGCATTTTTTAAATGACACAGAAATTAAGGAAATGCAACGCAATAAAATAATTGATTTGTCTTAAAAATTTACTAATTTTCCTCCATTTAACTGGCCTTGTATATATTTTTATATAATCAAGCACAAATCGCCATATATGTTGGAATTTGAACTTCTATCACTCACCCTTGTGTAGGTTACCATTATTCTAGTGGCTACACACACCTGTAAACTCACATTCTACACTTAATAAGTCAACAATTCGAGTATTGCACATTTATTCAGATTAATTAATATAACAAATGCCAAGAAATGGTTGTGAATAAAACAATTAAAATTTCAATAACATAAAATTAAAATAAATATACAGTTCTTCGAGTTGCCAGAAAATTTATTAGCCAAACACAAAGTTTCCGAGATGAATATTCGAGGTTACCCCACTGAAGTAACTTGAAATTTGGCTAGAATATTGATCCTACAGGCTTTCAGTGTGGTATTAAAGGAATTGCATTACATAATAGCACTTATACCGTTATAGGACACAACTAAATTGGGCAGAATATGGTACAAATTCACATTCACTTGCACTTACAGAAAACTACAACTGAAAGACTTCCATCAAACCTTTTGACCCTTCCCTTGTATGGTTGCTCTCTGCTCTGCTTCCACGGACTTGATTTTGACTTCTAAAGCTATTTCCATATCGCGATGTCCGATGTTTGTCACCATCAGCTTGGATATTCTAGTTGTGAAAGCATACTTTGGCAAAGTGATTGTGTATCTGATAAATTATAAGTTTTATAGTACACAGTTCATCTACCTACCATATGTTCAGGTCCAGATTTTCTGCTCTTCTCATACTTCTTACAGCATTCACTTCTACCTCAGTAAAAAGCTTCAGATGTTGCGTACACAATTCTGTAGATTTGCAGAGTATTCTTGCACTTATGATAGCGTAATATCAGTTTCCCTAATAATGCTTTGTTGTACTTGCTTGTTGTAGAGACCCAGAATTAATGTATCTTTGATCTTTCAACCTGTGTATGGATTTTTATAATTATACAGATACATCCATAACTAGCGGGTTGCTTCTTAAGTTCCGTTACAAAAGAGTAAATGGTCTGTTTTTTATAGAAGTTATAAAATTTTAACGTTTCCATAGTAATATTTGTCTTTGGCTTCATCAAAACAACGGAGAACATCTTCCAGCTTATTTGTCTTCTCTAGTGGAAAAGTGTTAAGTGGTGGTTTATATGGCATAATTTACTATTACTATTGAAGAACACAATTTTTTAATTATATATTATACAATGTATGTGTACCTAAATCGTAAGATGATCGTCTCAGGCAAAATTGGCAAACCCTTCGTCGGTGTCAACTGTAAGAAATGATTTAAAGGTTGTTTCTTTACTGGGACTGGGAGGCTCTTAGTTCTTGATAACCTGACACCATGTTTTAGTTGCTTCTGTACTCTGTGTTGTTCGTAAATACACATTGTTCTCGGTGTTCACGTCACATTATTATCGTTTATTAATTTTGTTACAAAATAACCCAACCACATTCAATATTCAAGTTGACATTAATTTATTAATTTACATTTACGTCTATCGGCCTATCGGCATCGGCCCTCCTCCCTTCGGTATGGACATGCGCTCTATGCCTAAATATTAAATTTACAATTATCAGATTTGTTTACCACAGAACAGGTAACAGAATCAAACATGCAAAATAGTTCCTCTATATCCAACCACTATATTTATACCGTAATCATCATCTATCTTCTTCATTAAATTTTATAGTTATATAATATTATAAGGATATCTCGAGCACATTCTCAGCGAATATTCCGAATAATGATCTATTCAAATATTCTCAGTACATTGGCGAAGAATTTTCTTAAGATGTGATTGAATGAAAGTACTCAGAATATTCACGATGCAGTTTGAAATTCTATAAATGTTATTAGAACATTACCAAACAAATATTCTGAAAAAAGAATGTTCTCACATTGTGAGAACATTCTGAGAATATATTGTGCTGTATGGGAACCCTCATTTACTGAAACAATTGTAATTAAGGAAGGACTGCATAATGAATCAGGGGAAGTGTTAAATATAAATAATAGTGCATTTGATCATACGTACTTGTAGTTTTCCGACTGAAAATAAAATTATTTACAAATTAGTGGTTTTTTTAATTTCATTATGTAATGAATCGCCTCTTATTGCCGTTAATGAAAAATAATCATAAGTTCCAACAACTGAACATTAACACTTGTTCATCTTTTCTTTGTTTTTTTTATCGGCTAGAGCCATTAAGCGGACAGATATGCATATTATAGATGCCTATACCTATACTTTAATTTTTAAACATTTTTTGTTAAATGCCAATTACTTATTTATTTATTTCTTTGGATACCAACGGGGGTTCCCCCAAACAGGATAACATATAGAGTATATAAATACAAATACAGCAGTCATAACAAAAATATCATGCAGTATTCCAAAAACAAATCAAAACAATATTTTATTTGAGTTATAAATACAATTACATACTTATATATGCACATACTTGTGCACACATATAATATGGAGGGAAGTAAAGATACAGAAATCAAGACAACAACAATAGTTGGACTTTTAAAGCTTTTTTATATCCGAGCAATGAGCAGCTGAACATGTCGATGGCCGAGAACTCGTTACCCGCTCCCAACATTCTTGACAGCGGAGAATTACGAGCAGCGTTAGTTCTGCTAAAGGGCAACGAAAAAGGTTCAGCGACCCTGAGAAGTCAGTTTGGTACATTGAAGCGTATCTGATTTAGAAGTTCTGGAGAGTCTATTAAACCGTTTACTATTTTAAAAAGGAAAAGGCAACCTGAGACAAGCCGGCCTTCTTTCAATTATATAATTTCAAAAAACTCTCCCATAATTTTGTAACTATTATTAAATTCTAACTTAAGTTTAAAGCACAAAAACCTTTAAAATGTATTCTGTATCTTTTCTAGGCGCTCCTTACAAATAAGATACCGGGGACTCCAAATAGAAGAGGCAAGTTTTAATTTGCTGGCAACATACGCATTGTATAATGAGATAAAACATTTTTTATTGTGAAAAACTGCACCTTACCGTATGATAAACCACAGCATCCGATAAATATCACTAGCAAGATTGTCAATATGTCTGTAGGACAGTAGGTTGCTGTCAAAGGTAATGGCTAGACCTTTTACATAAGTGGCTCGTGTAATAATATTATTATTTAAGAGATACGGAAACTCATGCCATAGTTTTCCACGAGTAAAAGTTATAACACTACACTTATCTAATCTAAGGTAAAGCTGATTTATGCTACAATAGTTAGTCAAGTTGTTAAGGTCGGCATGTAAACGCAAAGCGTCTTGTTCACAATTAATAGGAATAAATAATTTTAGGTCGTCGGCATACATCCAAAATTAACAGAATTGAAGACAAGTATTTATATGATTAACGTATACCAGAAATAATAGTGGCCCAAGGTGGGATCCTTGGGGTATACCTGATCGTAATTCGCAAGGGATAGATTCATAACCTAATACGGATATAAACTATGATCTATTTCTAATATACGAACTGACTCAACGCAGGAGAACTCCGTGCACACCGATCCCCTCCAACTATGATTAATTTTAACAAAAGCCTGGGAAAAATCGATGTTCACAGCATTCACCTGCTTTTCTGTTTCTAAAGATCTTAACAGAAATTCTGTATATAAAGTTACCTACATACAGGATGGCGCATTGAAAACGAAACAGACCGATTTGCGTCCAGAGAATTTTTTTAAGAAACTCTGAAACACGTCAATTTTAATATTAAGGGGGACATGTTTTGACATCAAACTCAACTTTGTCACATCAACCCCTTAAGGGTGGTGATAGCAACCCTTATATTTTAAATAGGGAACATGGGTCGAGTGCTACATCATTTGAAAGACGTTTCTTTTCTAAATTCAGCACACAAATTTTTTTGGAAGTGTTATAAACTCGTTTAAAAATTATTCATAGTTGGAATTGCAAGAACGTATTTCATTCATTGTGATAAGAAATGCACTAATCAGTCGATTTTTCGTTAAAAACACTAAAAAACAAAACCAAACGTTCAAACATGTTTATTCAGTTAAGTAAGTCTTTAAATTATTGACCACCAGCTTCCATACAAAAGTACAAATTTTGTTCAAAACGAGCTCTGACATTCTGGAGCATTTGTGGAGTTATTAGACGGCATTCTTCAACAATGCGTGGTTGTAATTCTTCCAGAGACTCCGGTTATGTTGCGAAAATTCTAGTCTTTGAATGGCCCCATAGAAATAAGTCTAGATGAGTTAAATCCGGTGATCTACGGGGCCACTCAATAGCACCTCTACGCCCAATCCATTGGTCTGGAAACTCTCTGTTCAAAAACTCCCTAACACGTTGTGCAAAAGGCGGAGGAGCTTCATCTTGTTGAAACATTAATTGATTTTCTTGATAGCCATCACCATTTTCAACAATGTCAATTAGTAAAGGGTAAATGATATCTTTTTGTAACTCCAAATAGGTTTCGCCACTCAAATTGCCATCAAGAAAAATTGGTCCGATTAAAATGTCTTGAAAAATGCCAGTTCAAACATTCAATTTTTGTGGGGTTTGAGTGTGGAAATTTCTTGGATTATTATCTGTCCAATAACGACAATTATGACGATTGACTGTAGAGGTTAATAAAAATGTGCACTCGCCTGAAAAACAGATATTAAACAGAAAGTTCCCCTTATCAGCTATTCGTGCAGTCATAACTTCACAAAACTCCAACCGCCGATCAAAATCATCTTTATTCTGTTGTTGTACAAGATGAATTTTATACGGGTGAAATTTATGATGATTCAATATTCTCTGAATAGTTCTTCTTTTGATGTTTGAAACAGTGGCCAGTTTTCTCGTGCTCAAAGTTGGGTCTGCAGCAATTTGTCCTAAAACTTCAATCTCAGTAGTCTCATTTCTAACCGGAAATTCACGTTCAGGATCCCGTTTTTTGTTGGCTACTGAACCACTTTGTCGAAACTTTACAACTAACTCCAAAATGTATTTTCTGTTAAGATGTCTGTTCGGATGTCGTTCATTAATCAAATTTGCGGTACGGTTGGCACAGTCATCGTTTTTGAAAAAAAGAGTAATTATATTAACTCTTTCTTCTACAGAATACACCATTGTGGAATTAATTTTCGGTAGTACTATCAAGTATCAAACCGACCGATAAACTGAAATAATAAACCGCATTTCTCTCATTCCGATAAGAAATGTTCTCATAGTCAATTTTTTGTTTACAAACCAACAAAACATTGACTATCAGCACATTTCTTATCGGAATGAGTGAAATGTGTTTTTGCATCTTCAACTGTGAATAATTTGTACTTTTGTATGGAAGCTGGTGGTCAACACTTTGAACACTTACTTAACTGAATAAACATTTTTGAACGTTTGGTTTTATTTTTTATGTTTTTTTTTTTACGAAAAATTGACTAATTAGTGCATTTCTTATTACAATGAATAAAATACGTTCTTGCATCTTCAACTGTGAATATTTTTTAAACGAGTTGATAAAACTTCCAAAAAAATTAGTGTGCTGAATTCAGAAAAGAAAGAGCTTTCAAGTGATGTAACACTGGACCCATGTTCCCTATTTAAAATATAAGGGTTGGTACCACCACCCTTAAGAGGTTGATGTGACAAAGTTTAGTTTTATGTCAAAACATGTCCCCCTCAATATTAAAATAGACGTGTTTCAGCGTTTCTTAAAAAAAATATTTCTCTGGACGCAAATCGGTCTGTTTCGTTTTCAATGCGCCACCCTATATAATAAATAATATCAAGGTAGAATGATTAATAGGGCACAGTACTTCATACTGTACAGTGTATAATAGCATCATTTTAAAAACTACAAATATATTCAGGAAATGAGTAGTTGATTTTCTACTGTAATGTAAATTTTTAATTTTTTCGTCTTAACGTGCTTAAAATATTCTGCAAAATGCGCGTGATAGGTGTAACTGAGTTCTTACTGTCGCGAGAGGCTCGTGTTATTAACATATTGATTTTAAGAGTGACATCTGTTGCTGGGGGGCTAAAGTTTCTAACTGTGTTTGAGTTGTACGATGATCTGATTTGTAAATACATACTTTGAAAAGAATTCTTTAGGACGCATACAAAATACATGAAGAAAACTTTAACAGATAAATACCGAATCTAAGATTATGATCTACCCTTATGTCCAGACTTGAATAATTTTCTTATCTATTTATACGACAGTGATTCAGTATTTAGTGGCGCAAACGACATTACTCGGTTGTTTTTAGACGGTCAATGATCTCTCTTCAACGAGACTAAAGTAGCTTGGATGCAAACTGTGGAATTCGTTGGCGTGCTGCAAAATTTAATGCCTTGAACTGTAGTAGACAGGGTTAATTTATTCTTGGAACTTCATTAAAACAAATACCCGTTTAATATTATACTACACATAATAACAAACTAGCTAGCCTCAAGAAATAGTAATTGACATCTCCTTTTTGTTGTCAACATTTTAAATTATATGGTTACATTTGTACCTACATTATGTTCAATATTTTAAATTTTTATATACATAGTTATGTTTAAACAGAAAAGGAAAGTATAAAATGAAAGCTTTTGCATTTCAAGACAGCTTTGATAAAATTTATTTTAAAAAATTTGCTTGGTCCTCAAATGATGGTAAATCAAGTCTCTATAAAGCCCGCATCTATGTTTAATTTCAGTTTTTATTAGCGAATTTTTCGTATGTGGAGATCTGTGTTTATATATATATATATATATATATATATATATATATATATATATATATATATATATATATATATATATATATATATATATATATATATATATATATATATATATATATATATATATATATATATATATATATATACTATAATAGGATATAACACGGCATTTCTGTACTGTAGGGTTAAGGGCAAAGCCGCAAGGAGACAACCGCATACACGTGTTTCAAGCTTATTAGCCATCATCAGTACGGTATAGCCAGGTGAAGATGAGAACACTCTGGATGAAGATGCAGATAAAGTTGTTTGTGAATAATTATATCCTGGCAGGTGTGTAAACGGCTTAAAGAGGTTCGTTGGCCAGGAAAATCGGACCAGTGTATTTCTGGAACTTTTAAAATTTATTTTCGGAAAATGTTTGAACTTTTTGAAACAACAAAGCTATTTTAATGAAATACGGTAGATTGTTACTAATATATAAGTTATACTGCCAACCAAATGTCCTTTTAAAACCAAGATATATTTGCCATTAAAAGCATTTTTGCGAAAATTCGCTACCATAACGCACTTTCTGCGTCCAGACTTTTTACAATTTATGTAAACAGTATATTGTATTTTATTTTTGTTACTTTAACGTTGGCCAGGTCAGGGAGCAGTTTCACCTCACTATCCCGGAAATTATCCCATACATCTTTCAATAAGGAGGATAGGAATATTTAAACTGTCCAACATCGTATGCTACACGGGACCGACGGCATTACGCCTCTCCGAAAGGCGAAATGCGAAATCTTTCAGCTTACTCAAATGAATACAACCCTACGTTTGATAATTGATATAACAATAATTAAAATAGTATAATTATGTATACCACTCTGGGATGATAATATAAATAATAATGATAAAAATAATATTTTTGGATTCAACCCTACGTATCATAATCGAAATAATAATAATTAAAATAATATAATTATGTATACCACCCTAGGATGGTAATATAATTAATAATGATTTACATGATCTAATAATATATGCCCATTTTCTGGTGATGGGTTGGACACGTCATTTCGTCTTCCTTCTGGTATGTCTCCTCCATTTTGTCTTGTGGTTGCTTCCCCTGCTTCTTACCATGGCTGCCTGTGAGTTCCTTGTCTGTTACCTCTGTCATTGTGAAGTAACTGTGCCGATGATTTGAAGAACTGTCTTTGCTTTGCTTGCAGAGCTCTTCCAACTCCACAAAATCCAGCCACGCCGACCCTGAGTCGTTTTGGAGTGTATTTTAATTGAACCTTGACTTAATTTCACTACGCAGCGGCCATTGTTTGGTTGTTACCATGTGCCCTGCGTGTACTCCCTTCCTGTTAAACTTCCATCTAAACCTGAGCTTCCATTGGCGAACATGCACCTTATACTCATATACCTTATACTTTTGTTCTGTTCGTGAGCCTTCCAATTTTACTGGATGGCCCTTGTATACTTTGTGGCCTCTGCCCATTTTAGCTTGTCCCTGCATCTGACCTCAATACTCCACCCTAGTGTGTGTAAATACCTGGGTGGTTGTACTTCTTACTGTTCTTACTTTACCCATCAACTGTTTCGTGGTTTCTTCCTTGGAAGCATTGGTCAAACCATTAACTTTAACCATTTATGTAGAGAATTTTCCTACAATTAATTTTACTTATTTTTTTTTGTTCTTAATAATTATGTTTCCACGCTTGCTACTGCCCTTCTGCAAACCCTATTGTTCTCAGAACAACATACCTATTTTTGTGTTTCTTAATTTTCTCCAGCTATTCTCGTTGATCTCAGGGTAAGTTAGGTTCAAAATACGGACACACATAAATATATGAAAACACACACACACCAAAAAAATGTATATGTAAATATAATCCAATTCCCTTGGCCGTTACCTTTCAAGTCAATATAATTTAGTTATTATCCTTTATTATGGATACCTTTGTTTATGCAAAACTTTTCTCCCATTAACTAACCATATAATATAGTCATTGATACAACGTTGCCCTTTCCAGAACTACAAGCTTATGCTTTTACTCAATAGAGATTATAACAAAAACTTCATTTGGAGCCTTTACTAATTTATTTTACTTTGGCCTTGTTAAATAAAAAGAACAAAACTTGTACGAATAACCTTTATTTAAAAAAAAACTACCCAAACAAATGCATTTTTAAACGTGCTGTTTGTAAGTTGCTATAGAAAGTCAGAATAAATACGACATGATAACTGAAATCATAATGGAGCGGTTTTTCTACGATACCTGTTCACTGCTCCCTCCCTGTTCGTGTTCAACAACTAAGATCTGTATGTGGGCTTATTTGTCTTCATTTATATTGTTCAATATTTCCAACTTAGATTATTTCATCATATTCTTATTGTTCTTCCTTGTTCACGATCTTTGGAAACAACTTGTTCCAGCTTTATTTGTTTGCATTGTTAAAACACACTTTTTATATTATCTGTTTCTGCTCGCATACAGTTGCTAAGGCAATAGTCACTTTTTATATGTTTACTTTTGATCAAAGACCATTTCACTGGCTTTAACTATTCATTGCACGCTACTATTCCTTTTAGGTTATCTTGACCAATTTTTAACTATATCTTCAATTACTTTTTTAGATGTAATTTCACCGATCTCCATAAAAGTAACGAAAATCGTGTTACTCCCCCTAACGCAGTTAGACAAGATAAAAAACATTTTTTAATCTTCATAGCTCATTTAATTGGTTTTTGAACCAATCATGTATCAATCCAAATCTTCCATTTACAAAGGTTAATCAAACGAGATTTAAGGAGGTATAGCTTCAAAATAGGATAATAGAGGCTTATAGAGGTTCGACTAGGCTGTTTTTCTCGCACTTTCCGCTCACATTTACTTTTTTATCTTCTTCCCCGCCTAACACCCCTATTCACTCCTGGTCCCAAACATTCTTGGGGGTTGTTGGCACATCATTTTATTGTGGTTTGCGCATCCAGTGAATGTTCTAAGCATGTTTGTGGAAACAAAATTTAAAAACACTCCGTGAGCTAATCTGCAAATGTACCTAAAAATTCTTTTTTTTACAATATCTCTATTTTTTCGCTCGTTATATTACATGCCCCTTTCCGGGTATACCCGTTCTCCTGCAGTTACTTATCACTATCTATTTGTCAAAATCACATGAAAAATTCCTTGGAAACAACCCCTATGAAAGTTAGGGCACCTGGTGCGAATGTGGGGGTAAACAGCGTAAAAGAGGTGTGGCTACGAAATGTAAGAAAGGAAGCTTTAAGAGATCCGACTAAGCTGACATTCCGCTCATATTTCCTTTCTTTCTTTCCCGCTCAGCCCCCCTATTCACTCATGGTCCCGTTACTTTTTTGGGGGTGGTTTCCAAGATATTTTTCTTGTGGTTTGTGCATCCAGCAGGGGGTTCTAAGCAAGTTTCTAAAAAGAATTTTTCAAAGCTTTCCCTGAGCCAAACTGCAAATTTACCAATTGTTAACTTACCGCACCAGGCCAGCGAAGAAGGTTGAATATGTCAACACTTAGTAAGCAAAGACACGGAAGCAAAGGGTAAAGATAGTGTTAACGCGCATGTAAGATGCCCAACTTTATCAGCAGTCGACTAAAACTGCTTGTGAGGTAAACTGCAATTTGAACTTTTATATATCAAATATCAGTATGTAGTCTAACCTATAATATATCTTATATATACGAAATTCATTCAAGGAATATTTACTTACCGTGTTTAGATCACAAATTAGCAAAATAAAATAAGACGATATTCCACGACTTCTTCAAATTATTATACATAATAAAGTTATTTTATAATGAGTGGGTCCGTCGCGGTTTCTTATGCATTCAATCTCTTCGAGAAATGTTTGAAATTAAATGATTGATGGTATCTTGAGGAATGTCATCCAAGGCTCCCTGAATTTGGTGGTGAAGGTCCACTAGGTTATTTGGTGGTAGTGGTAAGTTACCCAGTCGATTGCCGATATCTAACACATGTTCAATTGGTGACGGTATTTGGGAGCGAGAAGGCCGTCGAAGCAGGGTCACGTTATTTTCTTGGAAAAACCTTGCAGTTATACGTGCTGTATGAAGACGTGCGTTTTTTTCTTTTAAAAATGGGGTCGAATTAATCCTCGTAGGTATGGCAGTGCAACAGACTGCAGTACGTTTCGTATTTAATCATTTGCGTTCAAATTTCTGTCATTAAAAACTAGAGGTGACCTAATATCGTATGTTATCATACGCAATAACATACCAATCCCCATCTCCATGTAAGATCCGTATGCGGTTCCACAGAAAATTCTAAATTTCTGCGTTCTCCACGTAATCTTTTTACTCTATGCGATCGTCGTGGACCAAACACAGAAGCTAGACTGGTCAGAGAATACAACACGATTTCATTAACCATGCCAATTTGATCTGCCGTTACACCACTCAGGCCGAGCAGCACGATGTCAAGTGGTGAATGAAGACTCATTGTTCTTAAACTTCCAACCAAACAATTTCAACAGATCGTGTTGTGGGCAGTCTGTCTTGTAATGTCGCAATCCTCAAATGACTCATAGAGGGTTCTGTCTCCGTGGATCTCCAAAAAATATTAGACCGGGGAAGTAGAAATCTTGTACAATTCAACCCCACCAAATCTCAGGCTTGCTTTCTTTCTGACAATGAACAACCAAGTTATTCAAAGTAATGAATGCTTTTCACTTGTTGGCATTTCTGTGGATCGAAATCCCAATTGGCACCAACATGTCACATCAATTGCAGAAGCGGCTGCTAAGAAATTAAGTTTCCTCTTACGGGCTCGCAAACACTTTTCACCAGCTAATCTCTATACCTCTTATAGTTCACAAATAAGGCCAAACCTCGAATACTGCTCCCACATCTGGGGTGCAGCTGCCGCTTCTACACTCGCTATCCTAGACTCCATTCTGAAGAGAGCTCATCGGTGACCCTACCCTCACCCAAAGGCTGCCATCCGTTGCCCACCGACGTGACGTTGGTGACCTCTCTCCCTTTTATAGATATCTGCAATATCTGCTCAGAGGAGCTTTCTTCCATAGTTCCTCCACCTGCTGCCCCCAGCAGATCTACCAGGGGAACAGAGCGAATGCAGCCTTTTACTGTCCAGGTCACCAGACATAGAACATCTTGTTATGCCCGCTCTTTTGTCCCGAGGACTTCCAAGTTGTGGAATTCCTTGACGGCACATGTTTTTACTTCTCCTCCGAACCTCCAAACCTTCAAGTCCAGAATTAACAAGTTGCCTCTTTCCTCCTTGTCGACACCCACGGTACGATAGTATTTAGGCTGTAAGCCCTCGTGGTGTGTTATTGAAATATAAAAAAATACGCTCTTCCCGTGTTAAAGTTGCTCGAGCTCGTCCGGATCCATGACGACGGTTATAGGTTCCTTCTTCAGACCACCTCAAGTAACAGTGTAACACCGTTAACAAACTGCATTCTATGCGGTAGGGAATTTGTCTGATTGAAAAACCGGCTTACCACATTCCAACAATGCGCCCTCTTTCGTATTTACTTAAATGATTTTAATTGGTCCGTAAACGTCGCCTAGGCATAATGACTTAATGACCTAATAATATCAGCACAAATCGCTACGAAATATTGCTTCAAATTGAAGGAAACGCAAATTTAAAGAGATAATTTTTGGCAACACAAAATTTTAAAAGTGTACACCTGTACAATTTTTCTGTCCATATTGTTATCATTTGTTATCAGACACAAAACAGGGCAGTATAGAAATTTTTATTGCATTTGGTCGACTTTTACTGCGTGTTCGGATTTGTTGGAAAGTCAGTATATATTCACTTGTTTTATAGTACCTTGTACCACCAGTATTACGGTTAACAAAAGCAATGCGGCATATTTTTTGGATCCCCAAAAAGATTTATGTTTTATATGGAAACGATATTTAGTAAATGTAAATTAGTTAGAAAAGTGAAAATATATTCCTTCAAGTGATTGCTATGAATTCGATTTCTCAACACATTCAAATCTTAAAGCACAGGAGACATATCTGGTGAAGTACGCCCTCTATACACAGCCGGCGTTTCTCCGATCTGGATCTGATTGCTCTTTTTAGGCACTCGAGTTTCACAACTCCATGTTGTTTTACTTATCTATTTTCTCGGCCGCCCATGAATGAACTGTTTTGATGCCTTTATTGCTACTATTACAAACAAAAGAAGTACTCCTATAAACATTCCAACACGATAACTTCATCTTTGCTGTATTACGACGAGGTCGAACTGTTCCGGTTTCTTTTCTTTTTCTTATGTTTCCTTTTCTTCTTGTAATAACTGATTTATTCAGAATTACTCACTCTGTGAGGATTTACTTCTTTATCTCTGACACATATTTCTTTAATCGTTGCGTATTTTTAGAGTTGGTTTTATAACGGCAATGACATTGTGAAAATGAGAAATAACATTTGAATACCGTTTAAGCCAGGTGATTGATTTTAGAAAATATAATGATTGACACCTAAACATTTTTATGCAGGTTGTTTCGCTGAAGAAACTTTTAAGCTAAGTAGTCGCAAAGATTAGTTAGTTCAACCCTAAACTTAACAATCTCTATCCCAAGATTTGGGATTCTTTTTTTTGACATATGAAGTGAAAATTTGTCTCTAAATAGGCAATGTGTCCTTTATAACACATGTCTTTTATAGTTTTCTAGTTATTTTAGTGAATTTTCTTTTAAAAAATTCACAAATGAGGAGATCCCGACTTTTGAATTTTGAAAATTTTCTTCAAACGACCGCGAACTAGGCACCCTAGAACCCATATCCAGGGTCAGTTTCAATGTTTATATGTTTATACATACATATACATATATATATATATATATATATATATATATATATATATATATATATATATATATATATATATATATATATATATATATATATATATATATATTTGTGTGTGTGTCACACCGATAACTCAAACAAAAATGATCCGATTTTGATCAAATTTGGCACATGCGTTCCCTTTGCAAGTGGCTTGAATAAGTTCGTTAGTCAGGAAAATCGGCCCAGGTTTTCCCGGAAAATTTTGTATTTTCTTTCGAAAAAAATTTATATCTCCGGAAATAACAAAGCAAAGGCAACTAAATTTAGTAAGCTGGTTTCTGTCATAGAGTGTATCCTGTGTACCAAAAAAATCAGATCTTCATCCTAAAAGACAAAAAAGTTAGAGGTTAATTATTTTTTAATTAATTACATCTGATTCAAGAAAGTTAAAACCACAAAATTGATTGAATACGAATGGGAGTGAAAAATACTACAAAAAATGAGTAACAAGCTCCTAGATATGTGTCTAAGTCGTTATTTTCCTTGATTTCCTTATAATATGAGCAAAAAATCTATTATAAATCGAAATGGTTTTGTGTAAATTTTAAAACATTGAAGCAATGTATTACGGGATATAGCTCCTAGTAGACACATGTAGAGCATATCTCAGTGGCCTAAGTCCCTGGACATCGGATAATCAAATTCAATTGACTCCTGCATGATGAGTTCGAATCCTAGTTAGTGACTTTACTTTTTCTATTTTTTTAGTCTCATTTCACTTTACCGATATCTATCTATATCAGTTGTTGTTATGCGGATGATTTTTTAGCTAGTTTTTGTTTAAAAAATAATTAGATAAAGAGAAAATGTAATTTCTGAACGTCACAACGTCTGGGTTAGACATATTTCCAAGGTAAAAAAGAACAGAACAAGGCTATACTCCAGACTGAATTTTTATTAAGTAAAAGCGAAACGCGTAGGGCTTTTACTTAATAAAAATTCAGTCTGGAGTATAGCCTTGTTCTGTTCTTTTTTACCTTGGAAAGAGGAGATTGAAGTTTTAAGACTTAATTCAATTTGAACAGCATATCTGGTTGCTTGTTATTGCCCTAACTTAGTGAAACCGTTCCATATTTAATACAGTCGTAGACTTTTCCCGTGGATTCAAAAGTGCTTGTTTTAGTGAATTTTCTTTAAAAAAATCACTAACGAGGAGATCCCGACTTTTGAATTTAAAAAAAGTTCTTTAAATGAGCGCGAACTAGGCCTCTTAGAACCCATATCCAGGGTCAGTTTCAATTATATATATATATATATATATATATATATATATATATATATATATATATATATATATATATATATATATATATATATATATATATATATATATATATAAGGGTGAACAATTTACCAAAATTTTGGTCTGTATGTTTAAAGACAAAAAAAGCATTTGAAGAAAAAAAAAAGGGGGTTTTCCTTAAAACGTAAAAAGTCGCGATTAGAAACGCCAAAATTGGCAACATTTAGGCAAAGAACCTGAAAGAAATACGGATTATTAAAGGGTGTTCTGCAAACCCTTAGTTTCAGCTTAAATCATCATTGCCCTTCATTTTAATAAAATATTTCCAGAAAATTCATTTCAAATAGACACTTTCTCTGATGCTTTGGAAGTATTTTTAGTTAAATTTATGGTTTAACGGTCTATAATTTTTAGCTAATTTTTATAGAAAAAAATCGTTTTGAGGAGACTGCCGCTTTTGAATTATAAAAAGATTTCTTCAAATTAGCGCAGTGTTTGAAAAAGGATGTATCTTAAAAGACACTCTGTGATATTCCTACATGTGAAGATGTGTGCTATGGTTCACATTGCCTTGTGTTATGAGTATCTGTCATGTGTATCTAGATTAACATGTTGAATGTTGATAACAGTACATATCGCCAAATTGCCTGGTTTCTTAAGCCCTAAGCAATTTTCACATAATTTCGTTCTCAGCTTAGTTTTGCTAACAATGGATGGCTCATGATAAATTATGTGCTTTTGGGTCATCAATTTTTAATAATCTGTAAACGTTTTTGGTTCCTTGATAAACGCCATATTTTGCAAGGCAAACAATCTGTTTTTTTTTTTTCATATTTTCAGATAAAATGTATAGTCAACGATCGTGAAAAATTGTGGAAATGGCCAGGGCTCCAAATAATGACAACGAAGAAGATTTATGCGTACTGATACCTAATAGAGGAATATATTCCGACTGTGAAGGCGAACAAGAGGATATCATACGTTCATGCGCAACTGCCCATCCTGTTTGTGATTTTGAAGAACCACCGAATACCAATTCCAAGTTCACTATTTTAACTAATCATATAAATATAAGTGCAGTGATGACCATATAACAGCTGAAGAAAATGTTAACGGTGACAATGATTTGGATAAAACAATAACGGTACAACTAAATGAAATACTAAATGGTGTAGTAAATGGTGATACTCTACATAAATATTTGGATGATGAACCTACCTATTGACGGCAGTGAATCAACTTGTCCATTAGAAAGACATCTCCTCCTCTTCCCAGTGGCCCTAAAAAAGTTACCAGAAAGAGTGTGCCTGTCTCAGAGACAGACTATCATTGGAACGACAAGAAATTTGGGTTTCCTGTATATATACCAGATGACAGTTTTACTGAGCCTGAATAAATTTTTTCACCACTTTACGATTTCAAAATGTTTTTTTATGACTCGTTAATGTCAATAATAGTAGCCGAAACAAATTCGTATTTAGAGAAGATGAGTGGATTATTAATTGATATGGATACAAATGACCTAGTCGATTTTTGACAATCGAGTTGTTGATGGGTCTCGTAGGCATACTGGTATTATGCCCCTCAAAAAGAACCAGAAAATCCGTAGGTATTTACATTTTGTTGACAACAATAAAATTGTGGATGATCGATATTTTAAAGTCCGAACTATAGTTGATCATGTGCGTCAAATTGTCAAAAAATTGAAGAAGAAAATAGGCAGCCGATTGATGAGATGATGGTCATCTATAAAGGAAGAGCAGAATCGCGACATTAATACATAAAATGTAAACCTGAAAAGTAGGGCTTTAAAATCTTTGTGCGCTATGGAATCTCGTGGATCGTTTATGGTTTGATCCCTAATAGTAAAGAAGATACATTTCGAGATGACAATTTTACTCATAAAGAAGAATGCCTTGGACTCAGTGGGAATACTGTCATCGCCCTCAGTCAGACTATGACACATCCAGCATGTTCTGTACTACGCTTTGATAACTTCCCCTGTTATCCTGACTTGTCCACTATTTACGTAACGAAAAGGGGATCTTATCAACGGGGATAGTGAGATCCAATAGGTTAAGAGGATGTGAAGTAACTCCTGACCCAAAACTCAAAAAAGATGCAGGTCAATTAGTAGATAACGACAAGAACTCGCCATTGTCAAGTGGTTCGACAATACGGGTATATTATTTTGCAGTTCACATGTCGACGTCTATCCGTTGTGTACGATACAAAGATTCATGAAAAATTCAAATACCAACGGATGTTCAGAAATTCCATGTCCAAAAATTTTAACACATTATATGGCTCCCAGGGGAGGGGCAAACTTAGCGGACATGATAGCCACTCTTCATATAACACAATTCAGAACCAGAAGAATTCAGAATCCCAGAACTTGTTGTACAATTGCAAGCGAAGAAGCTATATTGATAATAGTAGAAAATACTCCGAGAATAAGCATCGCAAGGATAAGTGCTGCTGTACTGAATGTTAACCGTGAGTCAGTAAGGCAAGTCCACAAAGAACAACTTCTTCGTCCATTTCACCATACCAAAAAGTTCATCAACCAATTGAACAGGATTATTCACCGCGTGTACAATATTGCAAGTGGTTGCAAAATCAAGGGCAAAATTTTCAGTCATTAATTTTCTTAACCGATGAAGCTACTTGTAGTCGCGATGGTGTTTTCAACATGCATAGTGGAGCGATCATACCGCAATACGAAATCACCAGTATAGGTTTTCTATTAACGTGTGAGCTGGTATAAGGACAATTATCTAATTTCTTCGTTTCAATACCCAGTCGTTAGATAGACGGACTGTATTGAAATTTTTTGAAAAATGAACTTATCACTTTATTGGAAGATGTCCCATTGTAAATTATAAGAAGCACGTACTACATGCATGACGACGCGCCAGCTCTCGAAGTGCAAGGACTTTTTTGTAAAGAAGATTTGGAATAGGTGAATATGGTCGTGATGGACCTATGCCATGCCCAGCTAGTAATCCTGATTTTAATCCCCTTGATTTTTCATTTTGGGCGTTTGAAGAATGACATGTATCCCGTATAAATAAATGGTGAAGGGCAATTATGGAACATAATTGTGGAGTCTGCTGATAGATTTTGTAATAATCCGAACATATTTCAGATATGTCTTTAATCATTAACACGAAGATTGGAAATGTGTAATCAATAATAACATCACCAAATTGAACACCTTCTGTAGAGCTAAGTACATTAGTTTTTTAAATGTTGTTTAATGGAATATTTAATAAACGCCTTTTCAATTTACAAAAAAAAATCAACAGCCTGTAAGTTGAAAATAAACAAAATGTTCGGGACGCAGCAAGTGCATTATAGTAGTGAATTTTCATAAGAATTATACACTATTAGTAAGGTATATTATTAAAACGAATTCTCTAAATTTAAATGGACCTGGGAGACCGGTTTTAGAGGTCCCGGTTAGCGATTATTTAAATAAGTTTCTATTTTCTATAGAGCTAGAAAATTATAGCTTGGTAGATATATATGTAAGTACTGCCAGTCTCTTTAAAAAAAGTGTCTTGCTAATTTCATTAAAGTCGCAAAAGTTTTCTAGAAAAAAAATATTTACAAAGGGAATGTACCTGCCAAATCATAAATATGGCAGGTATTCATTTTAATTGCTTGGATGGTTTTGTTTTACTCAACCCAATCGAACTAGTTTTTGCAAAGAAAACAACAAAAAATGTTTTTTAAATCAACTTATAGTTATCCGCGAAGCTCATTATGTTATTTTCCTTTATCTAGTACCCAGGCTGTGTTTACATAGGTGTTACTATGGTTCAAGATTGAAGATTCTAGCTTAATAGGAAATTGAGTTATCGGATTTCAAATATTTTTACAAAAATTCTCTACTATAATGCATTTGCTGTACCCAGACCTTTTTCAACACTTATTTACTGTTACTGTATCCACACTTTTTGAAAATGATGGAATATTGTATCTCTCTATGTACTGACAAACAAGGCAACCTAAATTTCATTTTTGGAAAAATATTTTAAACAAATGAAATGGGGTAACGATTTAAACATAAATTAAAAATCGTGGTTCGCTGCTTTGTCGCAGAGGTTCCCCTTTACCTTCTGCATGCATACAACCACCCTCAATGTATTAACAAGGACAATGTAAACAAGAAAAGTTCCTTGGGAACAACCCGCAAGAAATTTACGGGACCTGCGGTAAATATAGGGGTTGTGGGCGGGACAAACAGAACTTTTAGGAGGTATAGCTGCAAAATGGGATAAGGGCAGCTTTTTTTCGCTTACATTTACATTTTATCTTCGTACCCGCCCAACACCACTATTAACTCCTGCTCCCGTAACTTTCTTGGCGGCTGTTTGCAAGAAATATATCTTGTGGTTTGTGCATCCAGAAAGAGACCTAAGCATGTTTCTGAATTTTTTTTCTAAAAAGCCCCCGCGTTCTAATCTAAAAATTTACAGAAAATTTAATTTTTATTAGAAAAACGAATGAACCTGCCAAATTATATACTTGGCAGGTATTTTTCCTTATTAGTCGCTTGGATGATCCGTTTTAGTCCACTCAATCGAAACAGCTTCTGCAAACAAAATAATAAAATGGTTTTCTAAAACAAATTTATCGTTGCCTGTGAAGCTCACTGTGTTATTTTTTAAATTTAGTACCCACACTGCTTTTATATAGGTTTTA
Source organism: Tillus elongatus (assembly GCA_964006375.1). Taxonomy (NCBI): domain Eukaryota; kingdom Metazoa; phylum Arthropoda; class Insecta; order Coleoptera; family Cleridae; genus Tillus; species Tillus elongatus. The sequence goes on from OZ023263.1 coordinate 198,243,337, forward strand.
GTATGTATCAAAAGTCAGGATTCAAGTTTAATGGCAAATTGAATTATCACCATTTGAAATATTTTAACGAAAATTCGCTACCATAACGCACTTGCTGCACCTAAACCCTTTTCAACATTTATTTACTATTGCTGTATCCATACTTTTTGAAAATGAAATAAATTAATATAAACAATAAAAAATTTTTAAATTAAAATTTTAATAATTTATACTGAACATCTGTTTGTAGTTATAATTTAAAATACTGTATGATATGATGTAGTTTCATTTACCTCAAATTTTCCATATACGACATGAAGAGTAAATAATAATGAAAATTTACTAAAAACAAAAAGTAAACAATAATTACCTTATTCCAAGATTCTAAGGTATTAGCTGAGTCTTATTATTTGTTTATGACGTCTGTAAACAAAGAAGAAGAAGAAGATAACCTTGCATTCGACCCCCTACTGTCAGTTTGCAAAATAACAAATTACAATGACAAATAGCTAACTGGCGTTGTCAGATTTAACTAAGAGAGGGTGATGGGTTTTAAATACCTCCAATAATGGAAAGCTTAATATTTATACATAATAAAACGTTGCTCCAGATTACGTTTAAACAAATTGAATAAGTTTCATTTAAATTTTTATTTATTACTATAAATTTTCCTGATATCTTCAAATTTCGATGACAGTTTTGGCAAATGGCAACCCTGCTGAGTTTTTATTGTGACATTTTTGTAACCTGTTCGTTTGATGTTTAATATGGAGCATTTCTTTGCAAAGGCAGCGTAATCCTGATTTATCTGCCTGACCTTGTCTAACGTTATAGGCACCCATTCTGAGGTAATTTGAGGTTATATCGTAAATTAATTTTTTTTGGGTTATAACTAAGAGTTTACTGAACCGATTTAGTTCAAATTTGGTAGAGAGGACCACTGATACGATATCTACGTGCGTGTAAGTTTTAGTTTCATACTTCTAGTAATTTATGTATGTATGTGAGTGTTAAAACTGTTTAACGAACTTATCCTAGCTATTAACAAAATAAAGGGAATTGACAAATGTGGTTTGTATTGGTAAAGACTTTTTTGAGGTATAGGTTGTATATATATATATATATATATATATATATATATATATATATATATATATATATATATATATATATATATATATATATATATATATATATATATACTTTTCAACTGACCTCGGATTTGGGTTCTAGGGGTCTTAATTCGCGCTCATTTGAGGAAAATTTCAAAAAATCTTACCATCGATACCTCTCTATTAGTGAATTTTCTTAATGAAAATTAACTAAAACGATCGGACATTAGTGTAGAGGAACTTTTTAAATTATTTTTTGGTCCTCTATTGCGTGGTGCTATGCATTGTAGTTTGTTCTATGGCACCCTGTATAAATAGTACAATTTAGCCCGTACATTTAATTTTGCGACAGCTACTGATTAAGGCAACTTTGTTGTCGAAATACGTTTCTAGGGCATAACTCTGTTATTATTTTGCGGGTTTTGGGGTGATTCTGCTTTTTCGATCTTTTAAATTAGCAAATCTTTGTCACATAATTCCGGAAAAAAATTAACTGAAAATACATGATTCTAAGCAAAAATAAATTCTCTTCAAATCCTATGATCCCTATTAGTAGCTATCTATTATAATATTCACAGACGAAAATGAAATGAAGGTAGTGTTTTTTAAATAACACCATTAGAACACTCGCTCATCTAACAATCTAAGAACATTATAATGATGACGCACTGCTCATCTGGGATGTAAATGTTGATGTACTTCTTCTACTAGTCTACAACCCCCCTTGGTATTATTTCAAAGAGTTTCTCACGCCACAGCAGGTGCGCCTTTTGGCCCCATACCAATAAAAAATCCCGGCATATGTGAAAGATGCTGCTGCAGTCCTAATGAACTAGCTCGATGTATATGTTGGCTGATGCACGTCATAATGAAAGTGAGATCGTTTTCAATGCCACATGTTCAGGCAATTTATTTCATTTTAAAGAGTAAAAAATAAACACAATAATAAGGACCCGCGGAATATAAAGCTCTTCTAATTCAAGTCATTCCTAAAGTTAGCTGGTTTTATAAATTGTAATTGGTCAGACAAAGTTGATATTACCTACAATTAAATTATTTCCTTTGGATAAAATTACAAAAACATTAAATAGTTACCCGCGTCGCAACTTGAATACAATACGTCATAATGCCTGTCTTTTAGTGAATTTTCTTTAGAAAAAAAAACACTATTGAGGAGATCCCGACTTTTGAATTTTGAAAAAATATCCTCAAATGACCGCGAACTAGGCCCCCTAGAACCCATATCCAGGGTCAGTTTCAATTTGTATATGTTTATATATATATATATATATATATATATATATATATATATATATATATATATATATATATATATATATATATATATATATATATATATATATATATATATATATATATATATATATCCGGGTCGAATCGGAACGCAGAAGTGGACGCTGGATGATCTGCACTGTTGCCAGATGAGTATTACCAAGGGTCATTTTAAATATAGAAGGAAATCAAGGGGTGAACAAATGGTTTTATAATGTAAATAAATTATAATATGGTGTCATCTACATAAATCGATATTTGACATATTTTTCGGGAAGCAGTAGGAAAACGGAAATGTAAAAAGTTAATTTTCAGCCGCATGGTGGTCCAGAGGAAAAACGTGGGCCTCTGAACCCAAGGGTACTGGGTTCGATCCAAGATTTTCCCCTCTCCTCCCTTTTTAAGTACATCAGTAACATCAACAGAGGTTGTGCCATTGTGATTGAGCAAGGTATACTGCACGTTTTGCCCTTCCCAGAGGGCGTAAAGCCGTCGGTCCCGTGCCCATGCGATGTTGGGCACGTTAAAGACCCAAATTTCCCGACAGTGAGGTGAATGAACCACTTTAGTAAAGTCAATGAAGCAATTTCCGTTGCAAATTGCCGATAATAAATCCAACTGTATATGCTACTAGCAGACGGTATCCAACATATTATTTGGAAAAGTCGAAATGTTTCATGGTAATGAAGCAATTTCTACTGACAACTGTCGATGATAAACATAACCGAGAAAGTGGCTCAAAATAGGCTTCCCTTCGAAGTGTTTGTTTTTGTTTAAGATGGAGGGACGCATTTTGCATTTTCGCCTGGCTAAATATGAAATATATCTTAAGAGTTTCAAAGCAGTATGCATGCAGGCATATATACACATTCTGAGACATTAACTTGCCTTAATAATTTAAAAACCACATTTTAACCACTTCGAAGGGAACCCCATTTAGAGCCGTTTTGTCGGCAATGTTTATCATCGACAGTTGTCAGTAGAAATTGCTTCATAATAATAATAGCGAATTTTCGTAAGAATTGTACATTATTATTATTATATTTACACAGACCTTGAACATCGATTTTAAAGGTTCTGGTACGCGCACATTTGAAGAATTCTTTCGAAAGTGTCACCATCGATATCTCTCTATTATCAAAAAAATCTTGCGTTTTAACTCCTTTTGAGAAAAATGCCCAAAACTCAATTTTCTATTAAGGTAAATAACTAAATTTTGCTATATCTGTAGATAGTGTAAATCTCTGCAAAAGAAAATTGTATTACAAATTTCATTAAAGTTATACAGAAAAGTAAAGTATCTGCCAAATTATAAACGTAAGATGGAGATGGAGCAAAACGAAAGCCTCGGAAAAATGCCGCTGCCTGATATTCGCCAGGGCATGCCGCCCCTGAGGTTCCTTGAACACACAATGTCTTCCTGGAGACCAAAAATTCAGTTACGGGTACAAACGGGTGGTAACATCGTAACCAGCACGATACCAATTAGAAGAGGTATATATCAAGGCGACTCGCTAAGCCCATTGTGGTTCTGCCTCGCATTGAATCCACTATCAAACCGCCTGAACTACACCAGATATGGCTTCAGTATATAGAGCAATGGCAGGGAGCAAATGAGGGTAAATCATCTGCTGTATATGGATGATCTTAAGTTGATGGCCTCCACAAAGAACCATATGGAACAACTCCTTAAAATCGTGGAAGGGTTTTCTAAAGATATTGACAAGCAGTTTGGGCTTGACGAATGTCGCCCCTTACGTGTAGTTAGAGGGCAAATACAACCAGGTGTATATGAAATGCAGAACGGCCAGAAAGTGGACTCAATGGATTTAAAAGAGTGTATAAATACCTGGGAACACAGCAAGCTAGGAAAATAAACAACTCGGTAATGAAGAACGACCTGACAAATGAATTTACGAAACGAGTAAAGCAGGTGGTGCGATCACATTTTAACAGCAAGAACCTGACTAAAGCTCTCAATACATATGAATGTTCTGCACTTAGCTCATCATTTTGAATTGTGAACTGGAGTAAAACGGAAATCGAAAAACTACAACGGAAGGTACGAACACTCCTAACAAAATCCAAAAAGCATCACCCCCGTAGTCCTATCGAGCGAGTAACTCTACCTAGACACCAAGGTGGAAGAGGAGTGTTGGATATTGGTAAACAGTTGGACCAGCAGATAGTGAACCTCCGTACATATTTCCACCAGGGGGCGGTTGCTTCTGAACTTCACTGTGCCATATGCAAGACATACGATTCAACACCGCTAAAATTAGCAGAAAGCGAAATACAAAGTCCCCATCGGACTCATCACGACAAACTGCAATCTTGGATGCAAAGGCCTCTCCATGGGCGATATCTGAATGAGACCTCCCAGGCACATGTCGACAAATTGGCATCGGACTACTGGTTGGTGTCCGGGCAGATGTTTCCAAAGACAGAGGGGTTTTTGCTGGCCATACAAGACCAGGTCATCCCAACAAGAAACTACGTGATATATAGTTGGAGATAATTTGGTCCAAGATGACAAATGTAGATTTGGGTGTCAGCCATCAGATACTATTCAGCACGTCACCGGAGGATGTCAAGTGTTTGCTGCAACAGAGTATAAAAGGAGGCACGGCACAGTTGCAAAAATACTTCAGCAAGAACTGGTTCTGAAACTGGGACTTCTAAATCTTACTAAAGTGCTCTACTATAGATAAGTGTATCTATAGTAGAGCTCGGGAGTGCCTGAGCCTGTTCTAGAAAATGGAAGATACAGGTTGTACTGGGGACGAATCGTGCTCATAGACCAACGAGTTGCCCACAACATGCCAGATATGATAATAGTGGATAACTCCTGCAACCAAGTGAAGCTGATTGATGTGGCCATCCCGAATACTAATAATCTAAAGATAAACTACAGCGAGAAAATCATAAACTACAGAGACGTCGAGATACAAGTAGAGACACTGGAGGGCAGATAGTGTCGGAGTGATCTGTTAAAACAAAATGGCCTCCACGGTGAAAAGATTCAGGAAGTACAAAGGGAGTAACGCTTGGCGAAAGCATAACAGGAAATTTACAAGAAACTAGAGGATCTTCTATCAAAATTGAATAACGAATAATTCGGAGACACCAGCAACTGGAAATAAAATCCCCACGCGGAAAAATACAAGACACTTCTAGGAAAGTATCTGGAATACACTGGCGTATTTCAAACAAACAAACTAGCTGCATGATCCAAGAGAGACAGCTTCTAACCCCGTACTATGCTAACATGGGAAATAACATGCGATGATGTAGAGAAGGCACTGAGCAAAACCTCGAACTGGAGGGCTCTGGGGCCAGATAAGCTGCAGAACTTTTGGTACAAACAGCTCAAGTCGCTCCATAACCAGCTGGCCAGATGCTTTACAAACCTCTTAGAATAACCAGAATTAATGCCAAAGTTCATGACTAGCGGCATCACCTACCGTCTGCCAAAGGTTGTTGAATATACTGATGACCCCTCCAAATATAGACCAATTACCTGCTTCCCCACAATATATAAATTATTAACATCATAAGTAATTGCTGTGAAAGTTTACGACCATTTTGAGACAAATAAGCTGCAGGATGACGAACAAAAAAGGCTGTTGAAAAGAATCGAGGGGTTGTAACGAATATCTAATCATAGACGCCACAGTAATGGATTACGCAAAGAGAACAAAAGGCTCTGCATATATAGACTACCAGCAGGTGTTCGACAGTATTTCTCACTCCTGGCTGTCGGGGGTTCTGCAGCTTTAGAAGATAGACCATCATATATGTGAATTCTTAAAACATGCAATGGAAAAGTGGAAAACACGGGTAGTGATCAACTCACCGGGGGAGCGTTTGGATGCAGGAACCATCAACATCAGAAGATGGATATTTCAGGGAGACTCGCTTAGTCCTCTCTGATTCTGCTTAGCACTTCGCCCATTAACAAAAATGCTCAACAATCAAAGCTATACCTTGCCGCATAATAACTGCCAGATCAGTCATCTGTGGTACATGGATGATTTGAAGCTCTATTCACAAAGTAAAAACAATCTAAAGAACATCTTGACTGCGTAGACCGGTTCAGCAGTGATATCCAAATGAAGATTGGATTAGAAAAATGCAAAATTAGCAGCATGGAGAAGGACAAGTGGAGAAGACATGGGGGATATGAAAGCTATAGGAATCAGGGAATCATAGAGGGAATGGAGGAGGAAGACAAATATAAATATCTGGGGTACATGGCAAAAACAGTCAACACCTATGCAACATATGCCATAACCTACAGCTTTGGTATCATAAAATCGACCAACACCGAACTAAATGAGCTGAACATAAAAACAAGAAAGGAATTTATAAACCACAGGGTTCATCATCCAAGATCATCTATTGAAAGATTCCATCTTCCGCGAAAGTTCGGAAGCAGGGGAATTCCAGATGTGAGTGTTAGATACCATAAGCAACGAGAAAACCTAAAAAATTATTTCTATGAAAAGGCAGAAACTAGCGCTCTTCATCTAGCTGTTACCAAAGCTGATAGGAGAGCCACGCCATTAAGACTAGCCGATAAGACCTATTGCCCTCTCGCCGAGTCCACGACCCCCGAACAACAGCTACAACAGTTGAGAAACAAGCAACTTCATGGGAAACACTGTGATGGAGGGAGATATTATGCACACACAAAGGTCTAAGTCTAATCTACGCTGGCGTAACCTTAATGTTGAAACTGAAGACTTCATATTAGCTATACTAGACCAGCTAAGTCCAACAAGGGCATATAGAAAACGAGTTCTGGGAGAAAGGTTGGAAAACGTCAAATGTCGCATGTGTGACAAGATGTTGGAGGGCGTGTACCACATCCTTGCAGGCTGCTCAGTGCTGGCTCCGGGGCCCTACCTGGATCGACACAACCAAGTTGGGAAGATCATACACCTTAAACTGCGACATAAATACATGGGCCTTACAAATACTGTTCCATATTACCAATATGATCCGCCAAACATCTGCGAAGATGAAGAAATCCATGTTTACTGGAACAGGAAAATACAAACAGATCGATCAATCCCAAACAACAACCCTGATCTCGTTCTGACGTTCAAAAAAGACAAAGGGAAGTTTTTGGTGGACTTTGCGATATCACTCCCAGGTAACATCCAAAAAACATACACGGAGAAAATTAATAAGTATTTACCACTATGTGATGAGATTCTCCAGATGTAGGATACGGTTATGGTAGTCCCCATTGTTGTCGGCGCCACAGGCCAAATACCAAAAAGCCTGAAGAAGAGCCTTGAACAACTGGGCGTAGAATGGGAATTATACCTACCTATTTAGAAATTGGTTATACTGAATGCTTGCAGTCTCTTCCGGAAGGTAATGGGGGACACCCATCATTATTTTTAATACACATATTCAAGCTGGCCATCTTGTCCTGGACCGATGTGTTATTGCTTTATGCTCACTACTTCAAAGGGAGTGTGGACAACGAACAATAATAACTCCGCCATTGCCGGTCCCAAGCCCGGGTGAGAAGAGAGGAGGGAGTTAAAACCACGCTAAAAAACCGGGGTCCGTCCGGCCCTGACGGTAGGACCCTGTAAGGGCCACTGGCTAGGGTCGCAGGTCTGTCTGGCCAGCGAATATACTACTTCCAGCAGTGTGCGTTCCGCTACTCGTAACAACGTAGACGGTGCAGCCAGCGACGCCAGCTGTCCGATGACCTGTTTATGCTCTTTTTTCTTTACCATATTACCTTACTCCTTTCTCCATCTCTACCTGGGCCACCAGGGTTAATTGGTGGCACACTTATGAAAATGGAGCAAAACCAAAGCCTTGGCAAAACGCTGCTGCCTGGGGTTCGCCAGGGCATGTCTGCAGCCGGGGCTGGATATGACAGCATGCAGGACGTCGGTGGCGGGCTGCTGATGAGGCGGGACCCTATTATGCAAGAAATTACAGCCCAAAATCAAGAGCAACCTAGTAAAACCAAGAGCTACACCCACTCAGGATGCTGCGCAGGATAATCAGCAAGCCCTCACCCAGGAGGGATTACCAAGACGCCGCATGAAATTGACTATGGATGTCAATGAAACGATTATGCGCATTTACTACAGAGTAACACAACTCGGACAACAGACGACCGCATATAGGCAACAACATCACACCGAATTTCTCAGAATGTACCCACACCTACAGGTGACTCAACAGAGAGACTGCATACCGTAGAACAGGTAGTTGAATGTGAAATTACTTACATAGCGGTTACGGAAAATAACGATATGCTATTTGCAGTAGTAATCTGCAACCTGTACATACTGAGCAAGAAAAACTCATCGAGAGTACTTAAAAATAAGGAACTCATCGACAAATTGTCCACAGAGGTGAGACCTGCATTCACGAAGTATGAAGGAACAAGTCCTCTTATTCGCCACCATTACCTAAGATAAGATCATCTAGACAGCTTACTATTATATTGGAAACTTTGAACAGAATAATTTTGACAATGCACCTTCTAGTGATCAACGTACATGCATACGGTGATGTACTGTGCAGCAACTGCAGCAACTAAAACTCTATACATTAAGATTTCTGATCGAAGGTCCACCACAGAGACTCGCGTCAAAGAGTTCTCCCAATTGGACAACTGACTCAATACATTCGGGAAGTACAGGCAAAAAATTTGCAGAAACAAGTAGAGGAAATAATACGCCGAGTTCGACAACACTCGGCACAAGATCCAGTCAACCACACTGCACAAGAATATTTGGACACCTTAAAACAGAAGCTTTGGGTATATGCAGAACACTTGAGGATATATGAGTAACAATAAGAAGTGCGACAATACAATGTTTGAACGCTCTGAAAGGACTTTCTACGGTCAGCTTAATTCAGCTACGAATCTAGCCATCGATACTTTTCCAAATAAGGAACAAATTGAAGAGTTCTGGAAAATCAAGGAGCCACACCAGCTTTCTGCAATATTGGCGCCAGCTGGGTTCACGAAGAACACCTAGCTTGTCAGTGTTATGAACAGATACATCATGAACCGTTTACCACAGATGAAGTCTCCGAGGTTATTAAAGGGTTTCATAATTGGAAGGCCCCCGAGCTTGATGGTGTCCAAAACTTTTGGCTGAAGAAATTTGGGTGTACACATCATCTATTTTCGGTGTTAATAAATGCTGTTATATTTGACCCAAAGAAGATGCCATTGTTTTTCACACAAGGAGACACGTATTTTCTGCCAAAGGACCAGCAGTGCTCTGCAACGTACAGTGAGCGGACCGTGGTTACAGATCAACGAGTTGCCCACAACAGGCCAGATTTAATAATAGTAGATAAGTCCTGCCGACGAGTGACGCTGATTGATGTGGACATCATTCTGAATACCAATAATCTAGAGATAAAGTACAACGAGAAGATTTATTAAGTACAGAGACCTCTAGATGCAAGTATGCACCTTTATAAGGTTATGAAGAAAGCAGTAGTACTTGCGACTGTCCCCACCGTGCGGAGATTTCTGGGAAACGAGGATGTGTCGCGTTGTCGTCCAGGATCCGATAACTCGGAAAGGGATCCGGTCTGAGCTTAGTTCTTTTGGTATCTGGTTCCTCTTTCAGGGAGTGTGAAAGCCCTTCAGGCTGAAGTCATAAAAATAATAATAATATTGATTTATCTCAATTACACAAGGTAACTTTCTAAGTTTAGTCCAAATCTTGTAAGAAGTACAGTTGGAGAACACCCAAATCACCACAACACATATGTGTTGTAGTGATTTGGGTGTTCTCCAAGTGTACTTATTAGTGCTCATCACAGGTTCCAGGTTTCACATAGCCAAAACTTGTGGTTACAATTTTAACCATCACCAGTGTTTTTGCCATTAGCCTTTATATTAAACTCTGCTTGACAGTACAACTTAACTAAATTTGCTTCCAAATAGCGCCATTGAAGCTTAAATGTCTATCACTATAATTAATATGTAAGAATATCACCGGGGTTAAGGAGTCGCGGGCCAAAGGACTCCAGGGGGCAAGCTGAGGAAGTGGAAATAACAACATAAACTCCCGATGAAGCTTTCCCCAAGACCGTCATGCGCGGTAAAAATCCGCATCCTGCACGAGGTGACCCTGCTAATAACTAAACATGACGGATCTAGACAAGGAGGTCGAACTAAACTCCCCCAATCTACGGTGTCACGTGACCCGTGCCTATGGATGGATGGCACCAGGGCGATGGTGTCGTGAACGGAACCTCTGGAGTACCAGGCAACCCTCCAGAGTAACCCGCCTTGCACCACACAGGGGGTTCTGATGGTGTGGACAGTATTTCCCCCATTCTCGTGGGAACAACATGAAGATCATAAACACATACAAAACCAAAACCAATGAGGCTCGAGGAGTGGCTCCGGCTACAGACTTGTGCCTTGAGTCTATCCCGGAAACGGAGACGAGCCAGGGGGCGGCAGCGGACTCTGGAGGTCCCACGACCGGCGTAGATACGGGGGATCAGGGGGTAGCTTCGGCCAGAGACCTGTCCCCGACACCCAAGCTGGAGGCTGGGTCCCACCGGAGGGCGGCGAGCTCCGCGGACTCCGGGGGCCCCTCCACCAGTGAGGACTCTACTGTTAGAGTAGAGGGACTGCCCCGGCAGTCCAAGCGTCTTTCCGGGGCGCAAAGAAAGAAGCTCCGGAGGGCGCAATAAATGGCGGCCGGGACCTGGACGGTCTAGAAACCTGTAAAGGCGCAAGAGGGGAGTGCGGGTCAGAAGAGGACGCGCTCGAACTCTAGCACGCCCACTACAGACAGACGTTCCAAAAGGGCCAGGGTGCCTGTAAAGGCGCAAGAGGAGAGTGCGAGTCGGAAGACGCCGCGCTCTGGCTCTAGCACGCCTACTACAGACAGACCTCCCAAAGGAACCAAGGCCGGAACATCGGCGCAGACTGGCTCTTACATGGAGGCTGCGGAGGGCCTCGGGATGGCGGTGATTGACAGACGCCATCCTGAGGTCACGCTAGACCAGGGGAAGGCGGACTTGATTCAGGCTGCGGTGGTAGCTGCAGTGGACTCTCTTCAGGAAGGGGAGAGCCCGCCTCAGTTGCACCGGACGCGCCTGACGGGGGGCATCCTCTGGACAACCTGTGCCGGCCCGCAGTCGCGGGACTGGCTGCGGAAAACGATCGGGGGCCTCGGTCAGATTTGGGAGGGGGCGGACTTGACAGCCGTCGAGCCCAAGGAACTCCCAAAGAGACGCAAGGTCCTCGTACGGATCCCTGACACCGTCCCGCAGGAGACGGTGATCAGCAGACTTAAGATCCAGAACCCTGAACTGGGGACGCAACACTGGTCGGTTCTAAGCAGGAAGGCAGAGGAGAAAGGACAGACGCTCGCCTTCTCGATCGACCCGACATCTTACAGAGCCCTTGAAGGAACCTCCTTCAAGGCATTCTGGGGCATGGGAAGGGTTAGCTTCCGCCCACTGGGGAAGCAATTAAGGGTTAATGGGACTTAGGTTCCTTCAGGTCAACCTCCAACACAGTAGGGCAGCCACGGCCGGACTACTAATGGCTCTGAGGAACACGGATGTGGCCCTCATCCAGGAACCGTACTCCTACAAAGGAGAGATCAAGGGACTCGGCGGAGCTACTGGAAAGCTCATCTACAGCAGGTCCAGCGAGAATCCGAGGGCTTGCATTTTTGTCAGGGAAGGGATAGAGTTTCTCCCTCTAATAAATTTCTGTTCCAGGGACCTGGCAACGATCAAAATCCGATGTGGAGGAGCGGATGGGCTGAGGGACATTACTGTCGCGTCAGCCTATCTGCCAGGGGACAGCACGGACCCTCCTCCACCCAACGAATTGGAGCAGCTGATGGTGGGTAGCAGAGCAGGTGGATGGCAGACCACCATCGGCATGGATGCGAATGCGCACCATGAGTTGTGGGGTAGCTCGGACACAAACTCTAGGGGTGAGGCACTTTTACAATTCTTTATGAAATTTAATTTAGACATATTGAATAGAGGTAATAAACCGACATTCGTCACAACACGGCGTGAGGAAGTTTTAGACCTAACAGTTTCCACCCAGTTTCTGGGTGACTTTGTTAAAAGCTGGGCTGTGTCTGGGGAAGTGAGTAGCTCAGACCACAGATACATCCGGTTTGAAATCGCCAAAGTCGAAAGAGAAACGGTGTGGTACCGGGACCCCCGCAAGGCGGACTGGGAAGCCTACAGGGCAGACCTAGCTGTGGAACTGCGGGGGGTTGAGAGTGCCATAAGGGATTCAATAGACCTCGAGATTGCAGCAGTCCAATTGCGAGACGCAATTACCTCGGCCTATAACGCCAACTGCCCCCTGAAAATGAGGGTGTCCACCAGGAACGTCCCATGGTGGAACGAGGACCTCAGGCAAAGGAGGACGCAGGTTCGTAAGCTGTTTAACGCGGCCAAAAGGTCGGGAGCATGGGATGAATATAGACAGGCCCTATCGACCTATAACAAAAGACTGAGGGACGCCAAGAAGGAGTCGTGGAGGAGGCACTGCGAAGAAGTGGAAAACACGTCCGAGAGTGTTCGACTACACAAGATCCTGTCTAAGGGCCCTCAGACTAACATAGGCTCCCTTAGAACACCCACGGGAGGCTTTACAAGCTCGGGGGAGAAAACTATGGAAATTTTACTCCAGACGCACTTCCCCAGCTGTAACATAATAAACCAATCACCTCCGGACTGGGAACACTCAGAAATAGAGGCGCCTTATAGGCGGGCATCTAGAGTAGACTGGACAGTCGCTAAAGAGGTGGTTACCTGGAGCAAAATCAGATGGGCCATTAACAGCTTTAAGCCATACAAATCGCCGGGATTTGATGGAATAATGCCCATCATGCTCCAACAGGGGATAGATATACTGGCGCCGGTGCTTACCCTCATTATGAGGGCCAGCCTGGCTCTGGGGTACATTCCGAGGGCATGGAGACTGGCCAGGGTTGTATTTATTCCTAAACCTGGGCGTCCAACAGACCAGGCAAAGTCCCTGAGGCCAATAAGTCTCATGTCCTTCTTGCTGAAAACAGTGGAAAAACTGCTCGACCGGCACATTAGGGGCGGTGTACTGGAAGCATATCCTCTACACTGCGGACAATATGCATACAGAGCAGGATTCTCAACAGAAACAGCACTGCACCAACTGGTGCTGAAACTAGAGAATACGCTGGAGAACAAGGAGGTGGCGCTGGGGGCCTTCCTAGACATAGAGGGGGCCTTTAGCAACACCTCGTTCGGATCGGTTCTGGCAGCTGCCCGGGAGCGTGGAATAGAGGAGACCTGCTGCAGGTGGATCGGTTCCATGCTCAGGGACAGGGCGGTGTTCACCTCACTCGCGGGAGGGACTCTGCTGGCGGGGGTCGCGGCGGGGTGTCCGCAGGGGAGCGTTCTGTCTCCCTTGCTCTGGTGTCTAGTCGTGGACGGCCTGCTGGGGAGGCTCTCGGGAGGGGGGTATGAGGTACAGGGCTATGCGGACGACATTGTCATCATAGTCCGAGGAAAGGTCACACAGGCAGTGTGGGAGCGTATGCAGACTGCACTGAAAGTGGTGGAAGGGTGGACGGTTGATCAAGGGCTCGGGGTGAGCCCCGAGAAAGCAACCGTCGTGCCGTTTACGAGGAGGAGGAAGTGTGAAAGCCACAGAACTCTCACTCTATACGGTAGGAGCGTTCCAATGGCCAGGGAGGTAAAATATCTTGGGGTCGTATTGGACTCTAAGCTAACCTGGAATGGTCACATTGGAAAAATACTGCGCAAGGCAGTCATGACCTTAGCCGTCACTAGGCGGCTATATGGAAAAACATGGGGACTAAGACCTAGTATGGCCCACTGGCTGTACACAAGGGTGGTCAGACCATCGTTAACATATGCGGCACTCGTCTGGTGGCCTAAGGTGACACAATCCAGTGCCAAACAAAAACTAGGCAAGATCCAAAGGATGGCTTGCCTAGGCATCACAGGGGCCATGTCTTCAACCCCAACAGCCGCCATGGAGGTGTTGCTGGATCTACCCCCCCTACACTTAGTTATTATGGGAGAGGCCAGGCTAGGATTATACAGACTAGCCTGCAATGGTAGACTGAAGATCAACCCAGGCTTCAGGGGCCACTGCAAAATTCAGGAGATCGTGAAGGAACCCATGCTTGAAATGAGGTCAGACTTCGCGAGCCCGCGAATGTGCAGGGAAAACAACTTCACAGTGGAAATCCCTGATCGCGGGGCATGGCGGGAGGAGACGCCGGGCATACCACGGGACGCGCTCGTCTGGTTCACGGACGGATCTGGCGGGGAGCGTGGGACGGGGGCAGGTGTTTACTCGGAAGGACCGAGGGTAAGTCACAGTATTTCCCTCGGAGCCCATGCAACGGTGTTTCAGGCCGAGATGTACGCCATCCTGCACTGTGTGCGGGAGAACAAGAGGAGGGGCTACACCAACAAGCGGATCCTCATAGCCACAGACAGCCAGGCAGCCCTTAAGGCACTAAGTAGCCCACGGGTAAATTCCTGGCTGGTGAGTGAGTGCCGAGACGAGACGAGCGACCTGGCTGGGCAGAATGAGGTGACCCTCATCTGGGTGCCGGGTCACTCGGGGGTCAAAGGCAATGAAGAAGCTGACAGTCTCGCGAAGAGAGGGTCAGCAGAACCATTTATGGGACCAGAACCGGCTCTGGGCGTGACAAAGAGCACTGCCAGGGGAGCCATTAAGTCCTGGGTCAGAAACCAACACAAGGTGTACTGGGCGGACTGTCCAGGGCTCAGACATGGGAAGTCAATAATTGACGGACCCAGTTCAAAGAGAGCTGTGGAGCTGCTAAACCTTAGCAGAGGACAGCTCAGAAACACAACAGGTCTCTTGACGGGACACATGGCCGTCAAGAAACACCTACATAAAATGGGGCGGTTCGAAGGGGACCTCGCATGCAGACTCTGCGGCGAGGGGGAGGAATCAGCCCAGCACATCTTGTGCGAGTGTATAGCTCTGGACCGGAAAAGACAACTGATCTACGGTCACTCTAGACCGGAGACAGAGCAATATAAAACTTCACCCTACCAATCGCTGTGCAGACTAGTTCAAGGCACAGTGATTTTGGAATGGGTGGAGTAAGACTAGGGGTATGCACAATCAACCAAGGGTTGCGGTGCTATCGGGGCGGCAAGGCCGCGGACGAGCCCTGAGGGAACAAAAAAAAAGAATATCACCTCTTGCCTACTACCAAATACTATATAAGAACAATACAGGACACTCCGGTTGATTTCGTGTTTCAAAAATATCAGCGTCCCTAGCGGATGGTACTGATGTTACGTCGTTCGAGAACGTTTAACACTAGCAATTGCTGGTGTTTAACTGTGTATAATTAAGTTTGAGCTGTGTTTTTTACAATAAATGTTAGTGGCTGGGTGTGTGCAATCTATAATTGCTCGAATTATAACGTGCTAAATCTATCAAAGACATTTCATAGGTTTCCAAAAGATGGCGAAACGTGAATATGATTTGAATTCAGAATC
This sequence comes from Tillus elongatus, assembly GCA_964006375.1. Lineage (NCBI taxonomy): Eukaryota > Metazoa > Arthropoda > Insecta > Coleoptera > Cleridae > Tillus > Tillus elongatus. The sequence goes on from OZ023263.1 coordinate 198,259,275, forward strand.
ACTTTTATGCCAATATGTACAGTTCGTAGAAGATAATTTATTGTGTAATATTTACCATCATGTACCTATTTATAGATAAACTTCGTAAACGGATGGTTAAAATGCTTCAATCATAACTTGTCTTCCAGTGCATAAAAAGAAAGAAATATGAAGGCAAAAACAGTTTTGCATTAATAATAAATGGTATAAGAAAACTATTTTTCTTTACAGTGTCAGAGTGTGCACTACATTATTTTTAGAGAGAATGATGTTAGAGAGAATGATGTTACAAATATCACCAACAAGTCTTCGACTTAGGTGACTTTTAACGTTATTGAACAACTAGGCTCTTGATTAGTCTTCTAAGTTATTTTGTGAGAAATGTATATTTGTTCAATAAATTATTATTATTATTATTATTATTATTATTATTATTATTATTATTATTATTATTATTATTATTATTATTATTATTATTATTATTATTATTATTATTATTATTATTATTATTATTATTATTATTATGTTATATTCTTCTGTGTCCTTTTTTATTTCAGTATAGCATAAATTGTCACATTTTTTCACATTTACAATTATTTTACTTGGTAAAGGCTTTTAATTATCTTCCCAAGACAAGTTTTCAAAGAGACAAATAGAAATAGCAAATTCAGCTCTATAACAGATTTATTCACGGAAGTAAGAGTTAGTCTCACATTTCATATGCACAATTTCTTAATTATGTACTAAGTATATCAGTTACATATTTTAAAATATTAGATTAATAAGACAGTTTTCATGTAGAGATATAGAAAATTGAGTACTGTGCTACCATTTATACCTAGAACAATTATTAATAGGTAAGTACAGATTGTAACTTAGTATCCTCAGAAACAGCTTTCAGTATATTCCTATACCTACCCTTGAAATTGTAGTTTAATGACGGTTTCAAGGTAGTACATTAAAGTATGATGAAATAAGATTATGGGTAAGAGAAATTTGCAGAATTATTCATGCTGAATTCATTTAGGTTTCAAGCTGATTGTTGATACAAATTCTATTTATAACTATATAATCAGAAAATGTTCACTGTTTTGTCATGTACAAGTTTTTATATTCATCTATAATAAACCAATTGTCTAAATTAAGAATATGCAGGTAAATATACAATTCAAATTACCCGCTCAATTGTCAGTACTTCACGCGAGGTGGCGCTAGTGTACTTGTCACACATATCACCAATGCTAAAGCATAGGAGTGTCCCGTATTGTCATCATATAGTATTTGCTACTACTCAATATTAGGCACATGAAAGACCTCAATTCTGCTTATAAAAAACAGGGGTTCGACATAAGTTTCAAATTGAACATGTGAAGCTACTAGGTAGCGTCGGTAATCGACCATAGTCGTGGAAATAGAATGCCGTTAAAGAAGCAAAACACACATACACACACAGACACAATTTTCCACAATGTGTGAGGTAATAACTTTTATTTAATTACAGTACAATAAATAAATCCACCTATACTAATTTCCTCTTTAAGATTTTCATTTCAGATAAATACCTCACCATATGTTAATAATTTTCTTCCATATCTAATCATATAATTCATTTTGATAGATAACTTTGCATGATGGTTAATTTTTATATATCACAGCTTTCTCAACGAAGCAAGAAATAATATGTGATCATGAAAGCAATTAGAAGAGGTTACGTATTCATTTGTCGGCTAATACGATAATTAACACATAATTAAATGGTAATGACATTTGTAATATTCTGAATGCAACCATATTATGTACATTTGGGTTGCGTTCTAAAGGTCTCTTGTTTGATTCTTATTTAGCGATTTAATTCAAGAACGACGCCCTCGTGGCGCAGGTGGCTAGGTACCAGCCTGCAAAGCGAGAGGTCCCGGGTTCGATTCCCGGGCGAGCCAAGTTGACTTTGTCTGGAAAATTTGTTAAAAATATTAAAATGATGGGAAAGAATGTGCTAATGGCCTGAGATGCCGCAGCCAATAATATTAAAAAAAAAAAAATTCAAGAACAATATTATAGATATGTAGTAGGTACAGGTCATATTTCTTACCAAGCAAATGAATTTGAAAAATTTTTCAGTCTTTATTTCGTTATTAATACGCTTTTTATATATTTCTTTGAGAAAAGAGATACAGAAGTAAAAAAAATATTATTTCCATTGTTTCTAAATATTACTGTAAATAAATATTAACCATTTCTATTTTAAATTTACTCTCACAATAAACAATATAGAGGTGACCCATATAAGATTATACTTTACCACACTTAATAAATTTCAAATTTTGGATAAATGGAATTCTGAAGAAGGCTCTGCAAAATCACTACAATTTATTATCTCAGAAACCAAAACGGCAATAACAGTAAAAAAAGAATTGGAAGTTTGATAAATGTTTATAGATATTCCCGTTATCTTCCAAATATTTCTCTGCTCATGAGATAATGCTCTGTAGAGCTTTTTTATAACCTTGTTACTTAAATTTATATACGCTTCACCAATTCTATCTTTGATGTTTTCAAGTGTCGTTGGTTCATTTCCAGACACGAAATCCTTAAATAATCCAGCGGCGTTAAGACGGAAGATGGGAATGGCCAACGAATTGGCTCGTTTGTTCCCATTTATCGCTCTTCAAAAGTTCAATCAAGTTCAACCCCCCTCAGGTACAGTATTATGTGCTGAAGGCCTATCTTGCAGTAAGCAGATTTCTCTTATAAAATAAGCTAATTTATTTATAAAAAATCGCTATTATAAGTCCATTTGGTACATGAGATCGCAGCAATTGTTCCCAAAAATGCGCACCAGAACTTGCTCCTGTCCTGACTCGTCTGTTTCAGACATCAATAGAGGCATATTCCCTAGTAACTGGAAAACTGCTCGAGTACAACCCGTCCCCAAGCAAGGATCGAAAGCGCTTCCTAGCAACTACAGGCATATTTCTCTACTTTCAGTCATCTCTAAAGTGATGGAGATGTATATAAACACCGAATTACTAAAATTTCTTGAAAAACACAGTCTAATCCACGACAGGCAGTGTGGATTCCGTCAGCGCAGATCAACTGCCGACCTCCTTTCCTTTGTCACCCATTCTTGGAACAAGTCTATGGAACTACACGACGAATCCCAGATTGTCGCTCTAGACATATCCAAAGCATTCGACCAGGTCTGGCACGCAGCGCTGCTTAATAAGCTGCCGGCCTATGGCCCACCACAAAAACTCTGTACGTGGACAGCAAATTTCCTCTCCAACCGGAGCATTTCTGTTGTCGTGGATGGCCATTCCTCTAAACTGTATCCAATTAATGCAGGAGTTCCTCAAGGTTCAGCTTTAGCCCCTACTTTGTTTCTTCTCCACATCAATGACCTCCTCTCTAGCACATCCAACCCAGTTCACAGTTACGCGGACGACAACACCTTCCACTCAAATATACAATACTCTAAGCCTTTCTCTTTAGCCCAATTAGATGAGGATCGCAGACTCATGGAGGGTTCTATCTCCGCGGATCTCCAAAAAATATTAGACTGGGGAAGTAGAAATCTTGTAGAATTCAACCCCAGCAAATCACAGTCTTGCTTTCTTTCTCATAAGAGATACACCAGCCCTAGACCCATCACAATAAACAACCAAGTTATTCAACGTAATGAGTCTTTTTCACTTGTTGGCATCTCTGTGGATCGAAATCTCAATTGGCACCAACATGTCACATCAATTGCGAAAGCGGCTGCTAAGAAATTAGGTTTTCTCTTCCGGGCTCGCAAATACTTTTCACCAGCTAATCTCTATACTTTATTCACTTCGCAAATAAGACCAAACCTCGAATACTGCTCCCACATCTCGGGTGCTGCTGCCGCTTCTACACTCGCTGTCCTGGACTCCATCCAGAAGAGAGATATACGTCTCATCGGTGACCCTACCCTTACCCAAAGGCTGCGATCCCTTGCCCACCCACGTGCCGTTGGTGACGTCTCTCTCTCTCTCTCTTTTTAAAGATATCTGCACGGGCACTGCTCAGAGGAGCTTTCTACCATAGTTCCTCCACCTGCTGCCCCCAACAGATCTACCAGGGGAACAGAGCGAATGCACCCTTTTACTGTTCAGGTCACCAGACATAGAACATCTTGTTATGCCCGCTCTTTTGTCCCGAGGACTTCCAAGTTGTGGAATTCCTTGCCGGCACATGTTTTTTCTTCTCCCACGAACCTCCAAACCTTCAAGTCCAGAATTAACAAGTTGCCTCTTTCCTCCTTGTCGACACCCTCGGTACTATAGTATTTAGGCTGTAAGCCCTCGTGGTGTGTTGTTGAAATAAAAAAATAAAAAAACATGAAAATTCGTTAATAAGAAAATAAACAATCATACAAACGTAAAAACCTTTTCTGACAGAGCAAATTTTCATTAACCTAACGATTCTGTAAAAGCGCAGCCGGTTGCAGATAAGAAGACCAGCACTTGTAAAGCCGCAGAAACACTATGTACTTCTGGGTTAAGTATAAAAGGGTTTCACCAAATTGGAGCAACGTTAAACAATCTGATATGACATTGAAGTTGAACTGGAAGCCTTAGACGTCATATTTACTTTATAATTAATTACTTGCCGATACATTAGTTTCCTTCAACACCCGTTAACAGATAACATACGAAATGTAGGTTTATTTGCCTATATTCATATGTGAATTTTCTACGGTATTCGTAACAAGTAAATCTATTTTAATTGCATTTTAGTGAATTTTCTTAAAAAAAAATTCACTAATGAGGAGATCCCGACTTTTGAATTTTGAAAAAATTTCTTCAAATGAGCGCTAATTAGGCCCCCCAGAACACATATCCGGGGTCAGTTTCAATTTTTATATGTTTATATATATATATATATATATATATATATATATATATATATATATATATATATATATATATATATATATATATATATATATATATATATATATATATATATATATATATATATATATATATGTATATATATATTTATATATATATATATATATATATATATATATATATATATATATATATATATATATATATATATATATATGTATCACACCGATAACTCAAAAAATAATGGACCGATTTTGATCAAATTTGGTGAATACCTTCCTTTTGCAAATGGCTTGGATAAGTTCGTTAGTCAAAAAAATCGGCCAAGGTTTTCCCGGAAAATTTTGGGTTTTCTTTCAAAAAAAATTTATATCTCCGGAATTAACAAAGTAAGGGCAACCAAATTTGTTACGCTGGTTTATGTCATTATAGGTGAGGTGCCTACCAAAATTTAGTTTTGTAGGTCAAAAGACAAAAAAGTTATGGGCATTTAAAGAAAAATAAATTGGGGTTTTCCTCAAAACGTCAAAGTGACAATTTAAAACGTCGAAATTCGCAACATTTAGGTAAAGAACTTGAATCTTATACGGGCTCTGGAAAGAAAATGTCTTAAGAAGAATGTTTTACAAACCCTGAAGTCTTAGTTTCAACCGTCATCGTCCTTCATTTTACTAATATATTTCCAGAAAATTCATTTGAAATAGACCCTTTCTCTGCTGCTTGGCAGTAGCCTTAGCTATAGAATTTATCGTTTAGGTATATAATTTTTGTAGAATTTTCGTAAAAAATCAATAAAGCTCAATATATCCGTTATTATACAAGATATGAAAAAATATTGTATACATTAATTATACGGTGTCTTGAGCTACACCTTAAAAAATTATTGCTAACATCACAGGGTGGCCCATAAGTCGTTGGTGATACAAATAATATTTTTTTTTAGTGGAAAACGCCTTATGTTTTTGCATTTTCCATCGAAATATAATGCATGTTTGTAAGTTAAGAAATTATGGACGCAGCAAGTGCGCTATAGTAGCGAATTTTGATTAAATGCTTCATATTTGATAAGCTCAATTTGCTATTAACCTATAAGGTTGACCAAGAAACGGATTTTTTCGGTTACATTTTAAGTTTACTTTAGGAAATTTCTGTACGTTTTCAAACAATAAAGTTATTTTGGTGAAACATGGCACATTTTTTTTACTACATAGGTTATACTGGTAACCAAATTTGATGCCTGGTCTCTGAAAAAAAAAACACATATTTGCTATTAAAAACATTTTTATGAAAATTCACTACCATAACGCACTTGCTGCGTCTCGAGTTTTTTTAAAATATTTTAATCAAATGAAGCAGACTTACAGTGGAAACATAAATGCAAGACCCTTTTAACAACATTTTGTGCAATACTTTCCACACCTGTATTATATCAGTACCATAATCTTAAGTCAAAAATCACCAGTTTCGACGTTTCAAATTGCAACACTTTGAGGATGATGATGTGGAAAGTTGTACATTATAGTTTTATTGTTTGCTAGTTTTTTTGTAAAAGTGTCATTTCTAAAGCCTCCTTGAAAATTCATCCACATTTTAATGTTTATTTCTTTGCCGAGTGGAAAATGTCACGCATGATGCATAAAATCTGTCTAAAATTTAATCCTCTTTCTGGAGGTATGAAATATACATAGCGTTGTATTGAAAAAAGCGCCAGTTCAATGAAAAACTGTGTTATGTGATGTTTTTTTTTTCTAAGAAGTCTGGATTCTTGGGATAAAAATAATTAAATACGCCTAAAAATATTTTCCAAATCTCAAAAACAAGCGAAGAGGGGGTGCGGACGATAGCTGATACAGCCTGTATAAGGTTCGACATTTTTTTATGTGGAAGAAGCTAGTGCAATACGGTAGCGAATTTTCCTAAGTTTTGTAACACACACACACACACAATTTTTCACCAAGCAGCTTTCATACACCCTTTCAGAATTTTTAAGTTTTTTAGAAAAACATAAAGAAAATAAAATATAATTGTAGATTTTAATTAAATTAGAAATCATAAAATTGGGGGGCAGGGGCTATTCGAGGCAAATGTATTTTTCTATATCCCACGCCAAAGTGATGAAATGTAATAACTTAAATTGGACTCATTATTCTTTAAGACTACAGATCTCAGGTTCTGTAATGTTTACGACAAATTTAAGGATATTTGTATATAGTGCTAGAAATTGTTTTTAGTGTCAATAAAAGTCCTGAACTCTTAGATTAAGCTTTTTTTCAATAAAAATGCCATAACACAACATTTTTGACTGTGTAATTTTCTAATATGACACTGGCTTTTAAGAATGAATCCTATGTACTGAGAATAAATCAGTTTACATAAGTAAATAGATAAGCTCTGTATACTTTGCTAATTTGCTATTAAATAATACACAATGTTTGCTTTTATAGAAATATTTAAAAGGTCTTGCTGCAAGAAACATAATGGTTACTTTTTATTTGCACGTGATGCTCCCATTAATAATATTCATGATATATTACAGTGAGAACCATTCTGATAGATAATAAGCTTAAGTTTTCATTTAAGCTTGTGTTAACAAATGAGCTACTGAACCTATAATTAATTAAAATACCACAACTTTAATTCGTAAGTAATTTGCTTTGTATATTCTCATTTAAAAAACCATTAAAATCAAATTATTATTCCGAGATTCGAATTCACTCAGTACTTTACGCTCGTTTGAAAAAGTCGCGGTATCCTCAGTAGTGAATTTTTTTCTACAAAAATTCACTAAAACGGTAACAGAACGTGTTTTTATATGGCTTTTCTGTAATTCTACAATTTAATAATCTAAATCTATTTCGAAATGGAAATAGTCTGTTAACCATGAAATGCTTCATTTTAGCAATTAAAATTAATGTTAAAGCACAAGAGTAAATCATGTTGTCAAATAACGTATTGTAAAATTAATATCAATGGCAAATGTTGCCGTTATTATTAACATTATTAACTACCTTATTTATTTTAAGTTGTCAAAAGCATATCCTTATCAAAGTATTAAATTTCAGTTAGTTTTTTAATGAATTTTTATTTTAAAAAAATCACTAATAGAGAGGTATTGATGGTGAGACTTTGCAAAATTTTTTCCAAGTGAGCGCGAACCAAGACGCCTAGAACCCATGTCCAAGGTCAGTTTCGATTTTTATATGTTCATAAATAAATAAATATATACATATATACACATATGTATATATATATATATATATATATATATATATATATATATATATATATATATATATATATATATATATATATATATTACATATATATGTATCCAACCGATAACTCAAAATATAATTAATCGATTTTCGGTAAGTGCCTTTCCTTTATTGATGGCTTGGATGAGTTTGCTAGCCAGGAAAATCGGATAAGGTTTTCCAGAAACATTTTGAGTTTTCTTTTGAGCAAAATTTTTTCTTCGACAATTACAAAGCTATTTTAACGAAATTTGACAGTTGTGTTGTCTTGAGAAAGACCAGATACCAAAATTCAACCTTCTAAGTTTATAGAAAGTTAAGTTATTCAAATTTTCAGTTTTCTTTAGAAAAAATGTTTTCTTCGAAAATTAAAAACCGATTTGAATGAAATTTGGTAGGTATGTTGCTTTGGTGAAGGCCTTATTACATACCAAAACTCAACTTTCTAAGTTAATAGAAAATTGAGTTATTCAAATTTTAAGCATTTAATTAAAATTAACTACCATAACTCACTTGCTGCGTCCCGAACTTTTTTATTATAATACTGACAACACTGCTTATTTCCAAGGTACTAAATATAAGTCGATGATTTTTATCCTATGCTGAGGCCATATCTAATAGAATTGCTAAAGTTTTCATCCCCCAGCGCAATGAAATGATAGTTATACGGTTTCACTAAATTTTTCCAGAGACAGCCATAGCAAACTTTTTTTGAACATTTAATAAAAAAAGTTCGTGTGGCGGCAAGTACTTTATGGTAGTGAATTTTTATTAAATGTTTCAAATTTGAGTAACTCAATTTTCTATAAACTTAGAAAGTTGAGCTTTGGCATGTGGCAAGGTCTTTCTCCAAACAACATATCCACCAAGTTTCATTAAAAGAACTTTGTAATTTTCTGAGAAAAAAATGTTTTTCGAACAAAAACTCAAAATTTGAATAACTTAATTTTCTATAAACTTAAAAAGTTGAATTTTGGTACGTGGTAAGGTCCTTGCCAAGGCAACATATCTATCAAATTTCATTAAAATAGTTTTGTAATTTAAAAAAAAATCAAAAAAGACTAAAAATTTTTCTGGTACACCTTGTCCGATTTCCCTGGATAACAAACTCATCCAAGCCATTAATAAAAGAAAGGCACTTGCCGAGTTTCATCGAAATCGGTTAAAAATGTTTTTCGAACGAAAACTCAAATTTGAATAAGTTAATTTTCTATAAACTTAGAAAGTTGAATTTTGGTACGTAGTAAAGTCCTTCCCAAAGCAACATATCTGTCAAATTTCATTAAAATAGTTTTGTAATTTTCGCAGAGAAATTTTTTTTTTCAAAATAAAACTCAAAATTTTCCTGGAAAACCTTGTCCGATTTTTCTAGATAACGAACTCGTCCAAGCCATTAATGAAATAAAGGCACTTGCTGAGTTTCATCGAAATCGGTTAATCATTTTTTGAGTTATCCATTGGATATATATATATATATATATATATATATATATATATATATATATATATAAACATATAAAGCTTGAAACTGATCCCGGATATGGGTACTAGGGGTCCTAGTTCGCGCTCATTTAAACATTTTTTGCGAAGTCTCACCATCGATACCCTCTATTATTGCTTTTTTTAAAATAAAAATTGACCAGAAACGTAATAAAAAAAATAGAAGAGTTACATATTTAGATTTTATTGAAATCCAATGTTCAGATGTTCCTACAGGTAATGAATAATAAATATCTTTTGGGACATGTTCGCATATAATATCTTATCCAAATGATTAGAATATTTAAGTGAATTTCAATTAATTATAACTAATAACACAAAATATTTTTTGAAATTTGCGAACATTCATCATCATTTGTGGTTTGTCTAGTGTGTGTGTGTTTTTGTTTCCTTAACGTCGGCCTATTTCCGCGACTATGGCCAATGACCGACGCCAGGGAGCAGTTTCACCTCACTATCGTGGAAATTTTGCCGAACCCCTGCCTTTCTGTAAGGAGGGTAGGGATCTTTAACGTGCCCAACATCGCATGGACACGAGACCGGCGGCTTTACGCCCCCTCTGAAGAGCGGAACGTGCAGATATTCAACTTGCTGAAATACAATGCCAGAACCTCGGTTGATGTTAATCTACAGTTGGTACTGAAAAAGTGAAAGGAGTGCCCTGGGATCGAACCCAGTACCCTTCGGTTCAGAGGCACACGTTCTTACCCCTGAACTACCGAGGTTCTAAGGTTTGTCTAGATTATGTAGCTTTTTAATTTGTTCCCGTAGACCTACTATTTCTTAAGAGAATTAAAAATGAAGGAGGCTGAAGCAGAAGCCTCTTCGTCCCATACAATCACCCTCAATGTATGAGCCACAAAAATTTTTCTTTGTGTTCAGTTTTCTAGTGTATATTTTGTTAAATATATAACCTGTTTATCAATTGCTTTGTTTGAGTTTTGTATCCAAATTAATATATAAATATTTATGTTAGAGATCATGTTTTTGCTTGCCCTTCTTTACCTTATTTTTACTGTTCCTAATTAGATGAAATAATTTTTTATAACTTTTAATATAAGGCTAAAGGTAAAGGTAAGATGCTTACTGGCAATTAGGCCAATGCTGGCCCTTTTTTCTCATCTAAACTAACCTACCATCCACCTTAAGCTTGATCTCAACGACAAAAGTGATTTGAAAAATCATCCGCTGCCGGTGAGTCTCCAACCGTCGTCCGCCGAGTCCGAATTGGGAAGTTTCACTCGACTTTCCAACACGGCCACGGCGGCGCTAATATAAGGCTAAATCACTAATATATTATTCTTATGAAAATTCACTACCATCACGCACTTGCTGGGTTCTGAACATTTTTTAAATCTTAATTACCTACAATTTAGGTTTATAATTTGAGTTTTGTTTTTTTTTTTCGTAGAAATAATTTTTTGTAAGATTTTTGTGAAATTTTGGTAGGTAATAATAAATGTTTAATAAGCTGGTATAAAGAAACTTTTTCTGGAGATTGCAATTTTTTTGGAAGTTTCGTCGAAAAGCTTGTTGTGCATAATAAAATCTTGGCAGATGGATATTTAGCTTGAAGTGGTGCCTTGGCTGGGAAAATTGGACTAGTTTTTTCAGGAATATTTAAAGTTTATTTTCGGAAAATTTTTGTAGTTTTTAAACAATGATGAAACATGGTACATTGTTTTTATTATACAGGGTGTTTCAAAAATGATGGTCTATGTTACGGGTGTACATTCAGGACAAAAAATGAGACTATTTTTTCATATAAACATGGGTCCGCAAATGCTTATTTTTTAAATACAGCGTGTTAAAGTTATTTGATTTTGTCAGTTTTTCACGAATAAGTCTGAGTCAATTTAAAATTTTGGCGTGAAAGTTGGCATACGGGGGTTTTTGAGGGCAAGAAATTTAAATATGTTATTTTAATAACACTGCTGGTAGAGGGCGCAACCTGTAAGACTATGCTTGCATTTAATGGCTATAATTTTTTAGACCCAGTAATATCGACCTACCGTGTAGCTACATTACAGCCCTTATCAATTATAATTAAAAAATGTATATTTGATCCAAATCTCCCAGATACACCATTTTCGAGATATTTCAATTTTTGTATGTCGATGTCGCTCAAAAATTAATTTTTCTCAAGTAATTAATTGTATTGTCTGCAAATTTTAACAACAAATAAAAAAGTTTATAACATTTTATTATACCTGACCACAATAAATGTTCAAAATGGCCACCCTCCACTTCAATACACTTTCGTATTCTGCGGAGCATACAACGTCGTACTCTGTGAAATATTTCTGGTGTATTTCTAATTTTCGTTCGCATCCAAGTACAATTCTTTGCTGCAGATCATCAACATTTTCAACATTTGCTTTATGAACAATACTTTTGAGATGCCCCCATAAATAAAAGTCCATAGGATTTAAATCAGTGGATCGAGGCGGCCATGGCTGACGTCCACCGCGTCCGAACCATCTGCGTCCAAATGTATTGCTTAGGTAATTTCTGACATTTAGGGCGAAATGTGGGGAGGCTTCGTAATGCATAAACCACAGGTTTTGTCTTATGTCAACTTTTGCAGAAATTCAAGATAAGTTGTAGCATTAAGTCTGGTAGGTAAAAAATTGGTCCTATCAAATTACACCCTACAATTGCAGCCTATACATTTAACGAAAATTGCTGTTGATGATGCCTTTCAAAAACTGCATGGAGATTTTCATCAGCCCAAATATGGCTGTTACGAAAATTAGTTAGTTTATTGTTGGTAAAGACTTCCATATTGAATTAGAAAAATTACGGACAATACAATTAATTACTTAACAATAGTGAGTAGTCTCAAACGTAAAAGTCAAATGTAGTATATGTCACGACGAAAACGCAAAAGTCAAGTCCCGTAACGATGAAAACCACTTTGTTAAATGGTTTGTTTATACTTTGTTATCATGGGTTTTTTTATTTTATCTTCATGATTGTGTCTTTTCAGTTCTTTTTCTGATAAGATTTTAATTTTTAACTAGAGAATAAGAAAATTAAGTTTATACATACTAATAGCAATTAAAAGGTGAAAAATGTATTCCTATAATTTGTTGCAGAATTAATTTTTGAGCGACATCGACATACAAAAATTGAAATATTTCGAAAATTTTGTGTCTGAGAGATTTAAATCAAGTATACATTTTTTGCTTACAATTGATAAGGGCTGCAACGTAGCTATACGGTAGGTCGATATTACTGGATGTCAAAAAATTATAGCCAATTGAATGCAAGCCATGTCTTACAGGTGGCGCCCTCTGCCAGAAGTGTTATTAACAATAACATATTTAAATTTGTTGCCCTCGAAAACCCCCACATGCCAATTTTCACGTCAAAATTTTAATTTGACTCGGACATATTCATGAAACTGAACTGACAAAAATAAATAACTTTAACACGCTGTATTTAAAAAACTAAACATTTGCGGACCCATGTTTCTATGAAAAAATAGTCTTGTTTTTTTGTGCTGAATGTGCACCTGTAACATAAACCATCATTTTTGAAACACCCTGTATAGGTTATACTGGTAACCAAATTTGATGCCACCTGTCATTAAAAATAGGCATATTTGCTATTACAAATGTTTTAATGAAAATTCACTATCATAACGCAGTTGCTGCTTTTTACATTAAAACTCACCTCTTAAGTATACTATGACATATTTTGGTCTTTTTACATGGCTAGTTTGACTAGAATTTTGATTTTTTAATTATAGTTTTCTGTGAAACCTATTGTTGCTTTAATGATAATATAGATTTCCATGCTAAACACTATACGTGCTACGTGCTGGATTATTTGATCTGAAGATTGAGGAACACATATAACCTAAAAATAATACGTATAAGGACCCTGAAAGAAAAATGTTACATCTAATTTTAATTTTGAAATAATTACTCTTGTAATTTTGGAAACGTTAACCATCATTTCTTTGTCTTAAACACCGGATGCTGCAGCAGACAATCTAAAACTGTAAGTACGAAATAAGAAGTTCGTTTCCTGTGCGGCGCCGAGAAAACATTATCAGGCTTGTTAATTACAGATGGGCGAGTGTGATGTCTTATATTAACATCTAGGTGTTGATGGTTAATGGTTTGGATTGAAGTGAGAAGAGTTATTATAAATTTTATTGTTCCATTAAGGATAAGTTAGGCTTATATCACAATAAAAGAAAGCGGCAGGTACAATACTCTGCTCAAGAAAATTTTAAACATAATTTTATTTATTGAAGATTGCTTCGTAAAGGTATCAGGACACTACGTTGCTTTTTCTCCAGCCTTATGAAACTATATTTGTAGAGTTATCGTTTGGATATATATATATATATATATATATATATATATATATATATATATATATATATATATATATATATATATATATATATATAACTTATGAAACTGTATCGAATTTTTGGGGAAAAATTGCTTACCTAAAATGTATCGAATTTTTGGGGAAAAATTGCTTACCTAAAATGTTTCGTAAAAAAAAGCTAATTTTTATTAAAAACTTCTAGACGCAGCAAGTGCGTTATGGTAGTGAATTTTCATAAAAATGTTTTTAAAAGCAAACATGTTTTTTTAAGAAAGCAAGCATCAATCTATATAGTAGAAAAAATGTGCCATGTTTCATCAAAATAACTTTATTGTTTGAAAATGTGCAAAATATTTCCTAAAGTAAACTTAAATTGTTCCCGAAAAAACTGGTTCCCTGGTCAACCTTATAGGTTAATAGCAAATTGAGCTATTCAAATTTGAAGGATTTAATAAAAATTCGCTACCATGACGCACTTGCTGCATCCCGAATTTCTTTTCTTACAAAGATGTATTATATTTCAATGGAAAATGCAAAAATGCAATAACATAGATTAAAAAATTCGATTAAAAAAAAAGAAAATTTGTATCACCAAGGACTTATGGGCCAGCCTGTAATTGTGGAAATCTTTTTTAAGATATAGCTAAAGACACTCTATAATTAATGTATACCATTTGTTTTCTTAACTTTCATGATAACGGATATATTGAGCTTTAAAGATTTTTTACGAAAATTTGACAAAAATGATATACCATTAAACGATATACTCTATAGCCAACACTACTGCCACAGCATCAGAGAAAGGGTCTATTTTAAATGAATTTTCTGGGAATATTTTAGTAAAGTGAAGTACAATGACGATTGAAACTAAGAGTTCAGGCTTTGTAAAGCATTCTTTTGAGACATTTTCTTTCGACAGCTCGTATTAATTTCAGGATCATTGCCTAAATATTACCAATTTTGACATTTTAAATCGCGACTTTGACGTTTTGAGGAAAACCCAAATTTATTTTTCTTTAAATTCAATTCAATTTAATTTTTTTCAATTCAATTCAATTTATTTCAGTATTCATCAATTTACAAAACATTAAAATTACAAACAGTATAAAATAATACAGAATACAAAAGGAAACAAACAGAGCACGTAAGTTTAATAACTTGTATGTGCTCTAAATGAATAAGAAAACACAATTTACGCCAACAAAAAAAAAACTAGTATAAAATATGCTGTGTTACCCTGTCCTATATTACCCCACTCCCTCTCACTGACCCACACCCGACAGTTCGCAGACAGGCGACACGACATTTATCTACAATTCCTCTCCTCCATCCATCCCACCAGTACAAGAATTCATTCTCTCCCCTCTTCTTTCCCACGTTTCTGTAAATTTTGTCGTTTAACCTACAGAGCTAAATTTTGGTAGGTAGCTTACCTATGACGATATGAACCAGCGTACCAAATTGGTTGCCCTTACTTTGTTAATTCCGGAGACATAATTTTTTTTCGAATGAAAACTCCAAATTTTTGCGGAAAGCCTCACTAACGAACTTATCCAAGCCATTTACAAAAGGAAGGTATGTGCCAAATTTTATCAAAATCTGCCCATTATTTTTTGAGTTATGGGTGTGATATATATATATATATATATATATATATATATATATATATATATATATATATATATATATATATATATATATATATATATATATATATATATATATATATATATATATATATATATATATATATATATATATATATATATATATATATATATATATATATATATATATATACTTTATTTGTTTGCTGTACGTTTGTGATTTCTTATTGGTTTGCGTGGACTGCAGTTTCGAACCGTCCCGGTTCATCATCAGCACGCTACTGACTGCTATCGCTTCGGTCTGGTCTACGTCGGAGATTGTAGGTGGCGCATGCGCCGTGAGCTTCTATTGGTCGGTTTCCTGTTCTCCGATTCGTTGTGCCTTCGGACTGTGTCGTGTGTATCGGTCTCCTGTCTTGATCACTGTTGTTTAATAATTTGTCAATTTGTATGGCCTTTATTAAGTTTTGTTTAAATGTTTGTACTTGGATTTGTTCTGGCATTAATTGTTTTCTATTGTTTGTTTGTTGAATGTAGCATTGTTCCCATTGTTTATTATTTTGTTATTAGTTTTGTAGCTCAGTTTTAAGTCATATTGTTTGAGTGTTTGTGTTATTTTTTTGATGTGGTGGTTATAAGTGAATGTTGTGTATTTTGTGTTTGTTTCTGGTGTTTTGTTTTCGGTTTTGTTGATTTGTTTGTTTTTGATTTGTTTTACTAGCTTTTCTATTGTTTTTTAGTTGTATCCATTCCACACGCATATATATATATATATATATATATATATATATATATATATATATATATATATATATATATATATATATATATATATATATATATATATATATATATAAACATATAAAAATTGAAACTGATCCCGGATATGGATTCTAGGGGTCCTAGTTCGCGCTCATTTGCAAAAATATTTTTTAAATTCAAAAGTCGGGATGTCCCCATTAGTGAATTTTTTCTACGAAAATTCACTAAAAAATGACGATTTTTCGTAAAAGAAATTAATTGTTTGCAAATTTTCATGCAAAATTGTTTCTAAATTTTTGTCAAAAAGCTTTTTGTTAATAATTTTAGCAGCTGTGTAAATATTTTGAAGAGGTGATTTTTTGATGCCTTTGAATAAAAAAGGGGCCTTTTTCTATTAGAAAAAAATTCTATGAAAATTCACTACCATAACGCACTTGCCTATGAATTTGAAGTTACAATTAATTGTGAATATATTATTATAATCTACTTAAATTTTTGCAGCTACCTAAAAGCTTTGTACGTTAGTTGCCAAGGAGTTACCCTATAGCTATGCAGCGAGATAACAGACGTCGGTGCATCTCATTTAGCATTATCTCTCTTCGGATCGGCGACGGCTCTGCAAAACGATACGGAGGTCCGGGTCAGCACAATGACGATGATGAATGTGTATGCCACGAGCTGGTCCCTGGAGCCTGGAGCATATCTGTGTATGCAGGGTTCCCAGCAGCAGCACTGCACTAAACTCCAGACAGTGCTGACAACGTCACATAGTGACGTAACCGCTAGGGGTAAGTCGCACGTTACCCTGAGTTATCCTTGCAAACTGGAGACTGACTGCTCTTCAACCATTCAGCGTTGCTAAATTAGTAATTTTAGTTTTTTCTTGTGGCTCGACGAAATGTTTGTTTTATTGAAAAATGATTAATTTTGAAAGATTTTTTAAAATTTTACATCTGCCTGTTTACACTTCCAATTGTCTGATCGATTTAAAATTTTGCAAATTTATTCAATTCCGGTCACAATACAATGTTATTGAACCATCGAACTTGTCTGGACGCAGCAAGTGCGTTATGGTAGCGAATTTTCTTTAAAATATTTTGAAAGTATATAAACATTTTTCAAAAGTCTAGATGCAGCAAATGTGTTATGGAAGTGAATTTCCATAAAAATGTTTTTAATAGCAAATGCGAGCAGGCATCAATCTGATTACCGGCTTAGCCAATGTGGTAGAAACAATGTACTATAATATATCAAAATTACTTATGGTCTAAAAATATACAAAAATTTTCCGGAAATAAACTTAAATGTTGGTTTTCTATCCAACAAAGCTTACGTTAATAGCAAATTGAGTTATTGAAATTTGAAGTATTTAATGAAAATTCGGTAAATTTGCAGATTAGCTCCCGAACGCTTTTCAACAAATTGTTTCCAGAAACATTACTAGGACCCCACCTGGATGCACAAACCACAAGAAACATTTCTTGTTCACACCCCCCAAGGAACTTATTCGACTGGGAGTGAACAGGGGTGGTGTGCAGGGTAGGCAGGGTGTAAGGGGGATATGGCTTCAAGATGTGAAAAAGACAGCTTTCAAGCCCGCTTTATTCGAATTTTCTGCTCATATTTCCATTTTACTACCTACCCCGCTCAGCACCCCTACTCACTCCTGGCCCCGTAACTTCCTTGGGGAGTGTGAACAAGAAATTTTTCTTGGGGTTTGTGGATCCAGGAGGGGGCTAGGCAGGTTTCTGAAAACAGTGTTTTGAAAAGCGTTCGGGAACTAAACTGCAAATTTACTGAAAATTCGCTACCAAAACGCACTTACTGCGTCTAGATCTTTTCCTTACAAACGCATCATATTTCGATAAAAAATGCAAAAATGCATTAACGAATTTGTTCTACGAAAATTAGCTAAAAAAAATTATACACCCCTACTCACTCCTGGTCCCGTAACTTCCTTGGAGAGTGTGAACAAGACATTTTTCTTGGGGTTTGTGGATCCAGGGGGTGGGGGCCCAGGCAGGTTCATGAAAACAGTTTTTTGAAAAGCGTTCGGGAACTAAACTGCAAATTTACCGAAAATTCGCTACCAAAACGCACTTACTGCGTCCAGATTTTTTTCTTACAAACGCATCATATTTCGATAAAAAATGCAAAAATGCATAAACAAATTTGTTCTACGATAATTAGCAAAAAATATATAGACCGTTAAACCATAAACTTCACTAAACCTACGAATAAATATCCAAAAAGCCACCAAACTTAACTAAACTGACAGCCAAAGCATCAGAGAAAGGGTCTATTTGAAATGGATATTCTGTAAATATTTTAGTAAAATGAAGGGCAGTGACGGTTGAATCTGAAACTTAAGGGTTTGCAGAACATTCTTCTTGCAACATTTTCTTTTCACAAACGGTATTTGTTTCATATTCTTTGCCTAAACATTGCCAATTTTGACGTTTAAAATTGCGAGTTTGACGTTTTGAGGAAAACTCCAAAATTTGTTGCTTTAACTGCCCATAACTTCTTTGTCTTTAAAGTTAAAGTCCTAAATTTTGGTACAAAGTTCACTCTTTATAATACAAACACGTGTACAAAATTTTATTGCCCTTACTTTGTTATTTCCTGAGATATGCTTTTTTTTATAAAGAAAACACACAATTTTCCGGGAAAACCTGGTCAGATTTTCCTGGCTAACGAACTTATCCAAGCCACTTACAAAAGAAAGGTACTCTGCAAATTTTATCAAGATCGGTACATTATTTTTTGAGTTATCGGTCGGATATATATATATATATATATATATATATATATATATATATATATATATATATATATATATAAAGATCTCCCCATAAGCGAATAAAAAAAAATCGCTAAAACGGCGGACGACGCAACCTTGGAGATTTTTTTCTGTCTTAGCAATCCGCTTATATGGGTATTAAATTAAAGGGTTTTACGAGGAAAATACACTAAGCTAGATCAAGGTTCATAGGTTTGATACGTTTTCTGGTAAATCTGAGGAGGAAGAGACGCGGGAGCAGGGTAATACGTAATGTGTATTCCAAATGCAGATAACGCCTATAGTTTCAGATTGCGTTTTGGTGTTTTAAATAACATTTATTAGCAACTTGTGTAACTTTGCTCAAAGATTCTCGATTTATGTTAATCTTAGTAGTTAAATCGAAACTATTGTCTTAAGGACAATATCTTATTTTTTGAGGTGTTGTGTTGTAAACATAACTGCACAGTGAATCATCGTTATTATGAATTGGACCTTATTTATTCAAGAATATTTTTATATTTGACAATTAAATCGGTGAATCGTCATAATTATAGATATGTGTTTAATAAAAAAAAGGTCATATATACTTAAAACAAGAACTCAATAAATAACTTGACCCAAATATCTGTTTAGGTGCCTGGTGGAGTTGCTTGTAGTGTATTAATGTGCAAAAATAATGCTAAAAAGGTAATGAAAAGTGGAGATAAACTTTCTTTTCTTTTCCAAAAGGACTAAAAATGAAAGTAATAGGTAAATTTTTAGATAAGCTCACGGAGGGTTTAAAAAAAAATCAGAAGTATGCTTAGAACCCCGCTTTGGTGCGTAAATTACAAGAAAAAATCCGTGCAAATCACCCCCAAGTACTAGGAGTGAATATGGATGCTTGGCGGGGAAGGAGATAAAAGGAAAGTATAAACTAAAAGAGAAGTTCGGGACGCAGCAAGTGTGGTATAGTAGTGAACTTTTATTAAGTGCGTCAAATTTAAATAACTCAATTTTCTATTAATTTAGAAAGTTGAATTTTGGGGCGTAGTAAAGTATTGCACAAGGCAATATATCCACAAAATTTTATTAAAATAGCGTTGTAATTTTCGGAGAAAAAAATTTTTTGTTGAAAAAAAAAAAACAAAATTTGAATAACGCAATTTTCTATAAAGTTGATAGAAAGTTGAACTTTGGTGTGTGGGAAGGTCTTGCATAGCGCAACATATCCATCGAATTTTATTTTAAAAAGCTTTGTAATTCTCGGAGAAAAATTTTTTTTCGAAAGAAAACTCAAAATATTCCCGGAAAACCTAGTCTGATTTTCCTGGGTAACGAAATTGTCCAAGCTATTAATAAAATAAAAGCCACTTGCCGAGTTTCATCGGAATCGGTTAATTATTTTTTAAGTTACTGGTTGGATATATATATATATATATATATATATATATATATATATATATATATATATATATATATATATATATATATATATATATATATATACAGGGTGGTCCTTGTCTACTATTCGTTTGACGGTTTCATGTGATGGTTTCTGTTTATCTGGATATCTATCAGCAAATGTATCACACGTTCGCGAAATTACTTTATTACATTCTCCATAAATAGTAAATAAATTTAAATAATCTTCGTGTGTGTAATTTAATTGTGCCATTATTAGCTAGTTAATCAACAAACTGTCAAAGTTTCCATAGAAACATACTTGGCAATTTATTTTCCATGGCTAACGCTTATGGTAGGAAATTTATGAAAATATCAGGCTTTGAAATGAGTTTTTTCAAAATAAAATGAAAACCGTTTCATTTACGTATAGGTAATTACATACAAAGTGTCAGTGATTTTTTGAGTTTAACACGATAGTGTTATAAACAAAGAGGCTTCCAATTTGAAAATCGCGAGATTTTTGCAATTTCTCATTGCAAACTTCAAGAATTTTTTTGGATATTCTGTATACTCTATCATTAGTCTAGGTGTGGAAATAGATGAAGGGAAATATCTTTCAAGACAATTAAAAAAATCGTAGCGAAATATGTTCTTATTATAAAAATATCGGTATCTTTATGACTGGCCATAAATGTCAAATTGTATCTTAAAGTCTAATTATCTTCTGGACGGTTGATAATAGGTATAGAACATTATTTACAAAAAGTGTTCAGAAATATAGGATGTTCCATTTAAAATAAGCGAATCGACATCTAATTCCGGTATAACCGGAAGTGCCTCCATCTTGAAAATACTTTTAGCCTGTGGCCCCCAACGACTTTAGTGTAATATCCAATTTTCAGGTTTTTTTTATTGATAGTTTTCCCGAAATCGATCGTGGGACCTCCCGGGGGACCACCCTGTATATATATATATATATATATATATATATATATATATATATATATATATATAAATTGAAACTGATCCCGGATGTGGGTTCTAGGGGTCTTAGTTCGCGCTCATTTGAAAAAAAATTTGCAAAGTCTCACCATCGATACCTCTCTATTAGTAATTTTTGTAAATAAAAATTCACTAAAACAGCTTAGGCATACCTATATAAGCTGCCTTTATCCCATTTAGCAGCTACACCTCCTTAAAATCTTGCTTATCCCGCACATATCCAGGAGGACTTTATCGGACCAGAACCTGTGCTGGGGATATCCTCATGCATAGTAAAACGCACTTTAAAGACTCGTATAGATAGAAGGGCAATCCAGCAATGGCAAAATCTGCCAGGATTAGCACACTCTAAGGCTTTCGTAATTGGCCTTTATGAGTCAAGGGCTAAAAAAACTTAAAGACCTAAACAGACAACAACTGAAAACTCTGGTCGGCTTGTATACAGGACACTGCCGCTTGTATCACCACATGCACCTAATTGGTCTCGGTCAAGAGATCGAGTGCCAGCTGTGTATGAGGAGTGGCGAAACAGCAGAGCATGTGGTATGTTCCTGTCTGGCTGTGGACAGGACAAGGCACCTGCTCTTTGGTACAACCCAACTTGCACCAAGATCTATATCAACTTTCGCTCATAAAAATTGTCGACCTCTGTAGGAGGCTGGATTTGTTGGGTGAAATATAGGACAATTAGGCGTGAGCCACAATAGACCTTCATGTTGCAGTGGAGGGCCGTTATGGTCAACTCTGAATCCAACCTAACTCAACCTATTCCGTACAGATCATGTCCCGTAACTTTTTTGAGGTTGTTCCCTTCTGGTTTATGTATTGAGGGTGGTTGTAGGCATGCAGAAGGGGAAGCACCCCCCGTGTTTGTGAAGGGAGTGGCCAACATGGAACGGAAGTAGGGGCGGGTGCTTTTTCCTGGGGGTTTTTTCCCCCAGTTATAAAGTTACTGGACCTGAGGTGAATAAGAGTACTGTGCGGGGAAACATGCTTTCGAGGAGGTATAGCTGAAAAATTGAATAAAGGCAGTTCATATAGATCCGGCTAAGCTGTTTTTTTAAATTTTTGTTTCTCTAATTGATAAAAAAAAAGTTTTTAAGAAAATTTGAACCAGTGAAAATAAAGAAAAATATAAGCGGAAAAGACTCATATTTTCATGCCACAAGCTGCCAAAAATAAGAACATTACTCAAGTCTGTCACTTTGAAGTTTCATTTGACATTTGTGAAAACAACTTATATTATGGAAATGTAAACGTAGATAAACTTATCAAATTAATTATTCTTACCTTTTTTGTACCAAAGTTAATTTTCATAATTTTTTTTTACGAAAATCCGCTAAATAATCACATAATCTGATCGGTTATGCGATTATAAATGTATATATTTCCAAAATTGGACTTTGTAGGTATAGGGAGTGTTGTAAAAAACTTGAAGCAGAGGGCATGCACTTCACTTTTGAAACACAACATAGAGCTTCTTCCATTTGAAAAAAATGAGTCACAACGGTTTGAATTGTTTAAAATTTGGTCACTATTTGAGAGCTACTGTATACGCCATCTCGATTTTTTTTGACGAATAATATAAACAAAAACCTCTCTGCATGCGCCAATTTCATGAGAACCTGTTATCATTGGTAAAAACGCCGTATTATAATTTTTGATATGTACCAAAAATCTGAAAAGTTGCAAAACAATTACGATAACTGAAGACGATGGAAAATTCAAAAATGCAATAATATAAGAGGTGTTCTATCTCAAGAAACATAATTTGCATCACCAACGACTTATGGACCACACTGTGAGTATCGAAATAATCTTATAACATGCAACTCAAGACCCTATAATTAAGGTATACAATTTTTTCTCGTGTATTCTATAATAACAGTACTAAGCGGTATATGTGTAGACAGATAAAAACATAAAACAACCCTCGCCCGGATGTTGTTTTTTTTAGTGCCTAATTCGCGTATATTTAAAGACATCTTTTCAAAATTCAAAAGTCGGAGTCTTCTCATTAGTGGAATTTTTCTACGAAAATTCGCTAAAATTATAGATTTTCAACCCTAAAACTCTATAACTAAAACTACTGCCAAAGCATCATAGAAAGGGTCTATTTGAAATAAATTTTCTGGAAACACTTTAGTAAAATGAAGGACAGTGACGGTTGAAGCTAATACTTAAGGGTTTGCAAAACACACTTCTTGCGACATTTTCTCTATATAGTCTGTATTCGCTTCAAATTTTTTAACTTAAATTTGCCAATTTTGACGTTTCAAATAGCCACTTTGACGTTTTAAAACGAAAAACTATTAAAGTTTCTTTGGCATTTCTTGGTCTTTTTGGGTCAAAAAACTAAATCTTCGTCTGTGGTATACAATATATTTTGTTATCCACACAAAGTATTTAAATTTTATGCGTTTCTCTGGTGATCAGTGGCACCCATTTTTATTAAATGCCTATAACTTTTCCTTCGTTTAACTTAGGGGTCTAAATGTTGGAACTTAGTTTACTTTTTATGATGTAAACCAGCGTACTTAATACGGTTGCCATAACTTTGTCATTTCCGGAGATATTACAGTTTTTCGAAAGAAATCCCAAAATTTTCCGGGAAAAACTGGGTTGACTTTCCTGGCTAACGAACTTATTCAAGCCATTCGCAAGGGAAAGGTACTCAGTAAATTTAATCAAAATCGGCCTATAATTTTTTTGCGCTATCGTTGTAATATATATATATATATATATATATATATATATATATATATATATATATATATATATATATATATATATATATATATATATATATATATATATATATATATATATATATATATATATATATATAATTTCACGAACTGCAATAAGGAATTTTCATAATAACCAAATATGGTGTGATGGAAATGCACATGAAATATTTGAAGATCGTCTTCAACCTCAGTTCTCGTTGAACGTTTGGATGGGAATTGTGGGTGACTGTGTAATTGGACCGGTATTTCTACCAGATAGACTTACCGGAGAGGTGTACTGCAGCTTTTTGGAACACACGCTCCCTGGATTTCTGGATGATGTACTATTGTCAATAATAAATGCAATGTGGTTTACGCACGATGGCGCACCAACGCATTTTAGTCAGGTTGCACGTGAGTTTTTAACACATACGAAAATCTCTGGATACGCCGAGGTGGACCTAACTTATGGCCTGCACGATCCTCGGAATTAAACCCACTAGATTTTTTTCTCGGGGATCACCTAAGGTTCTTGGTTTACACTACTCCACCGAAAAATGTGGAGGACCTAAGAAATCGAATTATTGTTGGGTGTAACTCAATTATATCTGACCCTGGTGTTTTTGAGAGAGTTCGCTAGTCAATGAGGACACGATTGAATTCCTGCATCCGAGCTGGAGGTGGCCACTTTCAACAGTTTCTGTAATTTTTTGTATAATAAATCGACGTGTGATAAAAAACTGTTTATTTCTTAGCGTGTAAACGACTCAAGATACGGGGAAATTTCAAGAGACAAAAAACTTGTAGTTTTAGTTTCAATGGCGTACATTTTTATTACATTAATTTTTGATGGGGGAACTTTTTTTCATAGAATGCCTGGGAAATCAACTCCTTAAATATTACGGCGTCTTTTTAAACAGCCTGTATATATTTAAAAATTGAAAGTGACCCCGGAGATGTGTTCTATATGGTCTCTAGTGTTTTTTCAAGGTTCGAAAGGCGCGAACTCCTCATTAGTGATTTTTTCTTGGCAGAGAATCTTAAATTGCTGATGTCTCGTTACTGATAAATGTACAATACAAAAATAGCCTCAGTGCAGAATCCCAAGGCACCCTACATTTGATCTCCAAGACACTCGACCTTATGTTATTAATTTGGACACATTATTATATTATATCTTTTATGACATATAGTTCCTCAGAAAATATAAATGCTAATTTGGGTAGTATAGATGAGTTTAGTTCTCATACTCAGATTTAATTTTTTTGCTTCCTTATTGGATTGGGATGGATAACAGTTTTAGGGTGGTGTGTTAGTCTTAAATCAAAAGCGGCTTGTTATTGTGTCCAAGGGGGGGCTCCACATGCACAATAAGTCAACGACTGCAGTGCTATCGGGGGACGAACTCGCGGACGAGCCCTGAGGAAAAAAAAGGGGGGGGGGGCTCCATGTCTTATATGAACTGGTACATCAGGGTAAATGCTCTTTGATGCGTTTAAGGATTGTGCGGAATCTATGTTTTATGGGAGCTAAAAGAAGCGGTTTTCTTCTGAATAGGGTCTTGTAGCTCCTTGAAGAAAACAACTCACAATTTGAATATTCTGGTGTACCAGGA
Organism: Tillus elongatus; assembly: GCA_964006375.1. NCBI lineage: Eukaryota > Metazoa > Arthropoda > Insecta > Coleoptera > Cleridae > Tillus > Tillus elongatus. The sequence continues at coordinate 198,285,118 of OZ023263.1, forward strand.
ACTCTTAAGGCATAATTTAAAGTAAACAAATACCTTTTTAGTTTAAAAGGAATTTCATTTGCGATACTTTTAATAGGTCTGATTCGGTAGCAACCAAGAGCCATTCTTAAGGCACAGTTTTGGATAATATTAAGCATATGCAGCAACTTGTTACTAGCTTTGCAACTATGACACCGTAATCTATTTTGGATCTGATGAGCGTCTTGCAGATGTGAAGCAGCACGTTGGTGTTTCTGTAAACTATGGCTCCGTAATTTATTTTGGATCTGATGAATTTCCTGTAGATGTCGAGTCCCCTGGTGTCAGATTCCCACTCATAGTTTGAACTATCAAGGCATAATTTAAAGCTAACAGATATTTTCTTAGTTTAAAAGGAATCTCATTTGCAAGACATCTAATACTTTTGATAGGGCTGATTCGGTAGCAACCAAGAGCTATTCTTAAGGCACAGTTTTGGATAATTTTGAGCATATGCAGCAACTTGTTACTAGCTTTGCAGCTATCGCACCGTAATCTATTCTGGATCTGATGAGCGTCCTGCAGATGTAAAGCAGCACGTTGATGTTTCTGTAAACTATGGCTCCGTATTTTATTTTGGATCTGATGAACGTCCTGTAGATGTTGAGTCCCTTGGTGTCCACTCCCCCCTCATAGCGTGCCAGAATTGTATCACACTGATAACCCTGACACATGATTTTTAATTTATTCTATGTGTGGTCATCATTGCAAAAGTCAATCCTAAAAATGTAACTTGTTCTACAGGTATTATATTTGCGCCGTGCAGATTTAGTTTTATATCAGTAATTCTTTTGGATTTGAGGGATATGATGCTTAGAGTTTTCTCTACAGAAAATGTAAATCCTGTAATTTCTGACCGGTGCTCATTATTTTTTCACAGATGCTTGAATTTTTTTTCAACAACACACCACGAGGGCTTACAGCCTAAATACTATCGTACCGTGGGTGCCGACAAGGAGGAAATAGGCAACTTGTTAATTCTGGACTTGAAGGTTTGAAGGTTCGGGGGAGAAGGAAAAACATGTGCCGGCAAGGTATTCCACAACTTGAAAGTCCTCGGGATAAAAGAGCGGGCATAACAAGATGTTCTATGTCTGGTGACCTGGACAATAAAAGGGTGCATTCGCTCTGTTCCCCTGGTAGATCTGTTGGGGGCAGCAGGTGGAGAAACTATGGAAGAAAGCTCCTCCTAGCAGTGCCCGTGCAGATATCTATAAAAGAGAGAGAGAGGTCACCAACGGCACGTCGGTGGGCAAGGGATGGCAGCCTTTGGGTGACGGTAGGGGTCACCGATGAGACGTATAGCTCTCTTCTGAATGGAGTACAGGATAGCGAGTGTAGAAGCGATAGCAGCACCCCAGATGTGAGAGCAGTATTCGAGGTTTGGTCTTATTTCTGAAGTACATAAGGTATAGAGATTAGCTGGTGAAAAGTATTTCCGAGCCCGGAAGAGGGAACCTAATTTCTTAGCAGCAGCTTCTGCAATTGATGTGACATGTTGGTGCCAATTAAGATTTCGATCCACGGAAATGCCAACAAGTGAAAAGGACTCATTACTTTGATTAACTTGGATGTTCATTGTGATGAGTCTAGGGCTGGTGTATCTTTTATGAGAAAGAAAGCAAGACTGTGATTTTGTGAGGTTGAATTGTACAAGATTTCTACTTCCCCAGTCTAATATTTTTTGGAGATCCACGGAGATAGAACCCTCCATGAGTCTGCGATCCTCATCTAATTAGGCTAAAGAGACAGGCTTAGAATATTGTATATTTGAGTGAAGGGTGCTGAGGTCTGCGTAACTGTGAACTGGGTTGGATGTGCTGGAGAGGAGGTCATTGATGGGAAGAAGAAATAAAGTAGAGGCTAAAGCTGAACCTTGAGGAACTCCTGCATTAATTGGATACAGCTTAGAGGAATGGCCATCCACGACAACAGAAATGCTCCGGTTGGAGAGGAAATTTGCTGTCCACGTACAGAGTTTTGTGGTAGGCCATAGGCCGCTAGTTTATTAAGCAGCGCTGCGTGCCAGACCTGGTCGAATACTTTGGATATGTCTAGAGTGACAATCTGGGATTCACCGTATAGTTACATAGACTTGTTCCAAGAATGGGTGACAAAGGAAAGGAGGTCGGCAGTTGAGCTGCGCTGACGGAATCCATACTGCCATCACTTTAGAGACGACTGAAATGAGAGAAATAGGCCTGTAGTTGCTAGGAAGCACATTGGATCCTTTCTTGGGGACGGGTTGTACTCGAGCGGTTTTCCAGTTACTAGGGAATATGCCTCTAAGATGTCTGACACAGACGAGTCAGGACAGGAGCAAGTTCTGGTGCGCATTTTTTGAGAACAATTGCTGGGATCTCGTCAAGGCCAGAGGCTTTCCTGGTATTAAGAGAAGAGAGCATCTCTCGTACCTTTTTAGTTTTGAAAATGATATCCGTCATTTTATGCGCGACATTGGGGACTGTTGGTAGTTGAACATTTGGAGGTGGCTTGAGAGTAGGATTGCCGCCGAAAAAACGAAGCAAAAAGTTCAGCCTTGCCCAGGGCGGTAGAAACAATTTCATTCCCTGAACAAGATGTGGGAACGTGCTCTTGCAGAAATTATTCCCAATAGATTTAGCAAGAGTCCAGAAGGGTTTGCTGCCGCTGGAGCTTAAGAGGACTTTGTTTTAATGTGGTTATTAGACGAGTTTTTTTTTTGTAGGAGTTTTTGGGTACGTTGTAGGTTATTGCGGTATATTTGATTAAGTGGTCAGCACACAGATTGGTTTTGACTTGTGTGCCTAGAGTATTTACAATGTCGTTGATTTATATCAAAAACAGTGTTACACACTTTACCGACCCTTGCGGAAGTCCATTCTGAAGAGTTTTTATGGATATTAAATATTTCTTGTACATATCAAAAATAAATATTTTTGTTTATAGGCGACAAATTGTTTAGGTCAGCACTACCAAAATTGGTCTACATATAATACTTCTTTGCCAGCGTTACTTACTTACGTTAAGGCGACGAAGCCTAGTGTTTCACTGTAAGGTTTCCTTTGTTCCCCCTGTGTTCCATATTCACATATAATTGTTTAAATACCTACACACTTTTGTCGATTTAGAAATAATATATGTATGGCTATACGCATTGCTAATTAAGAAGATTCCAATTAATGTTAGGTGATTGTCGATGAGCAGCCTGCAGCGCCGGAAGCTAAAGCCTATGAAATTTCACCCTGTTCAATTTAAGAGAATGTCGGCATCAAGTGCATGCTGCAAGCGTTTGATCGTCGCATAGCAGGCACATAAAATAGATTCTCACCGGATGAGTATAATTAACAGAAAACTTCACCTTAACGTGACTCTTTATAACTCTGTCACCGAATCGTAATATGCTTTATCTCTTCCTGCGCTATTATTATCTGCGAGTGACTGCTGAACTACGAACAAGTACACCGCTAAACAAAAGTAATGCAAGCCACTTTTAATATCTCATATATCTGGATTCAAAGGCAATAAGTTCAAAAAAAATAATGTGACCAGACAGGTGTATTGTATCAAGGCATTTTGTTTCATTAGCGTCGTCTACTTCCACGACTATGTCCAGTCGCCGATGCCTGGGAGTATTTTCACTACACCATCTTAGTTTCTTTCTGTAGTGGAGGTAAAACCAGGTATTTCAGAAATTTGAAATTTTATACAGGCTCATAATTTGTCATTCTGGTTTCCATAGAGATTTTACACACATCTCTCGAGTTATACAATGTAGAACAGCCAAAGGGAATATATTCAGTGTCAATTATTGTGCATATTTATTTTAAAAAATCGAGACGCAGCAAGTGCGTTATGGTAGTGAATTTTTATTAAATCCTTCAAACTAGAATAACTCAATTTAATATAAACTTAGACAGCTGAATTTTGGTATGTTGCAAGCTCTTTTTCAAGGCAACATATACACCAAATTTTATTGAAATATCTTTGTAATTTTTGGAGAAAAATTTTTTTTTCAAAAGAAAACTCAAAATTTAAATAACTCAATTTCATATAAACTTAAAAAGTTGAGTTTTGGTATGTAGTAGGGTCTCCCGCGTGGATATATATGCACCAAATTTCATTGAAATAAGTTTGTAATTTTCGGAGAAAATTTTTTTTTTGAAAGAAAACTCAAAATTTTCCCGGAAAACCTAATTCCATTTTTTTGGCTAACGAACTCATCCAAGCCATTAATAAAAGAAAGGCACTTGCCAAGTTTCATCGAATTCGGTTAGTTATTTTTTGAGTTAGCGGTTGGACACCTATAAATAAATAAATAATATATATATATATATATATATATATATATATATATATATATATATATATATATATATATATATATATATATATATATATATATATATATCTCAAACAGAAGACTACAAACATTCTCAAGCTACTTCTGAAAGGAACATAAGCTATGATAGACGATACGTACACGTTTCTAATGTGCCTCCCCATTTCAAACCTCAGCTAATTGTGGGCCTCATAAAAAATAAATTAGGCATTACTGATTATGTGCACATAGAGCCACTTATCAAGAGGTCAGAAAGAGAAGATACTAAAAGGCTCTCCTACATTAATTATAAGATAGGATTGAAACCTGCATACGCGGAGAAATTATTAGATCCCGCGTTCTGGCCCCAGGGGATCTGTGTTCGCTGGTTTGAGGAGACACGACATGATTCACCTCTAATGCAATCAAAATCATCTGATTCACCCCATAATACATTGGCTTCTCCCACCACTGGCTGCACTGCACGGACTAACCCTCGGGTCACACATCAGGCACATACAGAGACAAATGAGACACATCGTGACAGGAATATCAAGGAAGATTTTGCAGCTGTCAGCACAGCGGTCAACATCGTAGACTCCAGTGACATAGTATCAATGCAAGGTACAGCTCAACTCCCACTTAAGCCAGTGACATTTGTTAAAGGGGATACTCTCCATCCTACAGTAGACAAAAGACCGAAAGAGCCGAGTATACCAACATCTTTCATGGATCCGCTATGGCCACCTTGCGCAAAACAAACAAAGTTATCAGCAGACAGTGACGGGAGATACTTACTTGCCCGTCTAAGACAACCGGAATTATTTAAAGCTGTCCGTCTTTATCTGGCGTTCTTACATGATCAACCAGATAATACATGTGTGCAGGGTGTGACAAAAAATAGTATACGATTACTATTGGCCACTGAAGGTCTTCCCTACGACCATGGGCAGCTTAAGATATACTACACCAGGTTTTTCGAAGCCTATGGTTTGGGAGTGTCGGAGGCTGAAACTGATCTCAGGGCATATAGATCCTATGAACTAACGGAACGCACAAGCTACCTACAACGGTCTCGAGAACTACAAAGTATGTATCACCTACCTATGTCACCTAAACAGGGTTTTTAAGTGAGATGACGCACAGTGTGGAGCAAGTACTTCCACAGAAGCAAGACATACACGTATGTAATAGACAACCCGACAACGCAGATCAGACCCACATTACGCTCCTCCACCAGAACATGCAGTGTCTGCATTCCAAGATTCATCAGCTGGAAATAGCTCTGCAAGACGATAATCCCGAACTACTTCTAATATCTGAACACTGGCAATCCAGGGAGCAACTCGAAACACTACCCATCAAGGACTATACATTGATATCCTACTTTTGCCGAGACATAAATCAACATGGTGGTGCTGCAATCTATGCCATGAAAATCACCGTACACGATCCTACACGTGTGACGCCTACATCATCTACATCCATTGACAATTTCCTTGTTAGTGAAAGGACCTTACCTAAATTCTCAGCCAATACATTGAAAACATTCCTTGGTGACCATCATGCAGTGCTCATACGGATCCCCAATGCCAAGTGTAGCACGAGCGGAATAACAGTTGCTAAACGAATAATCAGCGGGGCCAATATAGACGCCTTCATCGGACTGCTTGAACATGAGACATGGACAAACGTACTTCAAGAGACATCCCCCGAAGTTGCTTATAATAATTTCCTGGAAACATTCAACAACCATTTTAATGCATGTTTTCCCATTAGGGAAGTTAAAATCGGTAAGAAACGTAGAGCTCCTGCAACGACAGAAGTTAGGGAGATGAAGGAGGTCGTTGCTCTATATGGTGAGTTTGCCCAGCATTTTTCAGCATTTAAGCCTATCTTCAAAAAAGTAAATGCACAATATAAACAGCTGATCGCAGATGTAGGGAAGGCCGAACTCGACAAAGCTATCAGCCGCAGCAACAACAAGAGCAAAACTATGTGGAAAACCATAGACGAACTAACAGGGAGGAATGTAAGATGTAAAACTGAATACCCTGTCATACATGCGGACCTCCCAGACCAGTTTGGAGACTTCTTCTCATCTGCTGCTCAAAAAGCAACTGCTCATCTGCCTGCTGCGGTAGATATAGCATTTGTTGCGGGGATAACACCACAAGTGAGCACCCAATTTAAATTCCCACCTGTTACTCAAGAGGATGTCCTAAACGCAATAAATACCCTCAAATCATCTAGCTCTGCAGGGCCGGACGAGGTATCAAGCACATTGCTTAAGCGCTGCAGGTTTGTTGTTTCTTTACCACTGTCACATATATATAACATTTCATTATCCAGAGGTATCGTTCCATCAAAAATGAAAGAAGCATACACAAAACCGACATATAAAAAGGGTGATCCCGCGGATTATTCAAGCTACAGACAAATCAGCCTAACACCAACTTTCGCAAAAACCCTTGAAAAAATAGTCAATAACAAGCTGACAACCTATCTTGCTGATAATAAACTTCTTTCGCCATATCAACATGGCTTTCGGCAAGCACGAAGCACTGAAACTGCAATTGTTGAGTTTGTGGAGCAAATTGTCGAACACATTGACAAAAAAGAGGTAGCGCTGGGAGTTTTTGTGGACTTTTCCAAAGCCTTCGACTGTGTGAATCATGAGATCCTTATATGTTCACTGTGTAGGTATGGAGTGACGGGCACCGCACTGGACTGGTTCAGAAGCTATCTTTCAGACAGAACACAAAGAGTTGTAATATCTAACTCTACCAACACTTACTTATCTAGGACTTTTGAAGTAACGGTTGGGGTGCCGCAAGGAACAGTTCTTGGACCTACGCTGTACATTATCTATGCCAACAGCCTACTTCAGTACATCACGCACCAATCTGAAAACAACATCAATCCAGATAACAAAAGAACGGTCGCCTCCTATGCCGATGATATCAACTTTTTGATAGGTGGACATAGTGTTGAGCACATTATGGCTGATTCTGACAAAACCCTCAAAAGTCTAACCAATTGGGTCGATAAAAACAAGCTTGCACTTAACAAGGATAAAACAGCTTGCGTGTTTTTTAAATCTTCAAAATCAAAAAAAGGTACTGTACAAAGCGTAGAACTTGATGGCCAAACTGTAACCTTGCAGCCATCTACAAAACTACTAGGACTTCATATCGATAGTGAGTTAAAATGGAATGTTCACATCGATGAACTTTGCTCGCGAATCTCATCCGTTACATATGCAATAAGAACACTTACCCAAAGATGCAGTACCTTTACTGTGTTGTCACTGTATTATGCGTGTTTCTACTCACAACTAAGGTTTGGTATTACGCACTGGGGATTAGCAAGTGAAGTAAACCGAGTTTTTAAACAACAAAAGCAAGTGATGGGGATCATATTCAATATCCCTCATAGACACACTTGCAGAAACACTTTTAAAGAACAGGGTATCCTTACACTCCCCAGCATATACATCATGGAAGTGCTAACCCATGTTTTTCAAAACAAAACCAAATACACACGCAATGCAGTGGAACATGGATATACCACAAGAGGTAGAAATAACCTGCAAACTGACAAACATCGCACAGCTCTGTACCAAAAATCACTGTTTTACAATGGCTGCAATCTGTATAATGCGTTGCCGGAAGATGTACGGAATGTTGACACTTTACCAGCTTTTAAAAAAAAAGTGAAAACGATTCTTATAAACAAGACGTGCTACTCGGTGGATGATTTTTACACATAAACTACCATTAACTATCTTCTGTTTTTAAATTCTTATAATATGAACACTTTGTTTGTAGTGTAGTTGCCATAGTATAAACTATAAACCTAGTGCACCTGGTGGCTCTAAAAAACAATATTGGAATCGGATCTGGATTCTGCAGCTCTTATCTTTTGAACGTTATAAACGTTATAAGTGTGTTTTATAAGTATCTTTGTTTTGTATTATTTAAGGAAAAATTTTCCTTAATTGTTATGCTTATTGTGTGTGCTATTGTCGTTCTTATTGTTAATTTTTTGACGTACATGAACATCCCTGTGTCATTCAGGTGACATTGGCCTGTTTCATTGTTAATATATACATTATACATTATACATTATATATATATATATATATATATATATATATATATATATATATATATATATATATATATATATATATATATATATATATAAACATATAAAAAAAATTGAAACTGACCCCGGATATGGGTTCTAGGGGTCCTAGTTCGCGCTCATTTGAAAAATTTTTTTGCAAAGTCTCACCATCGATACTTCTCTATTAGTGAATTTTTATTAAAAATTCACTAAAAAGCCTGGACGCAACAAGTTTGTTATGGTAGTGAATTTTCATTAAAATGTTTTAATTAATATTTTTTTAATCAAAACAGGCATCAAATTTGGTTAGCGGTATAGCCTATTTAGTAGAAACAAACAATTTCGTCAAAATAACTTTATTGTTTCAAAAAGTACACAATTTTTCCGAAAATAAACTTTGAATGCTCCCGAAAAAACTGGTTCCTTTTTCCGAGTCAACGAACGTCTTCAAGCTATTTATCCACCTAGCAGGATATAATGGTTCACAAAAACCTTTTCGACGAAACTTGCAAAAAAAATTGCATTTAAATTTGCAAACAATATTTTAACGCAAATCAGAAAATCCTTTTTTCACCGTAACTTATCAGATATTTATTATTAATTACCAAAATTCGAATAGAGGGAGAAACTTCTAACAGCACAAATATTGGGAAAGGAGTAAGACAGAGATGCGTATTGTAACCCATGTTGTTTAATCTGTATTCCGAGCTTCTGTTCAAAAAGGCTCTTGAGAAAGTTAATGATGGTATAAAAGTAAATGGCGTTCGGATAAACACTATTAGATACGCCGACGACACCGTATTAATGGCAGATACGGATACCGGCTTACAAAATATTCTAGATCAGCTAAATGAGACATGTTCGAAATTTGGAATGCGGATCAACGAGAGGAAAACGGAAATAATGGTAATGCAGGGGAGACAGAATGTACCTATACCCTTCATTATAAATAATATATTACAACAGGTCAACCATTATAAATACTTGGGATGCTGGTTAGACAGCCAATTAAACCCAGAAAAAGAAATAAATTCCAGAATTTCACAAGTCAAAAGCAACTTTACAAAAATACGAAGCCTTCTTTGCTATTCGCATCTCGACATAAATCTAAGGTTAAGGTTAGCAAAATGCTACATATGGTCAGTTCTTCTGTATGGAGTAGAGACGTGGACCTTAAAAATAGCGAGCATGAATAAACTTGAAGCTTTCAAGATGTGGGTCTATCGGCGCATACTAAAAATACCACAGCAGGAGTGCGAAATAAAGAGGTCTTACGCAGAGTGAACAGAGACAGAGAGCTTCTCCAGATTGTCAAGCGGAGGAAGACAGCATATCTGGGCCACTTATTGCGCAATCCCAAATATTATATCCCCCAGCTCCTAATTAATGGTAAACTAGAAGGGAAAAGAAGTGTAGGCAGAAAGAAACTGTCATGGCTGAGAAACATAAGATATTGGACAGGTCTGGGCTTTAAGGACTTGATGAGAGCGGCGGAGGATAGAGAGGAGTTTACTGTTGTAGTCGCTAACCTCCATTAGTGGAGATGGCACCCAAAGAAGAAGATCTATTGCCAAAATTCCACAAAACTCTTACAAACAATTATTTCTACGGAATCACAAACGAATACATAAAATTAGAAGTGTTAGAAGTTAATGTTTAATTAAGAAATGAAAAAAAAATATTTTTTTTTACTTACACATAAATTTTAAGCAGTGACAGTACAGAAAAATATACGCGAAAAATAACTCGTGTCGCTTTAAAGTTTCATTTGACATTTGTGAAAACAATTTATCAACCGCTTCGATATAAGCGTAGATAATCCTATCAAACTACTTACTTCTTACTTTTTCCATCAAAGTTAATTAAAATATTTTAGTATTTTTCTTCGAAAATTCGCTAAATAATCACATAATCTGATCGAATCACGATATGCGATTGTAAATGTTAATATTTCTAAAATTACAGTCTGTAAGTATATGGAGTGCTGTAAAACACAAAATACAGGCTCTTCCATTTTCAAAAATTATGTTACGCCAGTGTGCATTTTTTTTTAAATTTTACATTTTTTCGACGACTAATATAAACTAAAACCTCTTTAAATGCGTCGCCTTCTTGGAACTCTGCTATATATTGGTGAAAACGCCGTATCATAATTTTTGGTATGTGCCAAAAATATGAAAAGTTGCAAAACTCGAAAACACTCGAAAACGATGAACGCTTAATTTTTTTCCATACAAACCTGCATTATAATTCAATGAAAAATTCAAAAATGCAATAATATAAAGGTATTAGAACAAAAAATTGTATCACCAGCCTGTGATAATTTTATAAGATGCAGTTTAAGACACATGATTAACGTATACAATTTTTCTCGTATATTGTATAATAACGGATATATTGAGCTTTACCTTAGAAGTGCGTGACCCTGTATATATGTAAACAGATAAAAACTGAAGTCAACCTCGGATATGGCTTCTAGGGGACCTAGTTCGCGCTCAGTTATAGAAATACTTTCAAAATTGAAAAGTCGCGGTCTCCTCATTAGCGATTTTTTTTTACGAAAACTCGCTATAAATTATAGGCTTTAAACCATAAATTCTATAACTGAAACTACTGCCAAATCATCGGAGAAAAGGTCTATTAGAAATGAATTTCTGGAAAAATTTTACTACAAGTAAGAACAATGACGGTTGAAACTAAAAGTTAACACACTTCTTGCGACATTTTCTCTAGATAACCAGTATTTGCTTCAGGTTCTTTGTCTAAATGTTGCCAATTTTGACGTTTCAAATCGCGACTTTGTCGTTTTAAGAGGAAAACCTCAAAATTTGTTAATTTTAAATGTCGATAACTTTTATCTTACAAATCTAAATTTTGGTAACTAGTTTCCTTTTTTTATATATAAAAATTTCCCAAATAAAACAAATAATATGCCAACTCAAAGAGTTAAACACATAAACAATCTAATACCATACGATAAACGTCACTTACAGCGTGTAACAGACCTGCGCAATAATATAAAATGTTTTGTTGCCAGGTTGCGACATACTAGATCTCATATAAGCCAAGTTTGCCATTGTCAATTAAACACGGTGGTATTAAAAGTAAATGTTTCAAATTTGAATAGCTTAATTTCCTGTAAACCTAAAAAGCTGAATTTTGGCACATAGTTAAGTCTTTCCCAAAACAATATGTACACCAAATTTCATCGAAATATCTTTGTAATTTTCGAATTTTCTTCGAAAGAAAACTTATAATTTTCCCGGAAAACCTTGTCCGATTTTCCTGGCTAACGAACTCATCCAAACTATTAATAAAAGATAGGCACTTGCCGAGTTTCATCAAAATCAATTAATAATTTTTTGAGTTATCGGTTGGATACATATATATATATATATATATATATATATATATATATATATATATATATATATATATATATATATATATATAAACATATAAAAATCTAAACTGACCCCGGATATGGGTTCTAGGGGCCCAAATTCGCGCTCATTTGAAAACATTTTTGCAAAGTCTCACCATCGATACCTCGCTATTAGTGGATTTTTTTAAATGCAAATTCAGTAAAAATGAAAAAAAAAATGTAAACATTTTTTTTCCTACTTTACACATAAATTTGAAGCAGTGACAGTACAGAAAAATATACGCGAGAAAATACTCGTGTCGCTTTAAAGTTTCATTTGACATTTGTCAAAACAATTTATCAACCACTTCGATATCACAAAAATGTAAGCGTAGATAATCCTATCAAACTACTTATTTCTTACTTTTTGCATCAAAGTTAATTAAAATATTTTAGTATTTTTCTTCGAAAATTCGCTAAATAATCACAGAATCTGATCGAATCACGATATGCGATTGTAAATGTAAATATTTCTAAAATTACAGTCTTTAAGTATATGGAGTGCTGTAAAACACAAAATACAGGCTCTTCCATTTTCAAAAATTATGTTACGCCAGTGTGCATTTTTTTTAAAATTTGACATTTTTTTCGACGACTAATATAAACGAAAACCTCTTTAAATGCGTCGCCTTCTTAAAACTCTGCTATATATTGGTGAAAATGCCGTATCATAATTTTTGATATGTGCCAAAAATATGAAAAGTTGCTAAACTCGAAAACACTCGAAAACGATGAACCCTTAAATTTTTTTCCATACAAACCTGCATTATAATTCAATGAAAAATTCAAAAATTCAATAACATAAAGGTGTTCGAACAAAAAATTGTATCACCAGCCTGTGACAATTTTATAAGATGCAGTTTAAGACACCTTATGATTAACGTATACAATTTTTCTCGTATATTGTATAATACGGATATATTGAGCTTTACCTTAGAAGTGCGTGACCCTGTATACATGTAAACAGATAAAAACTGAAGCCAACCCTGGATATGGCTTCTAGGGGTCCTAGTTCGCGCTCAGTTAAAGAAATATTTTCAAAATTGAAAAGTCGCGGTCTTCTCATTAGCGATTTTTGTCTACGAAAACTCAATAAATAAATTATAGGCTTTGAATCATAAATTCTATAACTAAAACTACTGCCAAATCATCGGAGGAAAGGTCTATTTGAAATGAATTTCCTGGAAAAATTTTACTAAAAGTAAGAAGAACGACGGTTGAAACTAAAAGTTTAACACACTTCTTGCGACATTTTCTCTAGACAACCAGTATTCGTTTCAGGTTCTTTGTCTAAATGTTGCCAATTTTGACGTTTCAAATCGCGACGTTGTCGTTTTAAGAGGAAAATCCCAAAATTTGTTAATTTTAAATGCCGATAAGTTTTATCTTACAAATCTAAATTTTGGTAACTAGTTGCCTTTTTTATATAAATTCCGCGTACCAAATTTGGTTGCCGTAACATTTTTATTTTAGCAGACTTAAAAATGTTCTGCAAGGAAACACAAAATTTATCCAAGCCACTTTGAAAAGGAAGGTACTCACCAAATTTGTTCCAAATCAGCCCGTTATTTTTCAGTTACCAGTGTAACACATACACACAGGTATATATATATATATATATATATATATATATATATATATATATATATATATATATATATATATATATATATATATATATATATATATATATATATATATATATAAACATATAAAGTCTAAAACTGACCTTGCATATGGGCTCTACGGGGGCTATTTCATGCTCATTTTTAAAAAAAATTTCAAATTTTAAAAGTTGCGATCTCTTCATTAGTTTTTTTAAGAAAATTGACTAAAGATCATGAAACCCGTCAATTTCTTATTAAGAAATGAAAGCGTGCAACGTAAAGATTTCGCTTATACATTCGACCTTTTTAGAGTGACAGTTCCAACCATCAAATTTTCAAATTAAAAGTAAGAGATGGATCAGGCGGAGAGCGTGGGACAGGGGCAGGCGTTAAGTCGGAAGGACCGCGGGTAAGTCACAGTATTTCACTCGAATCTCATGCAACGGTGTTTCAGGTCGAACTGTACGCCATATTGCACTGTGTGCGAGAGAACAAGAGGAGTGGCTACACCAACAAGCCGATCCTCATAGCCACAGACAACCAGGCAGCCCTTAAGGCCGTAAGTAGCCCACGGGTAAATTCCAGGCTGGTAAGTGAATGCCGAGACGAGACGAGCGATCTGGCTGGGCAGAATGAGGTCACCTTTAGCTGGGCGCCGGGTCACCCCGGGGGTCAAAGGCAATGAAGAAGATGACAGTCTAGCGAAGAGGGGGTCAGCAGAACTATTTATGGGAACAGAACCGGTTTTGGGCGTTTAGAAAGGCACGGTCGGGAAACCATCAAGTCTTGGGTCAGGGAACACCATAAGGCATACTTGGCAGATTGTCCACGGCTCAAACACGGGAAGTTATTAATTGAGCAACCCAGTCCAAAGAGAGCTATGGAGCTGCTAAATCTCACATGGCTGTCAAGAAACACCTGCATAAAATGGGGCGGTTCAAGGAGGACCTGGCATGCAGACTCTGCGGCGAGGGGGGGGGGGTGGGGGGAATCAGCCAAGCATATTTTGTGTGAGTGTAAAGCTCTGGACCGCAAAGACAACTGATCTACGGACAGTCTAGACAGGAGACAGAGCAATATAAAGCTTCACCCTACCAATTGCTGTGCAGACTAGTACAAGGCACAGTGATTGTGGAATGGGTGGAGTAGAAAAGCAAAGAGCATGCACAATAAGCCAAAGGCTGCTGTGCTATCGGGGCGGAAAAGACACGAACGAGCCCTAAGGGAAACAAAAGTGCTTGTAATACCTCATTTTAAAGATGTCTTCGTCCTGTATTTAAAATTTATGGCAACAATTAACAGTAAAAAAAGAAATTCATTTGATGAATGAATCGCTAGAACACACTAAAAATTTATAACTAATCGCGTTTCATTTTTGATAATAAGAAAAATAAAGAAGATATTAATTGTATGAGATGTTCAGATTGCATGCCTTGGATGTCTAACGTTAACCAACCTCTGAGACGTGACCGACCCAATCGCAATCGTTATTCTTCTTCTTAAGTCAGTTAAAAGGCGTGGCTTAGTTTTGTATACTATACTTTTTACAATTTACTATTAGCATTATTATTATTATATCCCCATAATAATAAAACTAATAGCGTAAGATCGGGTGATCGTGCTGGTCATTCCAACGATCGTCAGCTTCCTAGCCACCAATCTGGAAATAGTCGAGGTACTACCGGACGTTGATTTGGTAATGTGCAGGTGCTATATACTGCTGGAACTATATAACATTTTTTGAAGCTTGTGGATTGGCTGGATCCGTATATAAGTTTGCCAAAGTTGACACGACATAATTTGGAGCAGTGCTAAGTCATTATCTCCATCCAAATTCCCATCAAGGCAAAAGGGACCAATGACATGGCTTCCAATTAATCTTGCTGAAACATGAACCTCTACAGGGTATTGTTTATGTTCTTCTCTCATCCAGTGTGTATTTTCTTTAGACTAGTAGCGACAACTTGAACGATCAACCTGGCCGTGAAATGTAAAACTGCACTAGTCGGAAAACAGAACATGTTCTAGTTTTATAACATTGTTATCTAACATGTACCGTTAATTTGGTACGTTCTTCGATAGCTTTAATTGATTACGTTTAATTGAACAGAGCCAATAATAACCAATAGCGATGTAATACAAACAAAATAGCTTAGTTGACCCTTTCCAACTTCTTGCCTGGGACGCCGTTAATGGGGCGAACGAGGAACAGCCTCGACGTGCTTCGGGAAAAGCCCTTCTTCACAAAAAAAAGTAACTAGTTTAACAAACGGAGAATAAAGAGCAGCCTTGTTATCTAGTACACGCAGTTTGTAGCCCTTAAAGGAGAACGTTTCCAACACTTTTTAGAATGAACGAGGAACAGCCTCGTTCTGTGATCCACGTGCCGCTACCGGCGGTGTTACTAGACAATCGAACTGATCAAGTCAACTACACTATAGCACTATCATCGATGAAATAGGACCTCTGCAGAGTTCTTGATTCCGAAGTCTTTCCGGTTCTAGTGGGTCGAGAAGGAGTAGGCAACCTGTATAACCAATCAGACAGCCGTTCGAGAATATTCTTACGGCTATGATTGGCCGAAGAGGTAAATCTCTACGCTGGCATCTTCGGGTTGACCAACATTGCTTGACGTGCTCAGGGAGACCAACTCTATTTTGGTGTCCATAGTCGGCACGTGCGTGTAGCAAAAAAGGGGTTGAAAATCATGACGGAACATAACATTTCCATCACTTGTTCACAAAAAGACGCTCTTTTATCAAAAATTTATCCATGAGCTTCTGAGGTTCTACCAATTTATAGGGATGCAGATTTTTTTTAAGTAGTAGTAGCACAGTATAAGCTTATGCTGTGGTAGTAGTAGAATATATTCATATATTAGTAGTTATCTATTGTATTAGCACGTGGGTTACATTGTCGTTAATACCCTTTTGTCTACAGGATAGGATTACACCTTTTTTTGTTATTTCTGAATTGAAAACCTATATTTCTCTTAAATATCGTTGCAGTCAGGAGCGTGTAATTTCCACAGGGTCGTATTTCAACAGTTTTTTTAGTAATTTACTTTTCATTAAGAGTAACTGCTCTATTTTATCATACGCCATTCCGTACACCGCGAATAAAGCTGTTTTAATTGCAAGGCACACCTTATATCGCCGGAAATCCACATTAGAAGTGGCTAAACAAACAATTGAAAATCCAGAGCATGCGTTAAAATTCTTTGCGGCTCATCAGTTTTCCTTAACACTTTTTGACGAATTCACGTCTTTGTTCGAATTAACGCGCATATTGATGACGCAATGCACGAGATTCAACATGAAGAATACAGGGAAAGAATGTGCAAAATCATTTTTTTGCAATTTTCTACTAACACTGGTGTAAAGTACATAGGTAAAAGACCATATTTTTATGCAGTATACATAACCCCGGTAAAAACACGTGGAGTCGCAAGATATTTACATTTCAATATTAGGTATACACGGAAAAAACGTGTTATGTCAGCGCGCTACAGGTAAATAACGTGCTAAGTCTAACCATAAGCGCCTCCGTGGCCGTGCGGGAAATTCGATTCAGACTTTCCAATACGGACTCGGGGGTCGACGGTTCGATCCTCACCGGCGGCGGATGATGTTTTAAAATCACTGTCGTCGTTGAGATCGAGCTTAAGGTGGAGGGTGGGTTAGTTTAGATGAGCAAAAAGGGTCAGCAATGGCCTAATTGCCAGTAAGCATCTTACCTTTACCTTTTAAGTCTAAGCATTAGCGCATGACTTTTATTAATCTACTAGGTTATGTTTTAGTTTTATCTAGACTATAATGATGGAGGGTGCATTAACCCTTTCCGTACCATACCTGAAATGACGATGCATGCATGCCAGGACCGGACTTTATTACAAGCCACCAGGACCAGGGCCAAATATATACGTCGGGTGTAAAAAAAATTGAAAACGTGCATAAAAATTTCCTTATTTATAATAGTATCATATTAGAGTTTTTTTGATTATGTAACAAAATATATTCAAAATGTTTGCTTTGTATGGAACACTTCAAAACAAGGCTGTACACACATTTTGCACACATGTACCTAGACTCGCTTGTTTTTTTTTTGCCTGAAGTTTGGTTTGGCTGCAAACGGTACATCTTCGAACCTTATTATTGGGTACTGGAGCAGGAAAATGTCTGCCCGTAAGCCTCTTAGGGTTTTTGGTCGTAGGTTTTATTTATTTTGGTTAGGCTCTGGAGTATTGTACCTGAAATTAGATAAAAAAATCAATATAAGCAAAAGTTTTCTCAGCAACTAAATCTTACCGCTCAATAAGCTGTCTTATGATTTTCAACTGAAAATCTGCTAAAGGTACCTTTTCTGGATTTTGTATTTGGTACAATGCATGTGCGTTTAGCATGGCTAAGTCCACCATGTGAAGAAATAGTTTCTTATGCCATTTAACGGTTTTTCTCACACATTCAGTAGAACTCAGCATCCTATCAGACCCATCTACAGCGCCCATATTACCGTTATAATCCACGATACATGCTGGTTTTTTTATCCTTAGTTCTAAAGTCTATCTTGTCTAATGTGATTATTTTGTCTTCGTGCTTGTTAGTTAGCATATGTACATCACGGCGATCTCTCCATTTAACGGCCAGCAGGATTTCAGTAGACATTGAGATGGTCTCACCTTTGCCTATTTTGGCTGTCAAATTTGGCATACATTTTCTTTTAGGACGAACCGTACCACACGAGTTTGTTTTGTGTTCGTGTAGGTACGTTGATAAAGTAGGACTCGTATACCAATTATCAGTGTACAGCGAATGGCCTTTCTCCAAATATGGCTTCATAAGATGTGCCGCAACTGAACCGGATGTACCTAAGTCTTGAAATTGTTCAATGTCTGTTGTTTTGCCAGTATATACAATAATATTTAAGCCATAGCCGGTTTCGCAGTCACATAAAAGAAAAAGTTTGATACCGAAACGGTGACGTTTAGACTTGATGTACTGTTTGAACCGTAGGCGTCCTTTAAAGAGGACTAAACTCTCATCAATAACAAGATTTGCGAATGAATAAAAATGTTCGGCAAAAAGGGTCATCATTATATTGAACACTTTTCGTACTTTATGGAATGAATCACATTGTTTCTGATAAGCATTGGTTGAAAAATGTTATATGCTAAGTATAGCTGGGAAACGATTTCGTGACACTACCTGTGAGAATATTGGTGTGTGAAGAAGTGCATCTGTTGACCAATGTTCTTTTATGTTATTTTTCCCGTGACGTGCTGTAAGTAACATAACAGCTAAAAATACATACATTTCATTCTCAGTTATTTCTTTCCATTTTTGTTTCGTGTTCTCCTTATTTTCTAAAGCATATCTATTAGTTTCCTGTACAATAAGCTCGACTACTTATGGATTTATGAATAAAGGAAAGTATCTAAGTGCGTTTGATTTATCTTCGACTGATTCGATATGTGCACCAGAATTTGAGTCGTCAAATGGGTGTATTTTGGGCACAAAAGCTGTTTTGCTCCATTTTAGCGATATGTCCTTTGGTAATGCAATGTGTTCTTGAATATTAGAATTATCTGGATAATCAGCTGCGACGTCATCATTTTGTTCAGGTTCCATTCCATCCGGACTGTCATTTTCATCATACACAAGATTCTCGAATTCTTCATCACTTGTCCCGCATTCATTCCGATCAGGCTCATATTCACTGCCGCTGTCGATGTGGGGCTCTTCTTAGGAAGCACGCTAAAATATTATCGTATTCAGTTCTTGTTAATCCACAAAGCCCTTTATGATAATCAAGTTTGCTTTTACACCTAGAACCACTTGTAAAATGTGTAGACGGTCCCGCACTTGAATCCATCTAATCTCTACTGCAATTTACACAATACTAAATGCAAGTCTCAACTCGTACTCGAGAATGGACGCTCCATAGACGCCACATCCCCACTTTTCCTGACCTGACGTCGAGAAAAGTGTCGTATTTATACGGCACGAGGCTAGGTGGTCCTGTCTTAGGTGTCGTATTACTTCGGCATTGGGCGCTCGAACACAATACGAAATGACACATTTATGCAGCTCTGATCCTACTAAAGGAGTGAAATTTAATAACTGTCACATATATACGGCAGTAGTCTAAAAATACTGTACAACACTGAACGTATACATACGGCAGTCGTCTTGATGGCCCGTTCAGGGTTTACCGTATATATGCGGCTATGGTACGGAAAGTGTTAAGTGCGTATGATGAAAGCGAACAAAAGTGTGCTTTAACGAAAAAACGTAAAAAGACTGGTTGTCTTTCTGAAGCTGCTAAAAAGCTTCGACTACAAAGTCGCGAATCTGGCCCAGATTGCGAATGTAGGCGATTCAAGTGGTTTCAAGATGTTTCAGTGGACGAAAGAAAAACCATTCTTCAAAAATATAATGAAATGAACTCCTGGAACGTCCAAAATGCATACCTAACAGGATTAATTACAAGCACACCCGTCAGTTTTTTAAACAAAACCAACATTGCCAACTATGAAGAATATTGATAGCGTTTTATGTATTATTTTTAATTGATACCGTCTAAAATAGATAGTGATTGTTTTCGCTTTCTCCTCGATATCAAGAGTTAAACGCGGTTAGTTATTAATTTTTAGTGTGTTCTAGTTCGTCAATCAGATGAATATCTTTGTTACTATCAATTCTTTCAAGAAATTTAAAACCATCGCATTTTTGAATAGATAATGAAGAGATCTTTCAAATAAGGTATCACAAGCTCCTCCGTCCTCTTTAAAAACCTGGAGGTTGCAACTTTCACTCAAAGGGGTGGCATGTAGGGGTGAAGTTTTCACGTTGCAGTTTTTTTTCAATTCAACATTGACGTGTTTGGAGAATTTTTATAATTATACACAATAACTGAGATACTGGGATTAATCTATTTGGTCGTTTCACACTGTATATAACTTATGGTCGAGAGTGTACTTGTACAAAAAATCTAAAAGCGGTGGATTCCAGTTCAAATGTGCGATTATAATTTGTATGATATCCCTTAATCAAGGTGTCGGTCTATATAACGGACAGCCGGGATTTTATCACAAAAATTACCTGTTCATTGCAGCTGCGGCAATTCATTTCATTCGAAACGCTTCTATTATTATAGAGTTGCAATCAAAGAGTCAAAGAAAATGCACACAGATATAAAAGAGTGGCTTTTATATTCATTTTTATAAAAATTCATCTGTTTCGGTAAAAAACTGCAATGAACCGAAAGTCATATTATTCAGTTTCTATGAACTGCAACTGTACTGAATTCTGCATTTATTTAGAATTACTGGGTGTCCAAATTTGCTATTTCAATTTAAATTGGTCGCCATTGTTTATACCAGTCTTCACCGAATGTTGTACGACAGTGGCAGATGTCAAACAAAAACTGAGCTATTCGTTGAAGCTTTGTTAACATTGAACGATTTTACATTAAAGAATACGTGTTAATTGTAAAAACTAATACGTAATAAAGGCTATTTCTCTAGCTTCCCAAATGTTAGTTTTTTCTCTGTAGTCGGTTTCGTTGTTTGTCTGATGATGCTGTCAGGCAGCGCAACTGGCTACAGAGAAGAAAAAACATTTGTGAAGCCGGAGAAATAGTCTGTACGTCTGAATGTAGTATGGAACGGTTTCACCAAGTAAGGGCGACAACAACTAGTGCAATAAAAACTTATTCCCAACATGGGTAAAATTAATCAGTTAGGTTACATTCCAAATAAAATAAGCTCAATAAGGCATTTAATAATTTTCATTTTTAATAAAACGCAGGACCTCAGGAAGTCTTATAAATTAAATGCTGGACGCAGCAAGTGAGTTATGGTAGCGAATTTTCTTTAAAATATTTTTAATAGCAAATGTCTTTCTTTGATAATAGTAGGCATCAAACTTGGTTGCCTTGTAGTAGAAACAATGTACCATATTTCATCGAAATTACTGTATTGTTTGAAAATATATACACATTTTTCAAAAGTCTGGATGCAGCTAGTGTGTTATGGAAGTGAATTTCCATAAAAATGTTTTTAATAGCAAATGCGAGCTGGCATCAATCTGATTACCCGTATAGCCTATGTAGTAGAAACAATGTACTATATTTTATCAAAATTACTTATGGTTTGAAAATATACAAAAATTTTCCGAAAATAAACTTAAATGTTGTTTTCCTAACCAACAAATCTTACGTTAATAACAAATTGAATTATTGAAATTTGAAGGATTCAATAAAAATTCGGTAAATTTGCAGATTAACTCTCTAAAGCTTTTCACAAAATTCAGAAACATTACTAGGACCCCACCTGGATGCACAAACCACAAGAAAAATTTCTTGTTCGCACCCCCCAAGGAAGTTACGGGACTGGGAGTGAATAGGTGTGCTGGGCGGGGTATGTAGTAAAAAGGAAATATGAGCAGATAATGCGAAGAAAACTGCTTGAAAGCTGTCGTTTTGAAGCCATATCTCCATTAAACCCTGCCTACCCCGCACAGTACCCCTATTCGTCCCAGGTCACGTAACTTCCTTGGGGGGTACGAACAAGAAGTTTTTCTTGTGGTTTATGCAACGAGGGTGGTTGTATGCACGATGAAGCAAAACCCCCCGGTTCGACTTGCGGCAGGGGTGGGGGGCTGGTGGTGGCTGATTCGTCGTGGGGATTTTCCTTCCCCACTCGCGTGCATACATTCACCCTCGCTGCATAAACCACAAGAAAAATGTCTTGTTCATACCTGCCAAGGAAGTTACGGCACCTGGGGGGATAGGGGTGCTGTGCGGGGTAGGCAGGGTTTAAGGGGGATATGGCTTCAAGATGTGAAAAAGACAGCTTTCAAGCCCGTTTTATTCACATTTTCTGCTCATATTTCCATTTTACTACCTACCCCGCCCAGCACCCCTACTCACTCCTGGTCCCGTAACTTCCTTCGGGGGGTGTGAACGAGAAATTTTTCTTGGGATTTGTGGATCCAGGTGGGACCCTCGGCAGGTTTCTGAAAACAGTTTTTTTTAAGCGTTCGAGAGCTAAACTGCAAATTTACCGAAAATTCGCTACCAAAACGCACGTACTGCGTCCAGATTTTTTTCTTACAAACGCATCATATTTCGAAAAAAATGCAAAAATGCATAAACCAATTTTTTCAACGAAAATTAGCTAAAAAATTATAGACCGTTAAATCATAAACTTCACTAAACCTACGGTGAAAGCATCAACTTAACTAAACCGACAGCCAGAGAATCAGAGAAAGGGTCTATTTGAAATCAATTTTCTGTAAACATTTAAGTAAAATGAAGGGCAATGACGGTTTAATCTGCAACTTAAGGGTTTGCAGAACACTCTTCTTGCAACATTTTCGTTTTACAATCCGTATTTGTTTCAGGTTCTTTGCCTAAACATTGCCAATTTTGACGTTTAAAATTGCGAGTTTGACGTTTTGAGGAAAGCTCCAAAGTTTGTTTTTTATCTGCCTATAACTTCTTTGTCTTTAAAGCTAGAGACCTAAATGTTGGTGCAAAGTTCACCCTTTATAATACAAACACGAGTTTTAAATTTCATTGATCTTACTTTGTTATTTACGGAGATATGAATTTTTTTAGAAAGAAAACACAAAATTTCCCGGGAAAACCTGGTCCGATTTTCCTGGCTAACTAACATATTCAAGCCACTTGCAAAAGACAGGTACTTGACCGTATTTGTGAGGTTGGACAGAACGAGATCTAGAAGTTTACCATTCAAGTTTCTAATGTGTTTCAGCTCTTTTGAATTGAAAAAGCCTTCGAAGGACAAAACTGGACCTACCCTACTCGAAATCTGATTGTCGTCCAGATAAGCCACATTCATAGCCACACAAAGAATCTAAAAAACTATAATGGGAGGCATTGGGCATTAGATAAGTTAAAACAAAGAGAAGTCGTAGAAAGTAGCCTTAACACAAATAATATGTATGGGTGGTGTAATGTCTAAATCCCAATCAGAAATGTCAAAGAGGCGTGCAATTAATTGTGAGTTAATAGTCAGCAAAATACCACCTCCTCTTCCCAGGCCCGTTTGTTCACACTTTCTGCCTATATTCTAAGTACATAAAATATTAAGCACACTCGAAGAAGCCAAATCACCACAACACATTTTAAAAGACCTGAGGATCGTTTCACTAACCAAGTAAGCGTCATCAGAGGATGAATAATTCGGAATATCTTATATCCGCAACTCTATTTATCTTCTTCTGCAATTCTGCAGGTAGTCGGTCACTAGCAATTTAGGGAGATTTAGCGACACCTAAATTAACATATTTTCGTTTGGCGGAAATATCTGTATTCTTTTATTATCTCTCGGACGTGCTTTTTCCGACATTTATTTTATAAAGCAATCTCTCAGGTGATTGCTCATAGGCGGAGGAGCGAGATTCAAACTTTTAGCGAATTTTTCGCAAAACGAAAAATTCACTAATGGGGAGATCTGTATATATATATATATATATATATATATATATATATATATATATATATATATATATATATATATATATATATATATATATATATATATGTATATATATATATATATATATATATATATATATATATATATATATATATATATATATATCGTATCGACAACTCAAAAAATAATAGGCAGATTTTAATGAAATTTGATACGTACCTTCCTTTTGTAAGTGGCTTGGATAAGTTCGTTATCCAGGAAAATCAGACTAGTTTTTCCGGGAAAATTTTGGGTTTTCCTTCGGAAAATTTTTGTATCTCCGAAAATAACAGAGATATGACAGCCTTTTTTGACAGGTGCGTTTTTAATATCCAACTTATCCTACGCACCAAAATTTAGATCCCTACGTTGAGAGAAAAAAAAGTTATAGGCATTTTAAGAAAACAAATTTGGGTGCCACTGGTCATCAGAGGAGAGCACTAGAACAAAATATTTTGTGTGATTAACAAAACCAATTGAATATTACATCCAACAGTTGAGTTTTCTTGACGCAAAAACGTCAAGAAGTAGCAGAAAAATTTTTGATAATTTTTCTACTTCAAACGTCAAAGTCGCGATTTGAAACGTTGAAATTTGCAATATTCAGACAACGAATTTGGAACGAATCCAGATTATGTAGCCGATATGTCGCAAGAAGTGTGTTTTGCAAAGCCTTAAGATTCAGCTTCAACCATCATTGTCCTCCATTTTACTAAAATGTTTTCAGAAAATCCATTTCAAATAGACCCTCTTTCTGATGCTCTGGCAGTAGTTTTATCTATAGAGTTTATGGTTAATAGTCTATATTTTAGCAAATTTTCGTACAAAAAATTCGTTATCGAGAAGACTGCGGATTATGAATTTTAAAAATATGTCTTCAAATAAGCGCTAGAACACCAAAAACCCATATACGGGGTCAGTTTCAGTTTTTGTCTGTTTACACATATACAGGGTGATGCTTTTCGACGGCCAAGCTCAATATATCTGTGATTATACAACATATGACAAAAAAGTATATACGTTAATTATAGGGTATCTCGAGCTACATCTTATAAACTTATTTTGACAATCACAAGATGGCCCAAAAGTCGCTGGTGATACACACTTTCTTTTTTTTTAATAAAACACCCCCTTGTTTGATTGCATTTTTGTATTTCCCAGCGAATTATAATGCACGTTTGTAAGAAAAAAATTGATATCGTTCATCGTTTTTGAGTTATTTCAATTTCACGTTTTTGGCACACATTTCAAACACATATCACAAATTGTGAAACGGCGTTTTTATCAATAGATAGCGGAGACCCATGGGAATTACGCATTCAGAGAGCTTTTTGTTTGTATTGCTCGTCGAAAAAATCGAGCTGCCGTATACGGGCACGCTCAAATAGTGGCTGAATTTCAAAAGTTTTCGCAGAAATGTATTTAGTGTTTCTGTGGAACTTATTTTTGTAGGATTTTATATTTATATAATTAATTGTAACATAACAATTTAGTGTAACATTACTGAAGGCAATTTCTGTAAAAAAAATGGTGATTTTCTGTAAAAGAAATTTTTGCATATGTTCATTTTTTTTTTCAATTTTGGTCCCAAAGCTGTTTGTGAATAATTATATCCTGGCAGGTGTGTAAACAGCTTGAAGAGGTTCATTGGCCAGGAAAATCAGACCAGTTTTTTTCTGGAACTTTTAAAGTTTATTTTCGGAAAATGTTTGGACTTTTTGAAACAACAAAGCTATTTTAATAAAATATGGTAGATTGTTACTAATATATAGGTTATACTGCCAACCAAATATCCTTCTTTTAAAAACTAGACATATTTGCCATTATTATTATTATTACCTTTATTGCTTAAAATTATACAACATGTTTATTCAATAAGTCTAAGACTTGTGTTGAATATTAACATAATTTTATACATAGTTGCATCCAAAACTGCTTGACAACACTCCAAATTCAACAACTTTAATATTTTGACATTCCAAAAAGTTTCTTTCATGTTCCATTTCGTTCTTCTAATCTTTCACCTGATACTTCCATTTACAATTAATACTAATCACTCCATAATACTTTTCCAACTGCAAACCTTTCTCAACTACCCATATTTTTGCCGAAATTGTAAATTTTGTACGAGACCAAAAATGACATTTTTACGAAAATTCGCTACCATAACGCACTTGCTGGGTCCACCCTTTTTTTATTGCTATATATATATATATATATATATATATATATATATATATATATATATATATATATATATATATATATATATATATATATATATATATATATATATATACTCTCGAAGGCGTTTAGTTACCCTGGTTGTCTAACATTTTTTGTTAATTTTAGATTCTCCTCATTGACGTGCTGACTATTATCCCAAATATATCGGGCGACGGAATAGATAGCATTTCTAAAAAAGCCAACTTGCAGCTAACATTTTCAACAAAAGAGACTTTTAAGAACTTGCTAGATAACCCAAAAGACAAAGACCAAAACTACGACCAAAATGTCGAGAATTTCTGAAATAAGTTTTAAAGATTGTGACTTTAAATACGTCGGACAAACAAAAATATCTATTGATACTAAATTCAAAGATCATTTAGCACAATTAAGAAACGGTACTATAGATATATCTTCCGTCGCCAGACATATTTGGGATAATAATCACTACGTTAATGAGGAGAATCTAAAATTAATAAAAAAATGTTAGACAACCAGGACAACTAAACACCTTCGGGGGTACATATATATATATATATATATATATATATATATATATATATATATATATATATATATATATATATATATATAGATATATAATATATATATATATATATATATATATATATATATATATATATATTTATTTATTTATTGTGCTTGGAAATTGCACATTATAAACTGTTAGTACATCAGAGTGTACATAATGCAAAGGCCATATAAATTTCTATAAAACAAAAATGAAAACCCTTACGGAAACTAGTTTGATGAAGTTAAGTTCCGATTATTGTTTCAATAATTTAAATCATCAGACCTACAAAATTGGGGGGTCAGCTTAGCAATGGGGGGTTATAGTAGGACCACTGGTCAGTAGTAAGTACAATACTTACGGTTTACACATGGTGCAAATGGGCTCTCTGTAGATTGTGTACATATCCACATCGTTCGACATATTTTCCTTTACACTAAAACAGAAAACAAAATAATAACATTAATACAAGCATATTCTCTATTATTGTTAGTCAGTGTTATTTGGATAAGCAATGAAAGATATAAAGCCATAATTTGTTAAAATGATCAATAATTAAACTTTTGAAATTTATAACTAGCAAATTTGGAAAGTATCTCAGTTTAAATGAATTTAAAAGGGCCAAAAATCTATATGCAAATAGATTAAACTCTTAATCATGACATACCTACCAAAGAATTATGTTCTAAATCAATTACCTAAAGGTAATGAATAAACAAACATTTTGTATAATGTACCTAGATATAAATTTGTTTTTTATGTGAACAATGAACTGGAGTTTATCAAAGACAGTGTTTGTGTTGTGGGCCTCTTCAAATCAAGATTGCAGCATATAAACTTATTTAGTTTGTAAATTTATTTATGATTATGATGTTTAAGAAGTAAGGTTAAGCCAGATGTCATTTTAAGAATAACGATGTAGAATAATATTTGAACTTACCGGGTTTTTTTTCAAAGATGAATAGCTGTCAAAAATGTATTAATTAATTTCAAGAGAGGATGCTTTGATATCAAACAGGAAATAACATTTGGAGAAGAGAATTCAGACGCCAGAGGAGCGTCATTCTTGCTTCCAAAAGAATTTAAATGTTTTTTAAATATATTTTGTGTAAAGAAGACCCATGTTCTTCCTGGAACAAACAGAAGTGTTAAATGAAGTTTTAAAGCAATAAACTACAATATAAACAGTATATATATATATATATATATATATATATATATATATATATATATATATATATATATATATATATATATATATATATATATATATATATATATCAAGAATAACCACATCTAAAGATACCTACCACAACTAGCGAGGAACCAAGGTTTGAAATCTATTTTATTTTATATAAATCAGAACAAGGGGGCAAATTACTTTAACTAAAAGACAGTCAATTCTGTCAAACATCCATTATGCAAAAGCATTCATGGGAAAAATAAGATTTTTCTACATAAACAGAAATCTTAATTTACATTTCACCAAAGTGCAAAGTTAAAAACTTAGCGGGAGTCAGGATCGCAGTTCGGAAAGCCATTTTAAATATTATAATAAACATTCGAAAATCAATCAAAATTCTGTGAATAATTTTAACCATTTCACTTGTTAGTAAGAATAAGATTTATAATAACGGATCCGTTTAGGTTTAAATTTAAAAATTGTGTCAAATAAAAGTTGTTATGGAAATTTTACAGAAAACATAATTCTTTGAGAAAAAATAATGAGACCCAAAAATAAGGTTAATTGCATATTAGCAGGCTATTTCTTTTCCCCTATTTAGCAGAATCCACGACTGAGAGAAAGAAAAGGCAGTAAGTAAATTGATAATTTGATTTCAATAAATTATAAGTATCCATAAAATATTGACTGACGAGTAAGAGAGGTAGGCAACCCATAGACCCTGAAGTTATAATAAATATATATACAGATCTAAATTCAAACACCAGAGTCATAAACATTTTATTTAGCAAACAAATACATTATAAAATCTACAGTCACCCATAAACATTGTGTAAACTGTTAATATAAAAGGATTCTATT
Organism: Tillus elongatus; assembly: GCA_964006375.1. NCBI lineage: Eukaryota > Metazoa > Arthropoda > Insecta > Coleoptera > Cleridae > Tillus > Tillus elongatus. The sequence continues at coordinate 198,313,904 of OZ023263.1, forward strand.
TACATTTAAAATTACAATCAATAAAAGTAATATCCCTAAAATTTTACCAATTTAAACTACAAGAAACAAAGAGATTTACACATCTACAGGGTGATCCTTTTTTTTCTATAGATATAAATAAAAATCATTTTATACATTTAAAAAATAAAATAAATAAATAATTAATAAGCCCAAGACAAAATAATTGGCTCCCAACATTGGGGTTTCTTCTCTAATATATATATTTGAAAAATATGTAAAATAATAACAATCTAAATAAATAAAATTATACATTAATCAATATAATATATATATATATATATATATATATATATATATATATATATATATATATATATATATATATATATATATATATATATATATATATATATATATATATAGTAATAATAAAAAAATGTATGAATCTTGCTCCGCTGCCTATGAGCACCTGATAGATATCTTTATAAAATAAATGTCTGCAAAAGCACGTCCGAGAGATAATAAAAGAATACAGATATTTCCGACAAACCAAAATATGTTAATTCAGGTGCCGTTGAACCTCCCTAAATCGCTAGTGACCGACTACCTGCAGAATTGCAGAAGAAGATAAATAGAGTTGCGGATATAAGATATTCAGAATTATTCATCATCTGATGACGCTAACTTGGTTAGTGAAACGCCCGTCAGGTTTTTTTTTTGTGTTTTGGTGATTTGGGTTCTCCAAGTGTGCTGATAGCACCGATAGCTCATCACAGGTTCCAATCTTCACTTAGTGTCATAAAATATTACATGCAGTATACCTTTCGTGTAACCCTACAGTCAAAGTAAAGTTAATAATTGAATAAGTAGCAGTAAATCTACTTTCTGCGAGCAATAAGTTTCAACACCTTTTTCCCCATTGTTCTATTAATAAATGTCTGTTCACTCGTCTAGATTTGTCAGCGCTGAACCATGACCTTCCAGCAGTAATACTCAATTATTAGAATTCAATTTAGTAACATCATTGGTTGAATTTATTGGTTGAATGATTCCACACCATTCACCAACACCGCCGAAGCCTTTTCCTACCTAGCTTTCTATAACTTGTGAGAAATTGTGCTGTTTGTTTTTGCGGTACAGTAGTGACATCTTTCTAGACAAACCTGGGGTTCCGTAACAGTAGACAAAACTCAAAAATACGTGACTATTATATTATATTATTCTACACTGTTGTATTCAGGAAATGAATGAAACTAGGTGTTACTGTAATAAATGAATTATTTACAATTATATTTACCACACGTATAATTTGGACTGCGGCTCTAATAACATTTAAATTTTCCTAGAGAGCGGTAAATTATAAGGCAACAAAAAGTTTTGATTTTTTTTTTAGGATCTTTTAACGCCCGTAAACAAAGGTACTCAAATGTTGCCATGTAAGTGCGTTTTATCATTTTGTTACCGCAGAGATGTAGACATGAGAAAATCCTAACGCAGTCAGTGTGTTATGGTAGATAATTTTCATAACAATAATTTTTGTTACTAAATTGTTGGCTAAACAGGTAATAAACGTTTTAAAAATAAGATATTATGAGTAACGATGACATGGTGAATAATAAATTAAGATAAGAGAAGCATACACTTGTATTTCATAAGTTCTTAAAAGTATTTTTTTTAATGACCAAACAAGGTGTCTAAGTTAACCAATGTCGGACGCGACCAGTTTCTAAATGGATGAAATATTAGGTGGAAATATTTATCTAAAATAAAACTGCATATGGAACCGTTATTTTAGTGACTTTTTTTAATTCTCTAATGAAGAGATCCCGACTTTTGAAAAGTATGTATCACACCGATAACTCAAAAAATGATGGGCCAATTTTGATTAAATTTGGCGAATACCTTCCTTTTGCAAGTTCGTTATCCAGGAAAATCGGCCCAGGTTTTCCCGGAAAATTTTGTGTTTTCTTGCGAAAAAGAATCATATCTCCGGAAATAACAAAGCAAGGGCAACCAAATTTGGTACGCCGGTTTATATCATAATAGGTAAATTACCTCCCAAAATTTAGCTCTGTGGGTTAAAAGACCAAAAAGTTATAGTCATTTAAAGAAAAATAAACTAGGATTTTCCTCAAAACGCCAAAGTCGCGATTTGAAACGTCAAAATTAGCAATGTTTAGGCAAAGAACGTGAAACAAATACGGATTGTAAAAAGAAAATGTTCCGCAAACCCTTAAGTTTCAGCTTCAACCGTCACTGCCTTTCATTTTATTAAAATGTTTACAGAAAACTCATTTCAAATAGACCCTTTCTCTGATGCTTTGGCTGTCGGTTTAGTTAAGTTGATGCTTTCGCTGTAGGTGTAGTTAAGTTTATGGTTTAAGCGTCTATAATTTTTAGCAAATTTTCGTAGAACAAATTCGTTAATGCATTTTTTATCGAAATATCATTCATGTTTGTAAGAAAAAAATCTGGACGCAATAAGTGCGTTTTGGTAGCAGATTTTCGTTAAATCTTTCAAATTTCAATAACTCAGTCTGCTATTAACGTAAGGTTTGTTCGCTAGGAAACCAAGATTTAAGTTTATTTCTGGAAATTTTTTGTACATTTTCAAACAATAAGTAATTTTGATAAAATATAGTACATTGTTTCTACTATATAGGCTATACCGACAATCAGATTGATGCCTGCTCGTATTTGCTATTAAAATTATTATTTTTTAATCGAACACGCCTTGTTATTGCATTTTTGCATTTTCCATCGAAATATAATGCATATTTGTAAGAAAAGAAATTCGGTATGCAGCAAGTGCGTTATGGTAGAGATTGTTCATTAAATACTTCAAATTTGAAAAGCTCAATTTGTTACTAACCTATAAGGTTGACCAAGAAACCGGTTTTTTCGGGAACACTTTAAGTTTACATTCAGAAATTTTTGTACATTTTCAAACAAAAAAGTTACTTTGATTAAACACGGCCCATTGTTTCTACTATATAGGTTATACTGGTAACCAAATTTGACATATTTGGTATTAAACACAATTTTATGAAAATTCACTACCATAACGCACTTGCTGGGTCCAGACTTTTTTACATTTAATTTTATGTATTAAAGCTTTAATTTAATTCACATTTAACATACCAAATAGAGGATTCGGATATTATTTGTTTAATAGTATCCTTAACACTAGAATGTTTTATAGAAGATTTTTTTAACACATTTAAATACTTTTACTTAGTACCTCTTGCTTAATTTTGAAACGAAAAGGGACACAAATTCGCCTTAGGTCTCTACTTGTTGATTGCTGCATTGCCACAGCAAACGGTTAGCCACAAAACATATTATTTGCAGCAAAATTTCAGATTTAAATTTAAAATAAAATATTTAATAAGGGAGCAAAACGAGCTAGTTAAGGAGGTAAAAAATGGAATGGTACTCAATAATATTTCATCAAGAATTACATACAGCACAAATACACGAATTTATAGAAAAAAAATCGTTAGCCACGGAAACTGTACGTGGAAAAAGTGATATAAGGTAGCACGTTTCTTATCTTTTGTATTTTTGTATATCGTTTTTGTACTGTGCTTGACTCATATCAAATAAAAGCCAGTTATCGTCCAACATGTGTCTTGTTAAGAAATCGAATTCACTGTGAAAAATTATTTAAAAATTGAAGAATTTATGTTGGCTGATGAAAATCGGGACACATATAACACAAGATTTTGTCGCAATCAAAGTAGAAGAAAACTTAAAAAATAAGCATTCTTCTTATAGTAGTTGGTGATGATGTGTTTGAGCTGATGACTAATTTTTGTGACCCAGAAAAACCGTCAGCAAATAATTACGAACAACTAGTGATAACTGAAAAGCAGCATTTGAAGCCGAAGCTTTCAACAACTACAGAAAAACTTAAGTTTCCACAAAGGAAGCAGGGAATGTCAGAATCAGTTCCTAAATACCTAGCAGTTCTTAAAAATGTTTGTAAGAGATGGCTATAACTATGCTGCTATCAATGAGGCTGTGTTGGTACAATTGCCGGAACCCGACAGGGACCTTAGCAGCTCCAATTCTTATAGGTGTATTAGATTACTATCATGTTTGCTTAAAACATTTGAAAAAAAAAGTGCGAATGATCTGACGACCGCAACCATGAAAGAAGACAACACACACAACATTTGAAAAAGTAATAAAAGACGCCTCCAGTGTTATCTTGAACAAAATAGCTTGTGCGGCCTTCGATAACATAAATGTACACTTCCCTTAAAAAAAAATAGACCGGCTTAGGATATTTACATGTCAGCGAATATCGTTAAGATCTTTACTGTCAGAATAGTATAAATAAAAGCGAATGGGGCATATAGTCGACCACGAACCTGTTATTCGTACCTGTGACAAGGATCTGTCTTAGGCCCCTTCTTAATTAATACACAAGATTTTTGCAGCCTCTTTGAGGACTGTACAGAAGTAATACAATGAGATGACCTTTGCATATATACTAAAGAAAACTCATACAGTCTATATATTAACTAGTAAATTACATTCTGTATAAAATCAAGACGTACTTGTTCCAAAACAACTTGACCATGTCTGTCGATAAATCATCAGTAGTGACTTATATAAGACACTTATCACATACGCCATTTCTTACAATTACTGAAATAATATTTCATGCCACAAAAGCTACAAAAACTAAAGGTTGATCATTGTATCAGCTATCAAATTTTATAGGGCATACACAAAATCTATCATATACTACGGGCTCAATATTTTATGAGTCGCAGAAACACACGTGAAGCAAGTTGACTTTAATAGAAAGCGTTAAGATTATTTCATGGGCCAATACAACAACCCCGACAGACTCTTTCTTGGCTTTGGCTAAAGAGCCACTCTGAACGTGAGACGGGAATACATTTCAAGCAAATTCCCGATAAAACAAGCAGTACAAGGAAAACTAAGATCCCAACTAACACACTTTGGTCATGTAAACAAGATAACTCATATTAGCGACATAATAACTCACCACCATTACAGAAGCTTTAACGTACACATCTACAATAATAACGCCAACTATATTGTAAAATTCAAAAGTGTTTATGTTGTCATATGAAATGTTACTATGGAAATCAGTTACGGTCTTACCAGTGTATGATAGTGAATACGTCGATATTCAAACCTAGTACCGTGCAAATACCCAGAAGTTTCCAGAATCTGCTCTAGTATTTACCGATGGTTTATAAACATCAGGTTGTAATTTACTGTAATTGAATAGGCGGTGTCTTAAAACATATACAGTATTTTCTTCGGAGCTCACGCAATGGCATTTCAGGCCGAAATGTACGCCAAGACAAGGGGCTACACCAACAAGCAGATCCTCATATCCACAGACTGCAGGGCAACCCTTAAGGCTCTAAGTAGCCCACGAGTAAATTCCAGGCTGGTAAATGAATGCCGAGACAAGACGAGCGACCTGGCTGGGCAGAATGAGGTCACCCTCATCTGGGTGCCTGGTCACTCGGGACTCAAAGGCAATGAAGAAGCTGACAGTCTCGGGAAGAGAGGGTCAGCAGAACCATTTTTCGGACCAGAACCGGTCCTGGGCCTGACGAAAAGCACTGCCAGGGAATCCATTAAGTCCTAGGTCAGAAACGAATATAAGGTGTACTGGGCAAACTCTCCAGGGCTCAGACATGGAAAGTCAGTAATTGAGGAACCCAGTTGAAAGAGAGCCGTGGAGCTGCTAAATCTTAACAGAGGACGGCTCAGGAACATAACAGGACTCTTGACGGGACACATGGCCGTCAAGGAACGCCTGTGTACAATGGGGCGGTTCGATGCCATGCAGAGTCTGCGGCGAGGGGGAGAAATCAGCCCAGCACATCTTGTGCGAATGTAAAACTCTGGAGCGCAAAAGACAACACATCTACGGACAGCCTAGACCGGAGACAGAGCAATACACCCTACCAATTGCTGTGCAGACTAGTTCAAGACACAGTGATTTTGGAATGGGTGGAGTTGAAAAGACAAAGGGCATGCGCAATAAGCCAAAAGCTGCGGTGCTATTGGGGAGGCAAAGACGCGGACGAGCCCTAAGGGGGAAAATATTGTATAATTCAAAAGTGTTTATGTTCTCGTTTTTTTTTTTATTATTTCAACAACACACCACGAGGGCTCACAGCCTAAATACTATCGTACCGTGGGTGTCGACAAGGAGGAAAGAGGCAACTTATTAATTCTGGACTTAAAGGTTTGGAGGTTCGGAGGAGAAGGAAAAACCTGCGCCAGCATGGAATTCCACAAATTGGAAGTCCTCGGGACAAAAGAGCGGGCATAACAAGATTTTCTATGTCTGGTGACCTGGACAGTAAAATGGTGCATTCGCTCTGTTCCCTTGGTAGATCTGTTGGGGGCAGCAGGTGGCGGAACTATGGAAGAAAGCTCCTCTGAGCACTGCCCTTACAGATATCTATAAAAGAGAGAGAGGTCACCAACGGCACGTCGGTGGGCAAGGGATGGCAGCCTTTGGGCGAGGGTAGGGTCACCAATGAGACATATAGCTCTCTTCTGAATGGAGTCAAGGATAGGAGTGTAGAAGCGGCAGCAGCACCCCAGATGTGGGAGCAGATTTCGAGGTTTGGCCTTATTTGTGAAGTATAGAGATTAGCTGATGAAAAGTATTTGCAAGCCCGGAAGAGGAAACCTAATTTTTTAGCAGCCGCTTCTGCAATTGATGTGCCATGTTGGTTCGAATTGAGATTTCGATCCACAGAAATGCCAACAAGTGAAAAGGACTCATTACTTTGAATAACTTGGTTGTTTATTGTGATGGGTCTAGGGCTGGTGTATCTTTTATGAGAAAGAAAGTAAGACTGAGATTTGGTGGGGTTGAATTGTTATGAAATGTTACTATGGGAATCAGTTGTCGTTTTACCAATTTGTGATAGCGAATACATCGATATTCAAACATATTACCCTGTAAATACCGAGAAGTTTCCAGAATCTGCTTTAATATTTACCGATGGTTTATAAACATCAGATTCTAATTTACTGTAATAGAATAGGTATTGTCTTAAAACCTTATATTATGAGTCAGAATTTTATTTTGTGCTCGATTCACTTAGTTGTTCTTTGTTTTTATTCACAACGCGTGTTCCTGTACGAAAATGTAAAATGGAACAATGTGATGAATCAGTGAGCAATTGTAAAGCAATTCACCTCAAAATTACGGGAATTGCTGTACATACGTCAAGATAATCTTTGAATATGGTAACAGGGTTTAATAGCACATTGCTGCGCTGCACCCTCTATTAATCTGGATTAACAACATAATTTGAAGCCGCAAATTTGTTAATTAAATAATGGACTGATGGCAAGAGTGTGATGGATTAAACTAACGCGCTCTCAACCCACCAGACTGCTAAAATTAAGGCCCGTAAACATAAATTTATGCATCGCACGGCATGCAACAGATTATGCGATGTCTTGGGCTTCGTAAAGATTCTTGAGTATTGTGTTGAGGAAACGTATTTTATTATGCTGTGTTATTTTACCAACAACTTACTGTTCCCAATCTATACAAAAGTCAAAGTACCGTCATACACATTGATGTAGATGGAATCAAAGTTGAGCTGAGAAAAGATTGCCCATAATATTCATATGTAGTCACTTTACTTATAAAGGATGCCTCAGTTAACGCATTACTGCATGATGGTTTCAATTTTAATATTACCCATTCACTGTGGATTGGAAATTTGACCCTTAGTGTATATTGAGTCACATGTAGCACAAACCCATTACATTTTCCATCTACTAACAATACTGTAAGGTTTCGTTTCTTTCTATATATTTCAACAACACACCACCACGGCTTACAGCCTAAATACTATCGTACCGTAGGCGTCGACAAGGAGGAAAGATGCAACTTGTTGATTCTGGACTTGAAGGTATGGAGGTTCGGAGGAGAAGGAAAAACATGTGCCGGCAAGGAATTCCACAACTTGGAAACCTTCGGGACAAAAGAGTGGGCATGACAAGATGTTCTATCTCTAGTGACCTGGACAGTAAAATGGTGCAGTCGCTCTGTTCCACTGTTTGAGGACAGCAAGTGGAGGAACTATGGAAGAAAGCTCCTCTGAGCAGTGCCCGTGCAGATATCTATAAAAGAGAGAGAGAGGTCGCCAACGGCACGTATGTGGACAAGGGATAGCAGCTTTGGGGAGGGTAGGGTCACCAGTGAGGCGTATGGCTCTCTTATGAATGGAGTCCAGGATATCGAGTGTAGAAGGGGCAGCGGCACCCCAGATGTAGGAGCAGTATTCGAGGTTTGGCCTTATTTGTAAAGTACATAACGTATAGAGATTAGCTGGTGAAAAGTAATTGCGAGCCCGGAAGAGGAAAGCTAATTTCTTAGCAGCCGCTTCTGCAATTGATGTGGCATGTTGGTGCCAACTGAGATTTCGATCCACAGAAATGCCAACAAGTGAAAACGACTCATTACTTTGAATAACTTGGTTGTTCATTGTGATGAGTCTAGGGCTGGTGTATCTCTTATGAGATAGAAAGCAAGACAGATTTGGTGGAGTTGAAATGTACAAGATTGGTACCTCCTCGGGCGTGAAAAAATCCTTTACTATCACGTAAAGGAAAAGTCCACTACCACCTTTCATCAAGGGTTTATGTCGTAGCGTCATTCGATCAGGGATGTAAAATGAGGTGATATTTTTTTGAGGAAATTTTAGCTCTGCAAAAATGAGTGGGAAAGATAACACGTCCAGAAGCTGTTTGTACATGCAAACAATTCGATTTTTTCAAATCCATTATATTTTGTCAGAAATTTTGTGTGGCACAAAATGCCCAACGGATGTCACTTTATTTCATACTCCTTACTTTTGTTTGTTTTAGAACAATATCATGGACAGAGAAAAATTAAATGGGTGTCAAAGTGTAAAAGTTTTGCATATACCACAGGATGAAGAGGATGAAAGACTTTCGGATTTTAAAAATCAACCTGGGATATTGGCCTTCAAATCAAACGATGAAGCATCAATTAAAAATAACCGACAACCAGGTATTATTATTCTATCCAGAACTCTTAGACAAGTTGGAGCAGTACGGTTTTAGAGGCAATAGCCCAGTTTAATAAAGCTCAAACAAATATTTAACGTAAGTTTCACCAGCCACAGCTTCAAAATATTTGGACCTAAAGAAAACCCAGAATTTTTCCGAAAAAACCTGGTCGGCTTTTCCTGGCTAACGAACTTATCCAAGGCACCTCCAAAGAAGGGTACCTGCATAATTTCATCAAAATCTCCAATTATTTTTTGAGTTACCGTTGTGATATATATATATATATATATATATTTAAAGTCGTTTTAAGACATTTTTTCAAATTAAAAATCGGGAGCTCCCGATTAGTGAATTTTCGTAGATTCCTACCAAACTTCATTAATGTCGGCCGCATTTTTAGAACTAATTAAAAAAAATGCATATGAAGAAAACATAAAATCAGGTGTATGATTTAAGCAACATGACATTAAAAAATTTAATTTATAAATTAAAAATAAACTTAATAACACTAATCTGCTACAACAAAATCAATAAATCACAACAGGTGCTCAAAATATCCCCCGTTTTCTTCAAAACATACATTTAATCTTTCGCTTAAATTGAAGATTAGATTATTTAACACTTTATTTTGAAGAAGTATACATTGATTAATTATTTTGTCTCTTAATTCCTTGACCGGGCTAATTTCATTTTCATCCCTTTTGCTTTCAGATATCCCCCAAATATTAAAGTCGTGTGGATTCATGTGGGGATACTTCGGTGTCCAGTAAATTGGTGCATCTGCACAGCCCCCGATCCGTTTGTTTGGAAAATTATTACTTAACCACTGTCGCACTTTTCTACAAAGTTTGGGGTTGCGCCACCACGCATAATGGACATGTCCCTTCTAAGATGTAAGGGTACATTCTCTAATATTTGAAATATATCATTTTCTAAAAAAAAACGGACAACCTATCTCCATTTAAGGTACCAGGAAATATGTGAAACCCTATGAATTCATTTCCCAAAGTAGCTGCCCAAACATTTCTTTTAAAACCATGTTGATAGTGAGACACTAGTAACTCTAGGATTTTCTTCCGCCCAGAAATGTGATTTATGATAATTAAAAACGTCCGCCCTTGTAAATATTGCTTCGTCCGTAAATAAGATTTTATTTAAAAATTTTGGGTCAATAGCTTTCCGTTCAAGCAGTAATTCACAAAAGTCGACTCCTGATGGCCTATCCCCTAATAGTGAATGTTGCACTTGCCCAAAATTGTAAAGATGCAGTTGCTATTCTTTCAAAATTCTAATCGCACTTGCACGGGAAATATTAGTTTTTGATGCTCATCTGTGTGAACTTATTGTAGGCTTTAAAAAAACATCCTGGAGGAAATGAAGATCTACAAGCACATAAATGGCTCCAACAGTACTGTTTCTAATGTTTTAAACACCAGCAGCATGAACTTTCCTTCCATGTACAGAAACCTTATTGAATAAACTTTCAATAGTAGTGCTCTAGCTCCACATAATTAAAGTGCTTCTTTGGTACCAAGTTCAAGAATAACCCTCTTTTCACATACAGAAAATCCTGAATGAATAGACTTTTATTTGCAGAAACCTGACTGGAACTTTCAATGGTAGTGCTCCGAATGACGTGTGATCGATTCCAGCCATAGAGCAAAGATCGGTTGTTTCTTCGGTTCTCTCTCCGCGCCGTTGACATTTTCTCCGCCGGTCGTAGTTTACATGTCACTTCTGGTTGTCATGTTACTTGTCACCTTCAGTTTGAATTTCTTGAGTTAAATATCTAGAGATCCATGGGACTTCATTTTGTTCGTTTGATAAAATTAAACTAAAAAATAAGCGTGTTTTGCATTAATCCTCTGATTTCTTTAAGTCTTGTAATGTTCCTGCCTTCCTGTTTTACGCAGTTTCCGTTTGGTATCCTGAGGACAAGAGATGAAAAGGCAAACTTTGACAACATTTCGTACAGCACCTTTCTGTAATTGAGACAGGAAATTTGTAAGTATTAACCCAAATCTGGCATCTATGTCCTGCTTTTCTTTCTGAATTTCACATGTTCAGATGTTCTCGGGGAGTTCTGCTCGGCTTTGCTTTTATGTTTGTGCTTGTCTGTAGTTTTTAATGTAATTTGACTAGTTTGAATTTAACTTATTGCTTGTGACTCCATAAGAGTGTTGTTCATATTTGTGGGACCCCAGTCCCGTTTTAAGTTTTTAAATCTTAATTGTACATTTTTATAGAGATGTTTTATAACTCCTGACACTAATGTCAGTTTAAATATTGCATGGCCGTTAGGGCTAATCTGTGTTTGACATTTAGCTTTGCTGGACTTTGTATTCTTTCTGTAATTGCAGTGTTAGTCACGCGCATTGTAGACCTACCAGAAACATAGTTTCTGACAACCACGTTTTTACATTATATGTATAAACCTCTGAAGATGGCACGTTAATGTGTTGAAACGCGTAGGGTTTTGAGAATAAATAAGTTTGTCTGGTAGTAGAAGCCTTTAGTTTCCTTTAGCTATCTTGAAAAACGGTTTCCAAAACTTGTCCCTCAACTTCTACCGTTCGTGCGCTTTTAGGACGTCCTCCACCTGCGTTTGTTATTTTAAGGTAACCATCTTCTTGCAATCTCTGCTCTGTTGCCAAAACGGTTCCTCGATTCGGTAGATTTCTAGTAAGAAGTGTTTCTACATATTTTTCTTCTCACAGCTGCATGCAAATTTCTTAAACGCTCACCCAAGCTTAAAATCATATAAACTTGTTCAGCATACGTATAATTTGCAAATTTTTTAAACAAATAAATAACAAATAATAAAGTGACATCTACAATCTATCACACTATGGCAAATTGACATCCAGCTCATTTGCTTAATTCATATCATGGCCTATTTAAAAGATTTTTTAAAGCATTTTGTCATTTTAAAAGCTTTAAAAACACGTCAACATTCAACTGCAAATTACTCGAAAACGGTCAACTTTAAAACATTTTAACAAGAATACCTTTGAAAAAAATCTGGATGCAGAAAGTGCGTTATGGTAGTGAATTTTCATAGAAATGATCAGGCACTCAATATTTTTTATAACTTTTTTTGTTGTGTCATAGAAATATAGGTTTTGGTATATAGTTTCCTTTTAATAGCGTAAACTTACGCACCAAATTTGGTTACCGTAAATCTTAAGTATTTGTGTAGTTCCAAAAAAGTTTGTAAATAATAAGATGCAGTCCTTATAAACATTTGGTAACATTGTAAAAACTAAACACCACATAACTTTATGGCTAGACCCAGCTCAACGACTGCTTCTCTTTATCGGTTAATATGCCCAATCCAACAATTTCACTACTGCCACAGGAATCCTCAACTACGACCAAATAAAGTGGTGTTCTGATATCCAACAGTTTGTAAGTGCCGTCGATAAAAAGCATTTCTGGAAAATTTTCAACACGTTTCTTAATAGTTGTATCTTAAAAAAAGTTCGGAACGCAGCAAGTGCGTTTTAGTAGTGCATTTTTATGAAATGCTTCAAATTTAAATAACTCAATTTTCTATAAACTTAGAAAGTTTAATTTTGGTATGTGACAAGGTGTTTGCTAAGGCAAGACACACACCAAATTTCACTAAAATAGCTTTGTAATTTTCGGAGAAATTTTTTTTTTCCTATGAAGATTCAAAATTTGAATAACTCAATTTTCTATAAACTTAAAAAGTTAAATATTGTTACATGGTAAGGTCTCTCTGAACGCAACATATCCATTAAATAATTTTTTTTCCGAAAGTAAACTCAAAATTTCCCGGAAAATCTGCTTAAATTTTCCTGGCTATCGAACTTGTCCAAGACACTCACAGAGAGAAGGTACATGCCAAATTTTACCAAAACCGGACCATTATTTTTTGAGTTATCGGTGTAATACATATACAATATATATATATATATATATATATATATATATATATATATATATATATATATATATATATATATATATATATATATATATATATATATATATATATATATATATATATATATATGTATAAATTGAAACTGACCCCGGATATGTGTTCTAGGGGTCCTAGTACGCGCTCACTTGAAGAATTGTTTTCAAAATTCAAAAGCCGGGATCTCCTCATTAGTGAATTTTTTTAAAGAAAATTCACTAATAAATGAAACTTTGACATTTTTGATTAATGTATTAGATAAAACCACGCAGAAAAAATATGAATATTAAACCATTCCAGCCCCCTTATAAGTTACGCTACTGAATGAAATATGAAGATTTTAACAAATCGGTAATATTTCTCATAAAAAACTACGCCCTTTTGTGAAAGTTTATAAAGTAACCTGCAGTAATAATAATAATAATAATAATAATAATAATAATAATAATAATAATAATAATAATAATAATAATAATAATAATAATAATAATAATGATAATAATAATAATAAACCGTTTTATTCACTATACATTTCCTAGATTGTTTACATTGTTCTTATAAAATTTACTTTATAGTAGGGCATGCATTGAGATACCCCCTTAGTAGTTTTGAAGAAAATGACAAATAACTATTTTTGAGTGTCCTCTTCTAGGGGAACGAGCTCCTTAGGGGTGCATTTTCGGAAATAGTTCTATAGAATAAACTACACAGATTTTTTGATGTACTATAAATCCTAGAAATTTTGGCAGAGATTTTTGAAACACCTTGTCTCTCTCTCTCTCTCTCTCTCTATATATATATATATATATATATATATATATATATATATATATATATATATATATATATATATATATATATATATATATATATATATAAACAAACAAAATATGGGTACCCGGGTACATAATTCTGGCTCATTTGAACGTTTTTTTTTTTCAAAAAATTAAAGGCGTTACCTCTTAATAAGTTTTTACAGTTTTTTTTTGGTAAAAATTCGTTAAAAATAAACAATAGATGGACAGAAGATAAATTATCTGAAAAAACCAGTGAACATTTATAATCTTGTTCATGAATTCAGTTTAATGAATATGCTGTTCTTTTTTTTTATGTGTACAGTGCCTTACATTTACTGCTGGCGTCTCTCTTACTTGGTCTGCTGCAGGACAGAGTTGAAACCAGCTGCAGCAAAGCTCGGGGCGGTTATTAACTTCGGCTGGGCCTTGCAATAGATGCACATCTATCTCCTTGTATACTGAAATCTACATTCGACCACGGTAGTGCAACATAGCCACAGTGTTGCCATTTTAATATAATTCTTCACAATATCTCGTAATTTTAAAAATACCCGTATTAACTTGTCAAGTTACAAATAGTTTCTGTTGTTTGCATCAGGGGCGGCTCATCAGATGACGCAGGTGAAGCGCTGCCTTACCTATATTTTTCGGTTAAACTAAACTTTTTTATTCAAAATCCACCATAATTTTAATTTTTTCATTCTCTCAAATTCATTCGGTACAACCACATAAAAATGTCTTGTTATGTCGCGCCGCAGTTGATAATATATACGGCAGCTCAATTATTTCGACGAGTAATACAAACAAAAAGCTCTTGGAATGCGTCATTTCCATGGGGCTTCGCTATCTATTGATAAAAACGCCGTTTCATAATTTGTGATATGTGTTTGAAATATGTGCCAAAAACGTGAAAAGTTGCAAAACAATTGAAACTACTTAAAAACGATGAACGATATCAAAATGCAATAAGACGAGGGGGTGTTCTGTTCAAAAAAGAAAATGTGTATCACCGACGACTTATGGGCCAGCCTGTAATTGTCACAATAAGTTTATAAGATGCAGCTCGAGATACCCTATAATTAACGTATATACTTTTTGTCATATCTTGCATAATAACGGATATATTGAACTTTGCTGTAGAAAAGCGTCACCCTGTATATGCATAAACAGACAAGAACTTAAACTGACCCCGTATATGGATTTTTGGGATTCCAGTTCGCGCTCATTTGAAGAAATATTTTTAAAATTCATAAGTCGCTGTCTTCTCAATAACGATTCTTTTCTACGAAAATTTGCTAAAATATAGACTATTAAACCATAAACTGTACAGCTGAAACTACTGCCGAAGCATCAGAAAGAGGGTCTATTTGAAATGGATTTTCTGAAAACATTTTAGTAAAATGAAGGACAATGATGGTTGAAGCTGAATCTTACGGCCTTGTAAAACACACTTCTTACGACATCTTGTCTAATAAATCCGTATTTGTTCCAAATTCGTTGTCTGAAAATTGCAAATTTTGACGTTTCAAATCGCGACTTTGACGTTTGAAGAAGAAAAATTATCAAATTTTCAAAATATTTTTTCTGCTACTTCTTGACGTTTTTGCGTCAAGAAAACTTAACCGTTGGATGTAATATTCAATTGGTTTTGTTAATAACACAAAATATTTTCTTCTTGTGCTTTCCTATGATCACGAGTTGCACCCAATTTTTTTTTTCTTAAAATGCCTATAACTTTATTTGCTTTAAATTTAGAGATCTGAATTTTGGCACGTAGGGTATGTTCGATAGTGGAAACGTATGTGCCAAATTTGGTTGTTATATATCTGTTATTTTCGGAGATACAAAAAATTTTCGAAGGAAAATCCAAAATTTTTCCGGAAAAAATAGTCCGATTTCGTGGCTAACGAACTTATCCAAGCCACTTACAAAAGAAAGGTACGTACCAAATTCCATTAATATCGATCCATTATTTTTTGAGTTACCGATACGACATATACTTATATATATATATATATATATATATATATATATATATATATATATATATATATATATATATATATATATATATATATATATATATATATATATATATATATATATATATATATATATATATATATATATATATATGGCGCATTGAAAACGAAACAGACCGATTTGCATCCAGAGAATATTTTTTTTAATAAACGCTGAAACCGGTCAATTGAGGGGGACATGTTTTGACATAAAACTCAACTTTGTCGCATCAACTCCATACGGGTGGTGATAACAACCCTTATATTTTAAATAGGGAACATGGGTCGAGTGTTACATCGTTTAAAAGCTCTTTCTTTTCTGAATTCAGCACACAATTTATTATTTTTTTAAGTTTTATTAACTCGTTTAACAATTATTCACAGTTGAAGATGCAAAGACGCATTTCACTCATTCCGATAAGAAATGTGCTAAAAGTCAATGTTTTGTTGGTTTGTAAACAAAAAATTGACTATCAGAACATTTCTTATCGGAATGAGAGAAATGAGGTTTATTATTTCAGTTTATCGGTCGGTTTGATACTTGATAGTACTACCGAAAATTAAAATTATTTTCACAATGGGGTATTCTGTAGAAGAAAGAGTTGAAATAATTACTCTTTTTTTTTCAAAAACGATGACTGTGCCAACCGTAACGCAAATTTGTTTAATCAACGACATCCGAACAGACATGTTAACAAAAAATACATTTCGGAGTTAGTTGCAAAGTTTCGACAAAGTGGTTCAGTAGCGAACAAAAAACGGGATCCTGAACGTGAATTTCCGGTTAGAAATGAGACTACTGAGATTGAAGTTTTAGGACAAATTGCTGCAGACCCAACTTTGAGCACGAGAAAATTGGCCACTGTTTCAAACATCAAAAGAAGAACATTTCAGCGAATATTGATGCATCATAAATTTCACCCGTATAAAATTCATCTCGTACAACAACTGAATGAAGATGATTTTGATCGACGGCTGGAGTTTTGTGAAGTTATAACTGCACGAATAGCTGATAACGGGAACTTTCTGTTCAATATCTGTTTTTCGGACGAGTGTACGTTTTTATTAAACTCTACAGTCACTCATCATAATTGTCGTTATTGGGCAGATAATAATCCAAGAAATTTTCGCGAAGTCCACACTCAAACTCCACAGAAATTGAATGTCCAGACTGGCATTTCTGGAGACCGTTTAATCGGACCAATTTTTCTTGATGGTAATTTGAGTGGCGAAACGTATTTGGAGTTATTAGAAGATATCGTTTACCCTCTACTAATTGACATTGTTGAAGATGATAATCGCTATCAAGAAAATCAATTAGTGTTTTAACAAGATGGAGCTCCTCCGCATTTTCCACAACGTGTTAGGGAATTTTTGAACAGAGAGTTTCCAGGACAATAGATTGGGCGTAGAGGTGCTATTGAGCGGCCCCCTAGATCACCGGATTTAACTCCTTTAGACCTCTTTCTATTGAGCCATTTAAAGAGTAGAAATTACGCAACAGAACCGGAGTCTCTGGAATAATTACGGCGACGCATTGTTAAAGAATGCCGTCTAATAACTCCACAAATGCTCCAGAATATCAGAGTTCGTTTTTGAACAAAATTTGTACTTTGTATTCAATCTGGTGGTCAACAATTTGAACACTTACTGAACTGAATTAAACATTTTTGAACGTTTGGTTTTGTTTTTTAGTTTTTTTACGAAAAATTGACTAATTAGTGCATTTCTTATCACAATGAATGAAATGCGTTCTTGCATCTTCAACTGTGAATAGCTTTTAAACGAGTTGATAAAACCTCCAAAAAAATTAGTATGCTGAATTCAGAAAAGAAAGAGCTTTCAAATGATGTAACACTCGGCCCATGTTCCCTTTTTAAAATATAAGGGTTGTTATCACCATCCATAAGGGGTTGATGTGGCAAAGTTGAGTTTTATGTCAAAACATGTCCCCCCTCAATATTAAAATTGACGTGTTTCAGCGTTTCCTAAAAACAAATTCTCTGGACGCAAATCGGTCTGTTTCGTTTTTAATGCGCTAGCCTATATATATATATATATATATATATATATATATATATATATATATATATATATATATATATATATATATATATATATATATATATATATATATATATATATAAACACATATCTCCCCATTAGTGAATTTTTCGTTTTACTGAAAATTCGCTAATAAATTTGAATGTTGTTTAACTCTAACGTTGTGATTTCATTGCTGCTAGGAGAGATTTTTCAACGTAACAACTACTAATTGTGAATATCAAGATCCATCATTCCAGGCAGGAAAACGAGTAATAACGATTTCAATCAAGTTCAAGTATGTTCAGTGAAACGTGACGAAGGTCGAAGATTGTAGTAGCCTTATTTTATGGATTTATATGCACACATGCACTACATAAGATGCAAGTAACGGTGCCGATGTAATACAATTGCTCGATAATACCCCACTCATTACCAATTTGCGACTTGCTCTTACTGCAAATAGGAATTGCGCGCCCCGGGCAGTGTGTAATTTGCTGAGATATTGTCCATCAAGATGCCGTTGCAACTTGCTACTGCATCAACGCAAAGAAAAAAAACCCTATTCCATTTCAAACGGTCTCACTTCTTCTGATGACTATGGCTCAATTATAATAACGCCGACTTACAGCTTGTAAATTGCTCTTTCACTGCAACTGCAACAACTTTTTCCCCAGGTATCATTTGTCGAGGAGTTATTTGCCTTTGCTGCTAGATGCAAAGTAGAATGTTTTGTTGATTAAGAAATAATAACATATCATTATTTGTAATGCAAGTGCCCGTTGCATTTAAAACTCTAAAAAGGAAGGCTAAACTAAAAACACACATTAGTTGCAAGAGGAATTGTTACTTTAAGGCAACTGTACACATGATTATGACTTGAAGATGCTTGATTTCTATTTGAGCTCATCATCTCGGTATTGCATCGAGAAAAAATTCTGGACGCAGCAAGTGTGTTATGGTAGTGAATTTTCATAAAAATGTTTTTAATAACAAATATGTGTGTTTTTTTAAGAAAGCAGGCATCAAATTTGGTTACCAGTATAATCTATATATTAGAAACAATGTGCCATGTTTCATCAAAATAACTTTATTGTGTGAAAATGTACAAAATTTTCCAAAAGTAAACTTAAAGTGTTCCCGAAAAAACACGTTTCTTGGTCAACCTTATAGGTTAATAGCAATTTGAGCTGTTCAAATATGAAACATTTGATCAAAATTCGCTACCATAACGCATTTGCTGCGTCTAGAATTTCTTTTCTTACAAACATGCATTATATCTCGATGGAAAATGCAAAAATGCAATAACATAAGGCGTTTGATTAAAAAAAAAAGAAATTTGTATCACCAATGACTTATGGGCCACCTGTGATTGTAGAAATATTATTTTAAGATGTAGCTCAAGCCACCCTATAATTAATATATACAAATTTTTTTCATATCTTATATAATAACAGATATATTGAGCTTTACTGATTTTTTACGAAAATTCGACAAAAATTATATACCATTAAACGATAAACTCTATAGCTAAGGCTACTGCCAAGCATCAGAGAAAGGGTCTATTTGAAATGAATTTTCTGCAAATATTTTAGTAAAATGAAGGACAATGACGGTTGAAATTAAGACTTTAGGGTTTGTAAAACATCCTTCTTGAGACATTTTATTTCTATAGCCCGTATTAGATTCAAGTTATTTGCCTAAATGTTGCCAATTTTGACATTTTAAATCGCCACTTTGACGTTTTGAGGAAAACCCCAATTTATTTTTCTTAAAATGCCTATAACTTTTTTGTCTTTTGACTTACATAGCTAAATTTTGGTGGGTAGCTTACTTATAAGGATATAAACCAGCGTACGAAATTTGGTTGCCCTTACTTTGTTAATTCCGGAGATATAAATTTTTTTCGAAAGAAAATACAAAATTTTCCGGGAAAACCTAGGCAGATTTTCCTTCTTAACGAACTCATCCAAGCCATTTGCAAAGGGAATTTTTTCACCAAATTTAATCAAAATCGGCGCTATATTTTTTGAGTTATCGGTGTGATACATATATATATATATATATATATATATATATATATATATATATATATATATATATATATATATATATATATATACATACATATATATATATATATATATATATATATATATATATATATATATATATATATATATATATATATATATATATATATATATATATATATATATATATATATATATATATATAAACATATAAAAATTAAAACTGACCCCGGATATGTTTTCTGGGGGGCCTAATTAGCGCTCATTTGAAGAAATTTTTTCAAAATTCAAAAGTCGAGATCTCCTCATTAGTGAATTTTTTTAAGAAAATTCACTAAAAACGGTTTTTTATTTAAGGACTTCTACAATATCTGTTGAAAAATTTATTTAGTTCAAATATTTTGTGTTTACTGTATGCTAGCGTTAACTTCTTCGTTCCTTACTGACTACAGTGTGTCCCAAACTAGATGGGAATGAATTGCTATCTCCGTTATTATTAGAGAAATGGAGACAGTGAAATTAGCAATATTTTGTAGAATTTCATGCTCGTTCCAAGCATGACTTGTATTTTGCACTGCCTCTTTTCGTTTTCGTGTTATTTTAAAAAAACAAAAATTTGTCGATTTTTTTTTCTTCAATATCTAAGTAGGTGTTGATCTGACATGTCTAAGACTTGCACATTATCAGGACACTTTTTACAGAGTAATCTTTGGTTGATATTCTCAATTTTGGATTGCCATTTGTTTTTGAACTACGAGTATCAACGTTTGTTTTTTATTATGGCAGCCATATTGGATTTTTTGCTCATGTGATAGCCTGTGAAAAGTGCTTTCCAATGATGTACAACTTGCTTGAGAAGTCTTGTAATTGCAATGACAATTTTGAGAAAAACCGTTCTGAGGATAGTAGGCTATGAAATCCAATACCAGAAAACAAATGACAAAAAAAGTGTTCAAAAAGCAGAAGGCCATGGAGTCTAACAATAGACTTCTACTTCTAACATAATTTTTCGTAATGATTCACGATAAAAAAAATATAAACTTTGAGCACACCAATGAATCGGTCCATTATTACAAATGATATTTTACATTAAAACATTATCCTAAAAAATTGTTATAATTTAATTAAATATGTAAACCTAGTAAATAACTAAATTCACCAGCAGAACTCAATAAAAAGCAGATTAATAATTTACAAAGACTCCTTTGAAAATTGTTTGATTTTTAAACGTAAGTCAGCTGAAAAACAACAGAAGAAACGTTGCTCTGGATATACACTATCGCGACAATTAAGAATACTGTCATTCTTAATTATCTGAACAATTTGAGGTGTATTTAACATGTCGCTTAAAATTTTGTACTAAATAGTTTGCTTCCAGTTTATTTTAAATATTATTCAACAATATGCTCAGTAATGAAGAATATTTTGACGTGTTGGATTGTTATATTCTCTAACCGAAATACTGAGGCAGCTGCAAATTCATATCAAAACAACTACCCAGAAAAACGACAACCAAACACCAAAATATTTAGCAGGATAGTGACTAATCTATTGAACGACGCTGGCTTCCACGCAAAGAAAATACCAATGCCTAGAAATGAAGAAAGAAATAATGCCGTCTTACAGGTTTCAATCGAAAACCCTTCGCCATCTGTTCGGTTTTATGGTAAACAAATTGACGTTCAAGAAAGTGCAGTACACCGTGTATTAAAACAAAGTCATTACCATCCATACAAACCTACAATCGCACAAGGCTTAAATGTTGACGATTACCCTAAGCGACTTCAATTCTGCAGATGGTATCAAGGACAATGCCAGCTAGATGAAAATTATCATTTGAAAATAATATGGACTGATGTATCCAGATTTACAAATTGTGGTGTGTATAATCGCCATAATCGGCATTATTGGCCAAATGAAAATCCCCATCTAATGGAAGAAATACGATTGCAAGGCAGATTTAGTATTAATTTTTGGTGCGGCTTGTTAGGTAAAAAAAATTATTTGTAGATTAGACAGTTAATTAAAAAAAAACTGATGTAACTTCGTTGTTGGTCCGTTCTTTTTTGAAAACAATTTAACTGGGGAAAGATATCTTAGTCTATTGAGAAATGATATCTTACCAACAATTTAAAGAGTTCATGATAATTTAGACGAGATTTGGTATCAACAAGACGGTTGTCCAGCTCACAGTGCTAGGATCGTCAAATAATTTTTGTACCAAAATTTTAATAATCGTGTCATTTGTAAAATTGGGCCGGTTCATTGGTGTGCTCGAAGTCCTGATATAACACCCATGGATTTTTATTTTTAGGGTACTCTGAAGAATGATGTGTATAAATTCGATCCACCACAAAATATCAATGAATTATCGCGGAAGCCATAAATCATATTAACCAAAACACGCACATTGTGTTGTTTTGTTGAGTTTAAGTTTTTATTTGTTATTGCCGGGTTTCGTTATTTAACTGTTCCACATAATATTACCTAGCATTATTACCTAGTAAAGTATTGTAAATTAAATCACAATATTTTTTTGTCGTGAATCGTTACGGAAAATTATGTTAAAAGTAGACGTCTATTGCTAGAATCCTTGGCCTACTGCTTTTTGAACACCTTTTTTGTCATTTGTTTTCTGGTTTTGGATTTCATAGCCCACTATCCCCAAAACGGTTTTTCTCAAAATTGTCAGTGCAATTACAAGATTTCTCAAGCATATTGTACATCATTGGAAAGCTCTTTCATATGCTATCACATGAAAAAAAATCCAATATGGCTGCCCTAATAAAAACAAACGTTGATACCTGTAGCTCAAAAACAAATGACAATCCAAAGTTGACAATAGCACAAAAAGATTACTTTATAAAAAGTGTCCTGATAATGTACAAGTCTTAGACATGTCAGATCAACGCCTACTTAGATATTGAAGAAAAAGCAATTTTTTGTTTTTTCACTCTAACTCGAAAACGAAAAGAATCCGGGCAAAATACATGTCATCTTTGGAACGAGCATGAAATTCTACAAAACATTGCTAATTTAACTGTCTCCCTATCTCTAATAATAACGGAGATAGCAATACATTCCCATCCAGTTTGGGACACACTGTATACTGATTTTGTTTAATGACTCTAAAAAAATAATCTTATATTGGGTGTAATACAAAATATGTGGAGGAAAATATATATATATATATATATATATATATATATATATATATATATATATATATATATATATATATATATATATATATATATATATATATATATCGTATTGATAACTCAAAAAATATTGTGGCAAGTGGCTTGGACAAGTTCGTTAGCCAGGAAATTCTAACCAGTTTTTCCAGGAAAATTTTGAGTTTCCTTTCGGAAAATTTTTGTGTCTCCAAAAATAACAGAGCTATAACAAACAAATTTGACACATACGTATCTACTGTCAAAGTTACCCTACGCGGTGAAACTCAAATTTGTAAGTTGAAGGAAAAAAAAGTTATAGGCATTTTAAGAAAAAAAAAATTGGGTGTAACTGGTGATCAGAGCAAAGCGCAAGAAGAAAATATTTTGTGTGACTAACAAAACCAATTGAATATTACATACAACTTTCACTTTTTATTGACGCAAAAAAGTCAAAAAGTAGCAGAAAATATATTTTGAAAATTTTATCATTTTTCTTCTTAAAACTTCAAAGTCGCGATTTGAAACGTCAAAATTTTCAATTTTTGGACAACGAATTTGAAACAAATATGGATTATGTGGAATATTTGTCGTACTAAGTAAGTGTGTTTTACATAGCCTTAAACTTCAGCTTCAACCATCATTGTCCCATATATAACTAAAATCTTTTCAGAAAATCCATTTCAAGTAGACCCTCTTTCTGATGCTTTGGCAGTAGTTTTAGCTATAGAGTTTAAGGTGTATTAGTCTATATTTGAGCAAATTTTCGTAGAAAAAATTCGTTAGTGAGAGGACCGCGAGTTGTGAATTTTTAAAATGATTAAGGAAAAATTAATAGGCATTCACTACCAGACAACGGTTTTATTCTTAACCCTTTGGGTTGTAAATAGATAAAACAGTTGTCTGGTAGTGAATGCCTTTTAAGTTTTCGTTAATCATGTCAAACCCAGACGTTACGACCTTCAGAAATATATGAATTTTTAAAATATTCCTTTAAATGAGCGCGAACTAGAATCCCTAAAACCCATATACGGGGTCAGTTTCAGTTTTTGTCTGTTTACACATATAGAGGGTGACGCTTTTCTACGGTAAAGCTCAATATATCCGTTATTATACAAGATATGAGAAAAAAGTTATATACGTTAATTATAGGGTATCTCGAGCTGCATCTTATAAACCTATTTTGATAATCACAGGGTGGTCCATAAGTCGTTGATGATACACACTTTCTTTTTTTCAATAGAACACCCCCTTATCTTATTGCATTTTTGTGTTTTCCATCGAATTATAATGCATGTTTGTGGGAAAAAAATTGAGATCATTCATCGTTTTTGGGTTATTTGAATTGTTTGGCAACTTTTCACGTTTTTGGCACATATTCCAAACACATCACAAATTGTGATACAGTGTTTTCATCAATAGATAGCAGAGCCCCATGGAAATGACGCATTCAGAGAGCTTTTTGTTTGTATTACTCGTCGAGAAAATCGAGCTGTCGTATACAGGAACTCTCAACCAGTGGCTGAATTATAAAAGTTTTCGCAAAAATGTTTTTAGTGTTTCTGTAGAAAATATAATTTAGTGTAACATTACTTAAGGCAATTTATGTTAAAAAAAAGGTGATTTTTTGTAAAAAACATTTTTGCAAATTTTCTATTTTTTTTTTCAATTTTGGTCCTAAAGCTGTTTGTGAATTATTTATCTTGGCAGGTGTGTAAATAGCTTAAAGAGGTTCGTTGGCCAGTCAGACCAGTTTTTTCTGGAATTTTTTAAGTTAATTTTCGGAAAATGTTTGTACTTTTTAAAACAACAAAGCTATTTTAATGAAATATGGTACACTGTTAATACTCTATAGGTTATACTGAGAACCAAATGTCCTTCTTTTAAAAACAAGACATATTGGCCATTAAAAACATTTTTTTGGCAAAGACATATTTGTCATTTTTTTAATGACAAATATGTCTTGTATAGAAGGGCATTTCTTTTATCTCAACAACACACTACGAGGACTTACAGCCTAAATACTATAATACCGTGGGTGTCGACAAGGAGAAAGAGGCAACTTGTTAATTCTAGACTTGGAGGTTTGGAGGTTCGGAGCAGAAGGAAAAATATGTGCCGGCAAGGAATTCCACAACTTGGAAGTCCTCGGGACAAAATAGCGGGCATAACAAGATGTTCTATGTCTGGTGACCTGGACAGTAAAAGGGTGCATTCGCTCTGTTTCCCTGGTAGATCTGTTGGGGGCAGCAGGTGGATAAACCATGGAAAAAAGCTCCTCTGAGCAGTGCCCGTGCCGATAACTATAAAGAGAAAAAATATGGCAGCGTTTGGGTGAGGGTAGGGTCACCAATGAGTCGTATAGCTCTCTTCTGAATGGAGTCCAGGATAGCGAGTGTAGAAGCGGCAGCAGCACCCCAGATTTGGCAGCAGTATTCGAGGTTTGGCCTTATTTGCGAAGTACATAAGGTATAGAGATTAGCTGGTGAAAAGTATTTGCGAGCCCGGAAGAGGAAACCTAATTTCTTAGTAGCTGCTTCTGCAATTGATGTGACATGTTGGTGCCAATTGATATTTCGATGGACAGAAATGCCAACAAGTGAAAATGACTCATTACTTTGAATAACTTGGTTGTTCATTGTGCTGGGTCTAGGGCTCGCGTATCTTTTATGAGAAAGAAAGCAAGACTGAGATTTGGTGGGGTTGAATTGTACAAGATTTCTACTTCCCCAGTCTAATATTTTTTGGAGATCCACGGAGACTGAACCCTCCATGAGTCTGCGATCCTTATCTAATTGGGCCAAAAGACATGCTTAGAATATTGTATATTTCAGTGGAGGGTGCTGTCGTGCGCGTAACTGTGAACTGGGTTGTATGTGCTAAAGAGGAGGTCATTGATGTGGAGAAGAAACAAAGTAGGGGCTAAAGCTGAACTTTGAGGAACTCCTGCATTAATTGGATATAGTTTAGAGGAATGGCCATCCGCGACAACAGAAATGGTCCGGTTGGAGAGGAAGTTTTCTGTCCAGGTACAGAGTTTTGGTGGTAGGCCATAGCCCGGCAGTTTATTAAGCAGCGCTGCGTGCCAGACCTGGTCGAATGCTTTGGATATGTCTAGAGCAGGATTCTGGGATTCACCGTGTAGTTCCATTGACTTGTTCCAAGAATGGGTGACAAAGGAAAGGAGGTCGGCAGTTGATCTGCGCTGACGGAATCCATGCTGCCTGTCGTGGATTAGGCTGCGTTTTTCAAGGAATTTTAGTAATTCTGTGTATATATACTTTTCCATCACTTTATATGATGATAGATGACTGAAAGGAGAGAGATAGGCCTGTAGTTGCTAGGAAGCGCTTTGGATCATTTCTTGGGGACGGATTGTACTCGAGCAGTTTTCCAGTTACTAGATAATATATCTGTATTGTAAGATGTCTGAAACAGACGAGTCAGGACAGGAGCCATTTATGGTACACATTTTTTGAGAACAATTGCTGGGATCTCGTCAAGGCCAGAGGTTTTCCTGGTATTAAGAGAAGAGAGCATCTTTCGTGCCTTTTTAGTTTTGAAAATTATATGCGTCCTTTTATGCGCGACATTGGGACTTTCCGTGGTTGAACATTTCGAGGTGGGTTGAGAGTAGAATTGCCGGCGAACAACAAGGCAAAAAGTTCAGCCTTGCCGAGGGCGGTAAAAACAATTTCGTTCGCTGAGACAAGAGGTGGGAACGTGCTCTTGCAGAAATTATTCACAATAGATTTAGCAAGAGTCCAGAAGGGTTTGCTGCCCTTGGAGCTTAAGAGGACTTTGTTTTTGATGTGGGTATTAAATGAGTTTTTTGCCTCAGAAATAATGCCGACAAAGCGCTTTCTTGCGTCGTTAAATGCTTGATGGTGTTCTTGACTGGGATATTGTAGAAGCGTTTTGTGAGCTTTGACATTTTCAAGTCTCGCCTTGTCACAAGATTTAGAGAACCAGGGCTTTTGAGTGGCTGAAGAGGTTTTCTGTGTACGTGGAATAAATAATTATATGCCAGCTTGGATAATTTCGGTGACGTTTTGTGAGATATCAGAGGGGCCAGGATGAGAGAAGCAGACAGACGCCCATGGAAATGAGGAAAAGTAATCTCGCATTTCGTCCGAGTTCGCGGAGTTGTAGTGCCAAACGATACGTGGATGTGAGGACTGTGTGACCTCGGGTTGCAATGCTCAGGAAGCGGTGACCATACCATGGTTGGAGCGGCCGAGGGGGAGCGGTCACTGATACCTTCTAGCATTCAGGATTTGTAGTAAGAAGGCGATATGAGGGATTTGAGCTGTGTGTTGGGATGCGAGGAAAGTAAGTAGGTTGCTGAGCCGCTGCTCTCCCTTGTGGATCCGTTTTTGAAGATCCTAGCCATTCCTTATTATGGATATTGTGAAGTCACCAAGAATAGTGACCTCGGAGGAAGGATATTCAGCAATCAGAAGGTGACCAATAAATGCAACAGATGAATTTAGTTGCAGCCATGAGAGAGAGTTTTATCCAAAGTATATCTTTTCTTCCAGCTTCTAAACTGGGGAGTCTGGTGCAGGGTAGATTGCTACGGACGTATGCGCACACGCCTCCATGCAATCCAGAGGAAGTAAGGAGCTCATACCCCGAGAAATTAAGCTGATTAGTGGATGTTTTGGCACTGATTTGGGTTTCGATGAGGAAGCGGAGTTGGAGCCTATTAGCCTGAAAGAAATGCTGGACGGAGTTTAGATTGGAATTTAGGCCACATATATTGGAGAATGATATGTTAAATCTTGATTCTGGCGCCCCCTGTACACCTCTCTCCCGGAGATCCGAATAGAGGGGTATTTTATCTCTGGAATGTTTTGCACAAGGAGGAGCCATCATCATTTTTGCTTATAAGGGAAACCGACTCATACACCATAACCGGAAACGTCCGTTGGGACTTCACCGGCCCCTTCATGCATGGGATGGTACCTCCTCGGGCGTGAAAAACATTTACTATCACGTAAAGGAAAATTCCACTACCACCTGCAAAGAGAAGGAGCGAGACATTAGTAGACCATCAGCCCTGGGCGTTATTCCCATTTCCGACAGTCACGCCAGGGGTGTCACGTGGAGCCAGCCTCTAGGAGTCCAGTAGCTAACTCACGCGTCGATCAATCAAGAGAACGACCCGCACACGACCAGGCTAAGGGACCACACCCTACTAAAATTCGCTACCATAACGCACTTGCTGCGTCCAGACTTTCTATCTCTTTACATATATACAAGGTCACGCTTTCCTAAGGCAAAGCTCAATATTATGTTTATTATACAAGATACGAGAAACAATTGTATACGTTAAGTGTAGAGTATCTAGCTGCATCTTATAAAAATTATTTAGAAAATCACAGGTGGCCCATAAATCGTTGGCGATAAAAATTTTCTTTTTTAAAATCGAACACCCCTTATATTATTGATTTTTTGCATTTTCCATCGAATTGTAATGCATGCTTGTTTTCGAGTTATTTCAATTGTTTGGCAACTTTTCACATTTTTTGCATATATTAAAAATTGTGATGCGGCGTTTTTACCACTAAAAATTTGAGTCTAATGCACATGACACGTTCAGAAAGTTTTGGTTTATATTATTTTACGAAAAAATCGAGATCCCGTGTACAGGGCGCTCTCAAATAGTGACTGAATTTTTAAAAATCAAACTTGCGTACCTCAAATGTTTCCAATAGAACAGTCTGTATTGTATGCTTCAGAAGTGAAGGGCATAATAATAAATATTTAATAAGTTATTTAAAAAATTGTTTCGGATTTTCGTGAAAATTTGTAAATTTTCATGGATTTGGAGTTTTTTCGAAAAGCTAAGTTGATAAAATATTTGTATATAAAACATTGTTTCTACTGGATAGGATATTCTGGTAACCAAATTTGATGCATGCTTTCATAAAAAAAAAACGTATTTGCTATTAAAAATATTTAAATGAAAATTCACTACCATAACGCACTTGCAATTCACACTTTTTATACCTTGGCAGGTGTTAATGGCTTGGATAAGCTTTGTTTAGCTTCATTTCTGTATCTGCCGCTATAAAGACTATCCTACCAAATTTGATGTCCTTCAATCCAGAAGAATTGCCTGATTTCAAACAAAAAGGTTTTAATAAAAATTTGCGACCATAACGTACCTACTGCGGCCAGAATTTTTTAGTCGAAATTGTATGTGTTCAAGTCTTAAAAGATAAATAAGCGTAGAGTCGTGATATTGTGTAAAAACTGAATAAAGTTACCTTCGACGAGAAACATATTATGGTAAATATCCTAGTTAATAAGTTTTGTGGTAAAAAAATATATTTCGGGACGCAGCAACTGCGTTATGGTAGCTAATTTTCTTTAAAATATTTTTAATAGCAAATGTCTTTCTTTGATGAAAGCAGGCATCAAACTTGGTTGCCCATATAGTAGAAACAATGTGCCATATTTCATCAAAATAACTTTATTGTTTGAAAATATATAAACATTTTGAAAAGCCTGGATGCAGCAAGTGTGTTATGGAAGTGAATTTCCATTAAAATGTTTTTAATAGCAAATGCGAGCAGGCATCAATCTGATTACCGGTATAGCCTATGTAGTAGAAACAATATACAATATTTTATCAAAATTACTTATGGTTTGAAAAAATACAATGGGGGGTGATGTTCTGCTTCATCGTCGGGATTTTCCTTCCCCCTCGTGTGCATACAACCACCCTCGCTGCATAAACCACAAGAAAAATGTCTTGTTCCTACCCGCCAAGGATGTTACGGCATCTGGGGTAGGCAGGGTTTAGGGGGATGTGGCTTCAAGATGTGAAAAAGACAGCTTTTAAGCTCGTCTTAGTCGCATTTTCTGCTCATATTTCCTTTTTACTACCTACCCCGCCCAGCACCCCTACTCACTCCTGGTCCGGTAACTTCCTTGGGGGGTGTGAACAAGAAATGTTTCTTGGGGTTTGTGGAACCAGGGGAGCCCTAGGCAGGTTTCTGGAAACAGTTTTTTGAAAGCGTTCGGGAGCTAAACTGTAAATTTACCGAAAATTCGCTACCAAAAGGCACTTACTGCGTCCAGATTTTTTCTTACAAACGCATCATATATCGATAAAAAATGCAACAATGCTTTAACGAATTTGTTCTACGAAAATTAGCTTTAAAAAAATTATAGACGGTTAACGCATAAACTTCACCAAACATACAGCGAAAGCATCAACTTAACTAAACCGACAGCCAAAGCATCAGAGAAAGGGTCTATTTGAAATGAATATTCTGTAAACATTTTAGTAAAAGCAAGGGGAATGACGGTTGAATCTGAAAGTTAAGGGTATGCAGAACACTCTTCTTGCAACATTTTCTTTTCACAATCGGTATTTCTTTCACGAAATTTGCCTAAACATTACCAATTTTGACGTTTAAAATTGAGAGTTTGACGTTTTGAGGAAAACTTCAAAATTTGTTTCTTTAACTGCCCATAACTTCTTTGTCTTTAAAGATAAAAAGCTAAATTTTGGTACAGAGTTCAACCTTTATAGTACAAACAAGCACCAAATTTGGTTGCCCTTACTTTGTTTACGGAGATATGAATTTTTTTAGAAAGGAAACACAAAATTTTCCGAGAAAACCTGGTCTGATTTTCCTGGATAACAAACTTATCTAAGCCACTTGCAAAAGGAAGGTACTCATTAAATTTGATCAAGATTGGTCTATTATTTTTTGAGTTATCGGTCCTATATATATATATATATATATATATATATATATATATATATATATATATATATATATATATATATATATATATATATATATATATATATATATATATATATATATAT
The DNA here is from genome assembly GCA_964006375.1 of Tillus elongatus. Taxonomy (NCBI): domain Eukaryota; kingdom Metazoa; phylum Arthropoda; class Insecta; order Coleoptera; family Cleridae; genus Tillus; species Tillus elongatus. The sequence goes on from OZ023263.1 coordinate 198,344,799, forward strand.
ATATATATATATATATATATATATATATATATATATATATACAGATCTCCTCATTAGCGAATTAAAAAAAAATCGCTAATAGTTGATTTTTAGTCAACCTTGAAAGTTTTATTTTGAAATATATGTTCGTTCAGTTCAATAGTGAAATCACTGGAGACGACAAAATTGAAATCGAAAGAACGCTAAATTTAAACTGATGTCCTATCATGTGCGACGTAGATGAACTTTGAACTATAACAAAATGGTGGCTTTTTTAAAGCTTAATCTACAATTTGTTGGATAGGTCAAGATGTGGCAAAAATGCGAATAAAAATAGAGATCCGTAGTTTTTATACCGAATGGAAGTGAGATGTGAAGGTTGTTAATAAATTACCTAAATATTACTTTATTTATTTTTTGATAGCCTTAGCCTTAGCTTATATCATTTAAACAAACTTATTAATATTTGGTAATTATTTATAATTATGCAATAACTTTTTTTATATCTGACTATAATTGCGACACCATAAATAATAAACTCATTAGTTTAATTTGCTATTTAGATAGCTTTTTTATTTATTATATTCAGTATTATAACTTGGCTGGAAAATAAACGAAGTGAACATAAAAAATCTGTGCGCAGCAAGTGCGTTATGGTAGTGAATTTTCATAAAAATGTTTTTAATAGCAAAGATGTGTGTTTTTTTTTTTAAAGAAAGCAGACATCAAATTTGGTTACCAGTATAACCTAAATAGTAAAAACAATGTGCCATGTCTTATCAAAATAACTTTATTGTTTGAAAATGTACAAAAATTTCCGAAAGTAAACTTAAAGAATTCCCGAAAAAACTGGATTCTTGGTCAACCTTATAGGTTAATAGCAAATTGAGCTATTCAAATTCGCTACCATTACGCACTTGCTGCGTCCAGAATTTCGTTTTTTACAAACCTACATTATATTTCGATGAAAAATGCAAAAATCCAATAAGGCGTGTTCGATTAAAAAAAAGAGAATTTGTATCACCAACGACTTATGGGCCACCTGTGATTGTAGAATTTTTCTTTAAGATGTACCTCAAGACACCCTATAATTAATGTATACAGTTTTTTTTTTTTGTATCTTGTAACGGATATATTGAACTTTACTGATTTGTTACGAAAATTCGACAAAAATGATATACTATTAAACGATAAACTCTATAGCTAAGGCTACTGCCAAAGCATCAGAGAAAGGGTCTATTTGAAATGAATTTTCTAGAAATATTTTAGTAAAATGGAGTGACAGTTAAATCTAAGACTTCAGGCTTTGTAAAACATTATTCTTGAGACATTTTCTTTCCATAGCTCCTATTAGTTTCAGGTTCTTTGCCTACATATTGCCAATTTTAACGTTTTAAAACGCGACTTTGACGTTTTGAAGAAAACCCCAATTAATTTTTCTTTAAATGCTCAAAACTTTTTTATCTTTTAACATAGGGAGCTAAATTTTGGTCGGTAGTTTAATTATAATGATATAAACCCGCGTACCAAATTTTTCCCTTACTTTGTTATTTACGGAGATATGAATTTTTTAAGAAATGAAACACAAAATTTTCCGGGAAAACCGGGGCCGATTTTCCTGGCTAACGAACTTATCCAAGTCACTTGCAAAAGGAAGGCACTCACCAAATTTGATCAAGATCGGCCCATTATTTTTTGAGTTATTGGTGCGATACATATATATATATATATATATATATATATATATATATATATATATATATATATATATATATATATATATATATATATATATATATATATATATATATATATATATATATATATATATATATATATATATATATATATATATATATATATATATATATACATATATATATATATAAAAATTCAAACTGACCCTGGATATGTGTTATAGGGGGCCTAATTAGCGCTCATTTGAAGAATTTTTTTTAACGTCAAAAGTCGGGATCTTCTCATTAGTGAATATTTCTAAAGAAAATTCACTAAAAAGTCTGGACGAAGCAAGTGCGTTACGGTATCGAATTTTCATAGAAATGGTACCTGTTTTTTTTTTAAGAAAGACTTCACATTGAGTAGACAGTATGACCTTTATAGTAGAACCCGTGTACCATATTTTATGAAATTAACTTTGCTGTTTGAAAAAGTGCAAAATTTTCTTGAACACAAACTTAAAACTCTCCCGAAAAAACTGGCCAACAAACCCATCCAATCAATTAACACAAAATTAACACATGCCAAGATATAATTATTTACTAAAGGCATTTTGATAGAAACAAAATATGTCAAGTTCGTAATTTTTTACAAAGATTGGCTAAGTAAACTTACATAAACTTTCTCTACAAATATTTTTAGGAAAAAATTTAAAAAATTCAAACGAATTCCCTAACCAATTTTGTTTTCACGAAAACTCAAAAACAATATTTTCACGTTAATTCGCAAACATTTCGTTCACAATAACCTATCAAACATTAATTATGAACTAAGTACTGACATTTCACAAAATCTTGACAAAAATTATTTCTGCCCTGACTGACTAAATATTTTTTATACGGTAATTTGCTGAAAAGAACGCATAACATTCAAATTATATACCTAATCTGTAATTCAAATTGAAAAGGAAATCTAAAGTTATTGTCTTAATTTGTCACGGAAATTTGAACGACCGGAAGTAAAGAAAAATGTAAGCAGAAAAATAGTGATATTTTTATGGTACAAGCTGTCAGAAATAGGAACGTTTTTTAAGTCTGTCACTTTGAAGTTTCATTTGACATTTGTGAAAACAATGTATCAACTACTTATATATTATGAAAATGTAAACATAGATAATCCTATCAAATTTATTATTTCTTGTAGGTTTTGTGCCAAAGTTAATTTAGATAGAATATTTTTCTTCGAAAATTCGCTGAATAATCACAAAACCTGGTAGTTTTTTCTTAAATTTATTTTAATGGCGGTGTCATCTCAGGCGATTAGCACAATTTCCCGATCTTTATTTTATTCATTGTACAGTTTTCCAAACATAGTCAACTATTCGTTGGCCCGCTCAAGAATCGAACCCGGGGTCTCTCCCTCTGCAGGCTGGCACCTATCAACCTGCAGCATGAGGGGATTATTACAATTTAATAAAAAACTGAAACAAAATGTAAAACTGATCCATACATGAATCATGATATGCGATTATAAATGTAAATATTTCCAAAACTATAGTCTTTAGGAACAGGGACTGTTCTAAAAAAAATGGAGCAAGGGGCATGGTTTCAAAATTTGATGATTTTTCTTCTAAAAACGCCAAACTTGAAATTTAGAACCTCAAAATTAGTGATTTTTAAACAAAACATTCTAATATGAATCGGGGTTTTGGCCATAAACATTGCGAGAAGTGTGCTTAACATGGCATTGCATTACTTTTTCAATGGCTGTTGTTCTTCATTTGGCTAAAATATTGGCAGAAAATTTATATGAAATAGACCCATTCTGTGGTTTCATAGCAGCAGATTTAAATTATAGATAGAGTTTGTGCTTTGAAAGTGTTATAATTTCCTATTTAATTTTTTTTTTCTGAAACAATTCCGTTCTTGGGTCAACAATTGGATAAATAGACAGCTAGTAGTAATAGTTTGAATGCAGCAAGTGCTTTATGGTAGCACATTTTAATAATTTGTTCCAAATTTTAACATTAATTTTTTTCCAGATTCAAAGAATCCAACTCTAAAATTTAACAAAAACTTTATAAAGCCAACATGTGTACGGAATTTCATCGAACCAAATTTCTTGTTTTCGGATATACATTTTTTTACTTTTCGAGGACTTTTCGTATTTGGAAAATTTTCATGGAAATTCGCTACTATAACGCACTTGCTGCGAGCATACTTTTAGCAAATTTTTTGTAAAACAAAAAATTCACTATTGAGGAGATCTGTGTTTATATATATATCCCATATACAGGTACTGTCAAATAGTCGCTGAATTTGTGAAAAATTCGCAGAAATGTTTTTAGTGTTTCCGTAGAAATTAATTTTTGTAAGATTTTTGTGATATGTTTGTAATTAATAATGAATGTTTAGTGACTTTTGTAAAAAAAAGTAGTCGAATTTTTGTTAAAAATGTAATTCAGTGTAACAGTACTGAAGGCAATTTCTGTAAAAAAAAAGGTGTTGTTTTTTTCAATTTTGGTCCTAAAGCTGTTGGTGAATAAATTACATATTGGTAAGTGTGTAAATAACTTGGAAAGATTCGTTGGCCAGGAAAATCTGACTAGTTTTCTCTGGAACTTTTAAAGTTTATTGTTGAACAATGTTTGTACTTTTTGAAACAACAGAGCTATTTTAATGAAAATGGTCTATTGTTACTACTATAGAGGTTATACTGCCAACCAAATGGAATTATTTATTCCACGTACACAGAAAACCTCTGCAGCCACTCAAAAGCCCTGGTTCTCTAAATCCTGTGACAAGGTCAGGCTTGAAAAGGTCAAAGCTCACAAAAAGCTTCTACACAATCCCAGTCAAGAAAACCGTCAAGCACTTAACGACGCAAGAAACCGCTATGTTCGCATTCTTTCTGAGGAGAAACACTCGTTTAATAACCACATCAAAAACAAGGTCCTCTTAAGTTCCAGCGGCAGCAAACGCTTCTGGACTCTTGCTAAATCTATTGGTACTAATTTCTGCAAGAGCACGTTCCCATCTCTTGTCTCGGGGATGAAATTGTTTCTACCGCCCTGGGCAAGGCTGTACTTTTTGCCTCGTTGTTCGCCGGCAATTCTACTCCCAATCCACCTCCAAATGTTCAACCACCAACAGTCCCCAATGTCGCACATAAAATGACGGATATCACTTTCAAAACTAAAAAGGTACAAAAGATGCTCTCTTCTCTTAATACCAGGAAAGCCTCTGGCCTTGACGAGATCCCAGCGATTGTTTTAAAAAAATGCGCACCAGAACTTGCTCCTGTCCTGACTCGTCTGTTTCAGCTTGTCCTGACTCGTTTGTTTCAGCTTGTCCTGACTCGTCTGTTTCAGACATCTTACAATATAGACATATTCCCTAGTAACTGGAAAACTGCTTGAGTACAACCCGTCCCCAAGAAAGGATCCAAAGCGCTTCCTAGCAACTACAGGCCTATTTCTCTCCTTTCAGTCGTCTCTGAAGTGATGGAAAAGTATATAAAAACCGAATTACTAAAATTACTTGAAAAACACAGTCTAATTCACAACAGGTAGTATGGATTCCGTCAGCGCAGATGAACTGCCGACCTCCCTTCCTTTGTCACCCATTCTTGGAACAAATCTATGGAACTACCGGCCTATGGCCTACCATCAAAATCTGTATGTAGACAGCAAATTTTCTCTACAAACGAAGCATTTCTGTTGTCGTGGATGGCCATTCCTCTAAGCTGTATCCAATTAATGCAGGAGTTCCACAAGGTTCAGCTTTAGCCCCTACTTTGTTTCTTCTCCACATAAATGACCTCCTCTCTAGCACATCCAATCCAGTTCACAGTTACGCGGACGACAGCACCCTCCACTCAAACATACAATATTTTAAGCCTGTATCTTTAGCCCAATTAGATGAGGATCGCAGACTCATGGAGGGTTCTGTCTCCATGAAAGTCCAAAAAATATTAGACTGGGGAAGTAGAAATCTTGTACAATTCAACCCCACCAAATCACAGTCTTGCTTTCTTTCTCATAAGAGATACACCAGCCCTAGACCCATCACAATAAACAACCAAGTTCAAAGTAATGAGTCCTTTTCACTTGTTGGCATTTCTGTAGATCGAAATCTCAATTGGCGCCAACATGTCACATCAATTGCAGAAGCGGCTGCTAAGAAATTAGCTTTCCTCTTCTGGGTACTTTTTACCAGCTAATCTCTATACCTTATATACTTAACAAATAAGACCAAACCTCGAATATTGCCCCAACATCTGAGGTGCTGCTGCCGCTTCTACACTCGTTATCCTGGACTCCATTCAGAGGAGAGCTATACGTCTCATCGGTGATTATAGCCTCACCCAAAGGCCCACCGACGTGCCGTTCGTGACTTCTCTCTCTCTCTCTCTCTCTCTTTTATATATATATCTGCACAGGCACTGCTCAGAGGAGTTTTCTTCCATAGTTCCTCCACCTGCTGCCCCCAGCAGATCTACCAGGGGAACAGAGCGAATGCACTCTTTTACTGTCCAGGTCACCAAACATAGAACATCTTGTTATGCCCGCTCTTTTGTCTCGAGGACTTCCAAGTTATGGAATTCCTTGCCGGCACATGTTTTTCCTTCTTCCCCGAACCTCCAAACCTTCAAGTCCAGAATTAACAAGTTTCCTCTTTCCTCCGTCTCGACACCCACGGTGCGATAGTATTTAGGCTGTAAGCCCTCGTGGTGTGTTGTTGAAAAAAATGCCCTTCTTTTAAAAACAAGACATTTGTCATTAAAATATTTTTTTTCAATAATTGGCTACCACAACGCACTTGCTGCGTCTAGACTTTTTTATTTAGAGAAAAGGTACTGTTACATAAAAACAAACCATTATATAGACAAAAACAACACTATTTGTCTATAAAAGAAAACAAAAACAAGTTAACTTATTTGTCACGTCTGGCTTTTGTGTATAATAAATCTGTGATCATTTCCATTTATAAAACGTTATTGTTAGTCCAATAGTTTCTTAGTTGGATAGGTCAGGGTTGTACAAAAAGAGCAAATCAAATTAAAGCCTGAACGACGTAGTAGATAGACAGAATTATTTATTATCTTTTGTACGATGTTCTTTTATTCTTTTAAATGTCTGTATCACCTCAACTGTCAGATCATCCGGAATTAATGCTTAATTATTGCTAAATTACTTTACATAACTGGCGACTGCATCTTTGATATTTACACATATTTTTGTTTTATGGTGAAAAGATAATAAGTACTACATTGTATGTAGCGATAAAATAAAATGTATATACAGGCTGGTCCGAAGGTAATGGTACACAGAGTAGCACTACATTATTTGCATCAAAATAGGTACACTCTCGATTATTCGTGTGCTTATCTGGTTTGCGGATTTCCGTGCTGAGAAATTGATCTAAATTGAGAACTGAAATTTCATTTTTTTTCGTATAATAAATATCGCTAATAAAAACCAACAACCAACTAAGAACGGGTCTGCCTATTATAATTAACTACATTTCAAAAATCCTGAGTAAAATAAAACTCTAAAATTCGTCTGTAGTCTGTAGTGTAGTAGTATGTATGTAGAAGCAGAATGAACTGTCACAGATTGCTTATTCTGTAGTGAAGAATTCGAATTAATCTCCGAACGTGCCACTACAATAGGAACGCTGAGGATGATCTATATCCGGGAGTTATTATGTAGGCTCATAAATTTTCATTGTCCCTATCTTTTCACACATGACCTCATTCGAGATTGCATGAACGGCACGACAGGAAGGGAAACGATAACGGCACGATAACGGCTCCTAGGAAAAACACCGTTATTAAACAATATATATATATATATATATATATATATATATATATATATATATATATATATATATATATATATATTGGAATGTTTCACTACACTGTAATCACTTAAATATACACTTTTATTTGTTTGCTGTACTTTCTGTGATTTTCTATTTGTTTACGTGGACTGCAACACGGATAATTGATGAACACGAATAATACAAACATAATATATATATATATATATATATATATATATATATATATATATATATATATATATATATATATTATGTTAAGTAGTTTATTATTAATTTTTAATCCCTTAGTAAAGTTCATTGACCTAAAATTGACTGTTCAGTTTATCAGTAAAATCGTGTACTGTGCATATGTTAGTGTCAAACACTGCGAAAATATCGTGCACTTAACTCTAGTAATTTTCTAAACCCATTTCAAATAAGTAACGTATAAAAATTTTTCTCGTATCTTATATACGATATAACAATTATATTGAGCTTTAGCGTAGAAACGTGTCACTCTGTATATATGTACACAGAAAGTAACCCCGGTTATGAATTATAGGGGGCCTAGTTTGTGCTTATTTGAAGAAATCTTTTTAGAGTTCAAAAGCTGCGGTCTCCTCATTCACGAATTTTTTCTACAAAAATTTGCTAAAAATTATAGACCGTTAAACCATAAAATTAACTAAAACTACTGCCAAAGCATCAGAGAAAGTGTCTATTTGAAATGAATTTTCTGGAAATATTTTATTAAAATGAAGAGCAATGATGGTTGTAGCTGAAACTTAAGGGTTTGCCGATTTTGACGTTTAAAATCGCGACTTTTTACGTTTTGAGGAACCACAATTTTTTTCTTTAAATGCCTCTAACCTTTTTGTCTTTAAACTCACAGACCTAGATTTTGGTAAATGGTTCACCCTTTATATATATATATATATATATATATATATATATATATATATATATATATATATATATATATATATATATATATATATATATATATATATATATATATATATATATATATACAAAATTGAAACAGGCCCTGGGTATTTGTTCTAGGGCGCTCATTTTAAGACATTTTTTCTAAATTTAAAAGTCAGGATCTCCTCAAATGTGATTTTTTAAAGGAAATTCACTAAAACATAGACTTGTGAAGCCACGGGAAAAGTGTACGACTGTATCAAATATGGAACGGTTTCACTAAGGTAGGTCGAGAACAAACAACCAGATATGCTACTCAAATTGAAACAAGTCTTAAAACTTTCATCTTTTCTTTATCAGATTATTTTTTTATACAAAATCTCGCTAAAAAACTAAAGTTACTAACTAGGATTAGAATTCGTCATGTAGGACTCGATTGTCCGATGTACAGGGCTTGGACAACTTGGCTACGTTCGACATGTATGATATCTCCCGTAATACATGTTAATCGTCTAAAGTCTTTACTATTTACACAAAACAATTTTAATTTACAATGGATTTTTTGCTCATATTTTAACGAAATAAAGGAAAATAACGACTTACACACATATCTAGGAGCTTGTTAGTCATCTCTTGTCCTACTTTTCGCTCACACTCTTACTCTTACCATAAGTGTGAATTTTGAGGTTTTAACAGATTTAATTAATTAAAAATTAATTTACCTCTAACGTTTTTGCCTTTTCACATAGATATTTGAATTTTGGTACATAGGATACTCTTTGCGACAAAAAGCAGCGTACTGAATTTGGTTGCCCTTACTTGGTTATTTCCGGGGATATAATTTTTTTTCGAAAGGAAACATAAAATTTTCCGGGAAAACCTGGGCCGATTTTCCTGACTAACGAACTTACCCAACCCACTGGCAAAGGGAAGATACTAATCAAATTTGAACAAAATTGGCCCATTATTTTTTGAGTGATACATATATACATACATATAAATAAATAAGGAAATAAATAAATATATATTATTGCATGCACAGACATGGCTATATATTTAAAAAAAATGTTTTAAAATAAACACATACCTGGAAGTAAAAATCCAATTTATTGTCCTAGCTATAGTCAGACACAGGTGGTAAATTGCAGCCTTTTATCCTACTGAACCTACAAATTAAAAACAATTAAATATAAATATATTCGTCAATGAATAGATTTTGACATAGTTTAAATTTATTAGTTAAGGCATAAAAACAAACATTTTGTATCAGAAAACATTGAACAATTAAACTCACAATGAATGAACTGCTTAACAAAATACAAAGTTATATAAACCCGGTATAGACAGCTACAAACACAAACAAGCTGGTAAAAGACCAAATTTATAAACTGTCTTCGACAGAACAAAGTGAATTTAAATAAGAATGTGATTAGGGATTTTAACAAAATGTGTTAATATGTATAGAAAATAAGTAAAAATTTGTTAATTATCAATAAGGGAAACTATGTGTTAGTAACTATTCTAGAAAAAATAAGGTTTAATGTGTTAATGAATGATAGGTTATAAATTTTAAAACAAACACAATTTGACTTACATGTATAAAATCGGAATATTGAATTATATGCAGGAAATGACTTTCTTTTGACTAATGTAGTTAAATCACGTTATTGGCTTATCTGAAAACAGAAAATGGAGATTGGTAAATAAAAAGTTTAAATAAAAATTAACAACTGTGATTCGAAGTTACAAAACAAAAGATAAAAATTAGAACTTCCGGGAGGAAGAACGAGAGATTGGGAAGAAGACACTGGTAGAAAGAAGAAGCTAATAGATTGCAGCAACAGAAAATGTTCAAAAAAGTTAATATAAATGATTAAAAACTATAGTGAAAGTATTTTATAGGTTATACCTACCAATAAACAGCTATACAACAACTCCAATCAAGAATGCCTGTACATAAATTGAGTAGAAACAGTGAATGGGCTGGAAGATTGACCCACGCCACGTGAACTCAGGGGTAATGCATCAATAATTGTTAAAAAGTGTATTCAAAACAAGAAATGAACCTGTAAGTTTTATAAAGAAATAATATGTCAACGTCAATCCAAGAAGTTAAATGTCATTTGCAAAGGCAATCATACCAAAAGAAGAACTAAATATAAAATATTTATGAAGTACTTGTAAGAGTCACCAGAGGGCGATAAGTAAACGTAAGAAATTCAACCTTATTTCCTCCATTTTAATATTTCCGTTACCAAGCAACAAAATTCACCTGAAACGACGTTACCATGGTGATAAATAATTGCCAATGAAACTATTCAGATCCGTCATAGCAAGTCACAACATTTTTTTTTAAACAAAGCATTGGAAATAAAATTCTCAATAATAAGTCATAATTGCATTAATAAAGCTGGCATATTTGTATGTTAAAATTAGTAATATACGGGATCCCAAGTAAGAATTTAAATTTATAAAATTAAGTTAATAACCAAACAAAAAGCTTTTTGATAAAAATAATAATAATAATAAATAAATATTTTTTTAAAAAAAATTTCAAATTATATATTGCTCATTATTTTATTTTCTGTAAATGTCACACATATCTGTCCATTGACCAATTAATCCTCTAGCAGTATATAAAAAGTTCAGCAAATATAATATATATGCACCAAGAGTAAGAATTTTCGACATTGGTGGACCCAACTATTAAACATTCCCTGTAGGTAAGAAGAGTATCAACAAAATAGCTGTGGCATAGTAAGTAGATTAAAAAACCAGGTAGATATTTAATTTGATAAAATTATATATATTTTTTTCTTAATAAACTCATAATTTAATTCAGTATAATAATATAAAAAAACAAAAAAACAAAAGGCGCCCAACAAAAACATAATAAAACAAATAACACAAATATCAACACCTATATTTAAATAAAAATACAGTAAAAATAATAAAACCAACAAAAACTTTAATAACACATTTATTTCAACATTACAATAATCAATTTCAAAATTACAATAAAACACAATACACTATATACAAAAATACAATATATATAAAATCACCCTTACAATACAATACGTACCCCCCGAAACACAATTATATATATATATATATATATATATATATATATATATATATATATATATATATATATATATATATATATATATATATATATATATACATACATATAAAAATTGTAAGTGACCCTGGATGTGGGTTATAGAGAGCCTAGTTCGCGCTCATTTGGAGAAATTTTTTCAAAATTCAAAAGTAGGGATCTCCTCACTAGTTATTTTTTTTAAAGAAAATTCACTAAAAAGTGTAAACCTGTTAAAATTATTTGTCCATATGGTTATTATTTTTAACAGAGACAAAACAGACTAGTATAGAAAATTTAATTGCAATTGGTCGACTCTTACTGGGTGTGCCAAACATAAATAAATACTAGAAATAATGGGTCAAATTGTCAAATCTTATACTTAACCATTATTTCGCTTATTCCTTTTACAATATGTCATTTTATTTTCAGGCTAAATTATGTACTGGAGAAAACCAGACCACAAGCAAGGAGATAGCTTACCATGTTATTATTTCTAGACACCTTAATAAGGTTCATAGTTATAGGAATTAAGGAAAATAAACCTTTCAGATACCACACGCGAGATGAACATAACATTTTATTCGCAATATACCAGTTCTTTGGAACACGTAATAAGAGACATAGCGTCGAAAGTAATTTTAGATTACTATTTTTAACTAAAAATTTAAATTAAAAAAAAATTGAACATCAAAAACTAACTTTTTACACAAGTAAAATTTTTACAACGCGTCATCGCACTTACTAAGTTTTAGTTCAGGTAATTCGTGTAAAAGTTGCTTTAAAATGTTAGTTAAACTGAAAACAATGTTTATCTGTATCTATCTGTGAATTTTTGTAAGATAATCACAAAGCTATATACGGGTGTCCTAAAAGTCGCAAATCAAACATCACACAAATGTAGACTAGCTATGGCCCTTTCAGAAAAACCCTATATGATCTTATCAAAAAGTTACGGTTTTCGAGATATTGACAATATTATGCAAAATATAGTTAAATTTTAATGTATATTGCCCCCCACCTCCACATATCGAAAAAAAATGGGTATTTCCGAAATTTGATTTTTGTGCATGTTAATCCTCAATAATGGCGTTATCGAATTAATCTAAAATATTTTGTTTTATTTCTGAAAATCTGAAAAAAAAAGTTCAAAACCGACCTTTTCTTGCAATTTTTTTTTTAATCCGGAACAAACCTCTGTGCTGAAAAAAATTATAATAAAATTTACTAACTCCTAATTTCAGAAATTTCTCTGTTTTATGGAGAATCTAAAATGGTATAAAACATTATCAATATCTCTGAAAATAATTAATTGTCGACGATTGAAAGTAAGTTGGAAAGTAGTTTTTTATAAACTTTATCTTTTATGCATAATAAAAAAAAGTCTGACACAGCAAGTGCGTTAAGGTAGTGAATTTTCATTAAAATGTTTTTTAATAGCAAATATGTGTGTTATTTTTAAGAAAGCAGGCATGTGGCAAACAATGTGCCATGTTTCATCAAAATAACCTTATTGCTTGAAAATTTACAAAAATTTCCGAAAGTAAACTTAAAGTGTTCCCGAAAAAACAGATTTCTTGTTCAACCTTATAGGTTAATAGCAAATTGAGCTTTTCAAATTTGAAGCATTTCATGAAAATTCGCTACCATAACGCACTTGCTGCGTCACGAATTTATTTTCTTACAAACATGCATTATATTTCGATGGAAAATGCAAAAATTCAATAAAAGATGGCGTGTTCGATTAAAAAAAGAAGAAAATTTGTATCACCAACGACTTATGGGCCATCCTGTGATTGTAGAAATATTTTTTTTAAATGTAGCTCAAGACACCCCATGTATACGTTCTTTTTCGTATCTTGTATAATAACGGATATATTGAGTTTTATTGATTTTTTACGAAGATTCGACAAAAATTATATACCACTAAACGATAAACCCTATACCTAAGACTACTGCTAAAACATCAGGGAAAGGGTCTATTTGAAATGAATTTTCTGGAAATATTTTACTAAAATGAAGGACAGTGACGGTTGAAGCAAAGATTTCAGGCTCTGTAAAAGATTCTTCCTGAGACATTTCCTTTCCAAAGCTCGTATTAGTTTCAGGTTTTTTGCCTAAATCTTGCCAATTTTGACATTTTAAATCGCCACTTTGACGTTTTAAGGAAAACCCCAATGTATTTTTCTTTAAATGCTTATTGCCTATAACTGTTTTGTCTTTTAACCTACAGAGCTAAATTTTAGCAGATAATTTACCGATAATAATATAAACCTGTGTACCAAATTTGGTTGCCCTTACTTTGTTATTTCCGAAGATATAAATTTTTTCAAAAGAAAACCGAAAATTTTTCACGGAAAACTGGTCCTATTTTTCTGGTTAACGAACTTGTCTAAGCCACTTGCAAAAGAAAGGCACCTACCAAAAGAATATAGAAACACGGATCTCATCATTAGCGAATTTTTTTTTAAGATAGTTCACTAAAAATGGGGGAGAAAAAGTGCGTTTTTAAAGGCTTTCTTCAGATTTTCTGAATAGTAACACGAAATAATTCAGATTCATTGATAACGCCATTACTGAGGATTAACATGCACAACATTGCATTACATGTGGGGAAGGGGAAAAATACCTTAAAATTGGACAATTTTCATTTTTTTCATAAAATTGTGAATATCGTGGAAACCGAAAACTGTTTGAAAAGATTATATGATTTTTTGAAAGGGCTTGAGGTAGCCTATCTCCATGTGACGTTTGATTTGCGACTTTTCGGTCCTCCTGTATATTTTAATTATTTTATTTGTAATTTGTTCCATATGATTGATGCTCAAGATTGACCCTAAGTTTGAGATTTTAAAGTTTTTTAAATTTGAAATTACGACTCATCTTTCATAAGGGTTATGCAGTCAAACATCCAATGTTTTTTTTAAATATAGCCTCCAGTTTTGACGATGAATAATCAAAAGAGTTTCTAAATACAGACGTAGAGACTATTTCTCTGGCTTTACAAACGTTTGTGTTTTTGTTTGTAACCGGTTTCGCTGTTTGATAGCATCATCATCTCCTGTCTTATGCTGCTGTCAAATAGCGAAACCGGTTACAGAGAAGATACTTTGTGAAGCCAGCGATAAAGGGCAACAGCAACTAATTAAATGACGTCTGTGTGTGTTTTGCTTCTTTAACGTCGGTCTATTTCCGCGACTATGGCTCATCATCGACGCCCGGGAGCAGTTTCACCTCGCTATCCTGAAAATTTTGCAGAACCCCTACCTTTCTGTAAGGGGGGTACATATTTTTAACGTGCCCAACTTCGTATGGACACAAGATCAACGGCTTTACGCCCCCTCCGAAGGACAGAATGTGCAGACATTTAACTTTCTCAAATATAATGCCACAACCTTGTTTGATGTTAATGTTACAGTGTGTGCTAAAAAAGTGAAAGGAGAGACCTGGAATTGAACCCATTACCCTTCGGTTCAGAGGCACACGCTCTGAATTAACTGAATTGTATTATGCAGGATGTTTTTAAATAAGTACGAGAAACTTAGTATAAATGGGTTATTCGTATAATTTTGAACGTAGCAGAACGTGCAGACATTCATTTTCCTCAAATACAATGTCACGACCTCATTTAATGTTAGTTTCACCGTATGTACAACAAAAAGTGAAAGTGGAACCTTGGGAATTGAACCCAGTACCCTTCAGTTCAGACGCATATGTTTTTTACGTCGGTACCACCGAGGCTCCTATTGTTTGTTGTTTAACATCGGTTCATTTTCCCGGCTATGGCCAATGACTGACACCAGGAAGCAGTTTGACTTCACCAGCCTGGAAATTTTGCAGGATTTCTTTTGTAAATAGGGTAAAGATCTTTAACGTGTCCAACATTATATGGTACACGGGACCAACCGCTTAACACCCCTTCCGAAGGGCGTTCAAACACAATGCCACAACCTGGGTTGATGTTGATTTACAGTATGTACTGAAAAATAATTAGACGTTACTACTGGGAATTGAACCCGAAACCCTTGGATCCAGATGCACACATTCTTACCCATGGACCACCGAGGCTCTAGTCATAGAGTTAAAACTCGTTTTAATACTTTTTCGGTGTCTATAATTATTTTAAAGTAATTTTGCAGTAAATAAATAAACAATATTAATCTTATTGTACTCTATCGTCATGGTCCAAGAATCCATAAGATGTGTGATATTAAGTTCTCCAGACATCGATTAATTATCCTATATCAGAATTTTTTTCTTACACAAGATAAACAATATCAATGTTCTGGTCGACATGACAACTGACTGTTGAGGATCTGCTTGCATTTTATCATGATGCTAAGTGGAGATACGCCGGCCATGAGTTGGTTTATGGTGCAGCCTCCTGATGGAAGGTAAGATTGATTGATAGTCAACCGGTAATTGATTAACTAGTGTAATTTCCTACAAGCTTTGCGGGGGTACATTGGTCTTCTTGTTCTCATGCGACCGTTCAATGATCAAATGACTCTACCAGTTCAGTTGACTGCTCGTAAGTTATTCTAAGATTTAAGAGTCCATGAAGATAGTCAGGAGTCATGGAGTGATGCTTGTAGCTACCGATAATCTAACTCCTTTACTTTGTAAATAAATCCTGCGCATTGCTTGCTAATACCTAATCAACTAAACAGATAGGAACCCTTTTAACATAATTACTATATATATATATATATATATATATATATATATATATATATATATATATATATATATATATATATATATATATATATATATATATATATATTAATAATAATCTTATTAAAACAATTACCATATTTCATAATCACTGCTTTAAACCAACGCATGGCAGAGCAATGGGCAGCCTCCTTTTGTATGTATGGTTTCGTTACAGGGCCGATATTTTTGCAATGTTAATGTAAAAGTATGTAAAGTAGACCGTTTTATTTCTAGCTTTAACAGTAAAATTGACTCCAATAAATGTACACATGAAATAGAATTTTTTAACAAATAACCTTTTCATGATAAACTAGTCATCAAAAATAGAGACACTTTTGAATTTGACAGCACGTTCCAACCTCTTACCTCAAGGGATGAAATTGTTTCTACCGCTCTGGGCAAGGCTGAACTTTTTGCCTCGTTGTTCGCCGGCAACTCTACTCCCAACCCACCTCCAAATGTTCAACCACCAACAGTCCCCAATTTCGCGCATAAAATGACGAACATCATTTTCAAAACTAAAAAAGGTACAAAAGATGCTCTCTTCTCCTAATACCAGGAAAGCTTCTGGCTTTGACGAGATCCCAGCAATTGTTCTCAAAAAATGCGCACCAGAACTTGATCCTGTCCTGACTCGTCTGTTTTAGACATCTTACAATAGAGGCATATTGCCTAGTAACTGGAAAACTGCTCGAGTAAAACCCGTCCCAAGAAAGGATCCAAAGCGCTTCCTAGCAACTACAGGCATATTTCTCTCCTTTCAGTCATCTCTAAAGTGATGGAAAAGTACATAAACACCGAATTAATAAAATTTCTTGAAAAACACAGTCTAATCCACGACAGGCAGTATGGATTCCGTCAGCGCAGATCAACTGCCGACCTCCTTTCCTTTGTCACCCATTCTTGGAACAAGTCTATGGAACTACACGGTGAATCCCAGATTGTCCCTCTAGACATATCCAAAGCCTTCGACCAGGTGTGGCATGCAGCGCTGCTTAATAAACTACCGGCCTATGGCCTACCACCAAAACTATGTACCTGGACAGCAAACTTCCTCTCCAACCGGAGCATTTCTGTTGTTGTGGATGGTTATTCCTCTAAACTATATCCAATTAATGCAGGAGTTCCTCAAGGTTCAGCTTTAGCCCCTACTTTGTTTCTTCTCCACATCAATGACCTCCTCTCTAGCACATCCAATTCAGTTCACAGTTACGCGGACGACAGCTCTCTACACTCAAATATACAATATTCTAAGCCTGTCTCTTTGGCCCAACTAGATGAGGATCGCAGACACATGGAGGGTTCTGTCTCCGTGGATCTCCAAAAAATATTAGACTGGCGAAGTAGAAATCTTGTACAATTCAACCCCACCAAATCTCAGTCTTGCTTTCTTTCTCATAAAAGATACATTAGCCCTAGAACCATAACAATGAACAACCAAGTTATTTAAAGTAATGAGTCCTTTTCACTTGTTGGCATTTCTGTGGATCGAAATCTCAATTGGCACCAACATGTCACATCAATCAATTGCAGAAGCGGCTGCTAAGAAATTAGGTTTCCTCTTCCGGGCTCGCAAATAATTTTTACCAGCTAATCTCTATACCTTATATACTTCACAAATAAGGCCAAACCTCGAATACTGCTCCCACATCTGGGGTGCTGCTGCCGCTTCTACACTCGCTATCCTGGACTCCATTCAGAAGAGTGCTATACGTCTCATTGGTGATCCTACCCTCACCCAAAGGCTGCCATCCCTTGCCCACCGACGTGCATTTGACGACATCTTTCTCTGTTTTATAGATATCTGCACGGGCAGTGCTCAGAAGAGCTTTCTTCCATAGTTTCTCCACCTGCTGCCCCCAACAGATCTACCAAGGGAACAGAGCGAATGCACCCTTTTACTGTCCAGGTCACCAGACAAAGAACATCTTGTTATGCCTGCTCTTTTGTCCCGAGGGCTTCCAAGTTGTGGATTTCCTTGCCGGCACATGTTTTTCCTTCTCCACCGAACCTCCAAACCTTCAAGTCCAGAATTAACAAGTTGCCTCTTTCCTCCTTGTCGACACCCACGGTACGATAGTATTTAGGCTGTAAGCCCTCGTGGTGTGTTGTTGAAATAAAGAAAAATAAAAAAACCAACAGAAAGTAAACCACTACTCTGAGTTACATTTTGATCGACTTAGACTTAGTTTTGCACAAAAACAGATAGTTTGATTTTCTAGTTCATTGATTGATATATTTTCCCTAAAAAAGATACATACAACAAAGAGCTGGAATACTTAAATCGTAGCTAAATATAATGGTTACTCTGTCTGGTCAGTAGAAAAATCGGCGAATAAACATAAAGCAAAAGCTTCCAGAAAAGATGAAACAGACAAAAACATTGTCTTACCATTTGAACCACGAATAACGAGAGGTTTTAACAGCATTTTTAAAAAAGCCAATTTAATGCTAACAATTTCCTCAAAACTGCGTTGAGAATTTTGCAAGGTAACCCAAATAATAAAGATAAACCAACAGAAATATCAAGAATTTATGAAATAGGGGGTAAAGATTGTGATCTCAAATATGTGGGGCAAACTTAAAGATCTATTAACACTAGATTTAAAGAAATCATGTAATACTCAACAAACTTGAGATAATAATCACCGTGTAGATAAGAAAAATCTCAATGTCTGATCAGTCAATTTTTTTGTTGAGAATATTTCCAGTTAGATTTAAATATGAAACAGTACTCACGCAGAGAGGGGATAGACATGGTAATATGGAGAGGGCATGGAAAATTGTCTTCTGGCATCAAGAGTATATGCTCAAAATATTCAGATCGAGAACATCCAAGAAAACAGGGGTTTGAAAAATTATTCAGAAGATTTCGTGTTAGTGGTATTGTTACACGCGAAAAAATAAGCTAATCTAAGCCAATTATTGGTGATAGTGAGAACGAGCTGAATGTACTACTCTCTGTTATGGAAAACTCAACCACCAGCTTGAGAAGAATTTCCAATAAAATAGGATTAAGTCGAATGAGTGTATCTTGAATTCTTAAGAAAAACAAATATCCCCCGTATTATATTCAGATGCACCAACATTTGAGTGATAGAGATTTCATTACGTGTTGTGATTTTTCCTTGGCGGTTTTCGATAATGTTGGATATGATCCTGATTTTTTTCAACTGTGTATTACTTCCTAGCGAAATCTACTTTCCAAAATAACGGACTGATAAATAGACACAATTTTCATTATTATGATTCAGAAAGTAAAGATTTGTTTCGCACTATCGATAGGCAACAGCGATGGAGTGTTAACGCTTGGTATCATAGGTGATCATATTTCTTTGATGGAACCTTGAATAGAAGGAAATTTTTTAATTTCTACAGCGAGACATTTGGTTACTTCTCTATAATGTTCCCCTTCACATTGGACGAAAAATGTGGCTCAAAATAGACGGTGCGCCTGCTCATGTTTCAGTTGGGGTAAGAAACTATCTTAATAGACATTTTAGGAATAGATGGTCGGCAGAGGGAGTGAAAACCATTTGCGTTCTAAGTCCTCAGATTTGACGCATATTAATTTTATCAATAGGGTTACATCAAAATATTGCCCACACTACTCACCGTACTACTACAGAAGATATGAAATTGAGAATCGCAAACGCTTTTGCCTGCATTACACCAAACATTCTAAAAATGTAAAAAAATCTTTTGAATATAGAATTGCTTTCTGTATAGAGCAAGTTGACAAACATATAGAATACCTTTTATAGTTTTTATCTTTTGGTCTTTTGGTAGTTGTGGATTTTGTTATTGTTTATCACCTTTGCTATTTCGTTAGTTTAATTCCGTTAGTTGTGTTTTAAAATAAAATTTGTTAATTACGTTGGAAGATTTTCGTTTTAATCTAAAAATGGCATTTACAATCATGAAAGTTGAATAGCGTGAAAACAATTGCACTTGGGTGTAGGGTACTGTATCATAAGAAAGAGAATTATTTTTTCTATAAGATAGATCAACAAAATACAGGGTATTCCATTTAACATAAACAAGAGAATCTATTTTAAATGTGTCAATAATTGAACTTGAATTTTTAACACCCTGCAAATTATTGCGAAGTATTGACTACAGTCGTTGATGAAGTAAGAAGTCCATCGTCGCATGCTCGAAAATTTTCCTCCGATATTATCTTGCATAGAAGATGATTTTTTTTTCGAAAACCTCATATCCATCGAAAAATCAAGAAAGCTGAAACGGTCATAGGTAGGCAATAGATAGGTATGGGAATCTTTCAAGAAAGTGCGCCTTATTTTTTCCGAAGAGCTCAAAATCGTTATTGAATACATGGTGCTCCAAAACAAAAAAATCTCTGAACGCAGCAAGTGCGTTATGGTAGCGAATTTTCTTTAAAATATTTTTAATAGCAAATGTCTTTCTTTGATGAAAGCAGGCATCAAACTTGGTTGCCTATATAGTAGACATAATGTACCATATTTCATGGTAATAAGTTTATTGTTTGAAAATATATAAATATTTTTCAAAAGTATACATGCAGCAAATGTGTTATGGAAGTGAATTTCTATAAAAATGTTTTTTATAGCAAATGCGAGCAGGCATCAATCTGATTACCGGTATAGCCTATGTAATAGAAATAATGTACTATATTTTATCAAAATTACTTATGGTTAGAAAATATACAAAAATTTTCCGAAAATAAACTTAAATGTTGGTTTTCTAACCAACAAATACTTACGCTAATAACAAATTAAGTTGAAGGATTTAATGAAAATTCGGCAAATTTGCAGATTAGCTCCTGAACGCTTTTCAACAAATTGTTTTCAAAAACATTACTAAGACCCCACCTGGATGCACAAACCACAAGAAAAATTTCTTGTTCATACCCCCCAAGGAAGTTATGGGACCGGGAGTGAATAGGGGTGCTGTGCGGGGTAGGCAGGGTTTAAGGGGGATATGGCTTCAAGGTGTGAAACAGACAGCTTTCAAGCCCGCTTTATTCGAATTTTCTGCTCATATTTCCTTTTTACTACCAACCCGCCCAGCACCCCTACTCACTCCTGGTCCCGTAACTTCCTTGGGGAGGTGTGAACAAGAAATTTTTCTTAGGGTTTGTGGATCCAGGGGGGCCTAGGTAGGTTTCTGAAAACAGTTTTTTGAAAAACGTTCGGAAGCTAAACTGCAAATTTACCGAAAATTCGCTATCAAAAGGCATTTACTGCGTCCAGGTTTTTTTTTTTACAAACGCATCATATTTCGATGAAAAAATTCAAAAATACATTAACGAATTTGTTCTACGAAAATTAGCTAAAAAAAATTATACACCTCTACTCACTCCTGGTCCCGTAACTTCCTTGGGGAGTGTGAACAAGAAATTTTGCTTGGGGTTTGTAGATCAGGGGGGTGGGTGGTGGGTGGGTACGACTAGGCAGCTTTCTGAAAACAGTTTTTTGAAAAGCGTTCGGGAGCTAAACTGCAAATTTACCGAAAATTCGCTACCAAAACGCACTTGCTGCGTCCAGATTTTTTCTTACAAACACATCATATTTGGACAAAAATGGCAAAAATGCATTAACAAATTTGTTCTACAAAAATTAGCTAAAAAAATTATAAACCCCTACTCACTCCTGGTCCCGTAACTTCCTTGGGGAGTGTGAACAAGAAATTTTTCTTCGGGTTTGTGGATCCAGAGGGGCTCTAGGCAGTTTTCTGAAAACAGTGTTTTGAAGAGCGTTCGGAAGCTAAACTGCAAATTTACCCAAAACGCACTTACTGCGTCTAGATCTTTTTCTTACAAACGCATCATATTTCGATAAAAAATTCAAAAATGCATTAGCGAATTTGTTCTACGAAAATTAGCTAAAAAAATTATACACCCCTTCTCACTCCTGGTCCCGTAACTTCATTAGGAAGTGTAAACAAGAAATTTTTGGGGGGAATAGGGGTGCTGTGTGGGGTAGGCAGGGTTTAAGGGGGATATGGCTTCAATATGTGAAAAAAACAACTTTCAAGCCCGTTTTATTCGCATTTTCTGCTCATATTTCCTTTTTACTACCTACCCCGCCCAGCACCCCTATTTACTCCTGGTCCCGTAGCTTCCTTAGAGGGTGTGAACAAGAAATTTTTCTTGGGTTTTGTTGATCCAGGGGGACCCTAGGCAGGTTTCTGAAAACAGTTTTTTCTAAAGCGTTCGGTAGCTAATCTGCAAATTTACCGAAAATTCGCTACCAAAACGCACTTACTGCGTCAAGATTTTTTTCTTATAAACGCATCATATTTCGACAAAAAAATGCAAAAATGCATTAACAAATTTTTTCTGTGAAAATTAGCTAAAAAAAATTATAGACCGTTAAACCATAAACTTCACTAAACCTACAAATAAATATCCCAAAAAGCATCAACTTAACTAAACTGACAGGCAAAGCATTAGAGAAAGGGTCTATCTGAACTGAATATTCTGTAAATATTTTAGTAAAATGAAGCGCAATGACGGTTGAATCTGAAACTTAAGGGTATTGAGAACACTCTTCTTGCAACATTTTCTTTTCACAATCGGTATTTCTTTCACATTCTTTGCCTAAACATTGCCAATTTTGACGTTTAAAATTGCGAGTTTGACGTTTTGAGGAAAACTCCAAAATTTGTTTCTTTAACTGCCCATAACTTCCTTGTCTTTAAAGCTAGGAACCCAAATTTTGGCACAGAGTTCACTCTTTATACAAACACGCGTACCAAATTTTATTGCCCTTACTTTGTTATTTACGGAGATATGCATTTTTTTAGAAAGAAAACACAAAATTTTCCGGGAAAACTTGGTCCTATTTTCCTGGCTAGCGAACTGGTCCAAGCCACTTGCAAAAGGAAGGTACTCACCAAATTTAATCAAGATCGGTCCATATATATATATTATATATATATATATATATATATATATATATATATATATATATATATATATATATATATATATATATATATATATATATATATATATATATATATATATATATAAACACAGATCTCCTCATTAGCGAATTATAAAAAAATTCGCTAAAAACATAACTTTGATGTGTCACACTTTATTGGACCAGCCTCGATATTTGTAAATAATTTTAAATTGTAGCCCCTGTTGACCCACATAATTATTCGATATAAAGAAATATATAGACGTGAGACTCTATGCCGTTAGTCCTGGGATACCCCGTGTATATATATATATATATATATATATATATATATATATATATATATATATATATATATATATATATATATATACAGGATGGCCCAACGAAAGGTATGCATCCTACTTTTTTTTGTGTATTTGGGTAAAAAACTCTCGGGCCCGTGATATTTCATTTTTAGGGGGACACATTTTAAGAATATTTTCCAACCTACCCCTTCAACTGGAAAACAAATCCACCCTTAAAATTTCAAATGGGAAGTGGGGTCGATTCATACGTTACTTAAAAGGGTACACAATTATCTTTCCAATAATGCTTTATTTGTTGAATTTTACTCAACAGTTAAAACAAAAACGGCTTTACAAACTTAGACCCCGTAGTTTTGGTATCAATGAAAAAGTGACATAAATTTCCGTCAAAATACACAAACATTTCTGCGTTACTTGGTTTAACAAAAACATTATTAAGTTCCAATATAATCAAATTAAAGTTTTAGTAAATATAAACAAAAAATCTAGTTTATTTTCTTTTTGATAATTTCTAATATCTAACACACATTTAAAGTATCTCAACACAATGAACTAAACAAATTTTGGTTGTTTTAACTCATAAGAATTGAAATTTACGTGACTTTTTCATTGATACCAAAACTATGCGGTTAAAAATTGTAAAGCCGTTTTTGCTTTAACTGTTGAAGTTAGATGTTGCTAAAGTAAAACCCAACAAATATGACTCGACCCCACTTCAAATCTGGAATTTTAAGGGTGCATTTGTTTACCACATTATTCTTTTCTTATATGTGAATTAAAATATAAGCTCTAATATGAATTTTTGAATCTGATGGATTACTGATATTAACACTAAAAGAAAATTTTGGGCCCCACTGAGCCTTTTAAAATCCCGCCGAAAAGGAATCTGAGTTATTTTATATATGATAAACTATTATAGAACAAATAACTCCAACAAATAACGCCAATTTGAGCGATAGTAGTTGAATTTAATAGACCCTCTCTTCTTTCATTGATTTCTCCAAATCCAAGATTTACAACTACAGCACACTACAGTTATTCGCCTATTCTACTACTGCATTATATATTAAAAATAAATTTTAGTCTAATTGAATTCTAAAAACAACAGTGTTTGCCTTACCCTTACTTGGGGCGAGATATATTCTGGATTTAAAAAAATCTGAACATCCAGTAAGAGTTAATCAATTTTAATAAAATTTATACATAATGTGTATTTATTCAAACCTAAAAAATCATTACAGTTTTAAATCAAAATATTAAAAAATAACAAAGTTATATAACAATGGGTGGGTCCGCCACTGTTTTTTATGAATTCGATAAAGTTTCCAGGTATGCCTAAAATTAAATGATTTATGGCATCCTGAGGAATGTCATCGCTGGCTTCTTGATGTCTGTGACGAAGGTCAACTAGGTTATTTGGTGGTTGGAGTAAATTATCCAGTCGATTGCCAATCATGTCCCACACATGTTCTATTGCTGACAAATCTGGGGAGCGAGGAGCCCATTGAAGCACGGTCACGTTATTTTCTTGTAAGAACCTTGTAATAACTCTTGCTGCATGAGGACGTGCGTTGTATTGTTGAAAGGGGGGTTGAATTAATCCTCGTAACGGTAGTGCAACAGGCTGCAGTAAGCTTCGGCTGTTATCATTTGCATTCAAATTTCTGTCAATGGAAACTAGAGGTGACCTCGTACCTTATGTTATCGTACCCCATGGCATCACTCCCCGTGTAAGGACCACAGAAAATTCTAACCTTGTGCGTTTTCTACGCAATCGTCTCATTACATTACACCACTCAAGCCAAGTGCCGCGATTTTGAGGTGTCAGTGGGAGACATAAAATGGTCTATACGAACAAAGCACAAAATCGCATATTCTGCGATATATCGTTTCCATAGAGACTCTTTGTTGTAAAAGTTCCAACTAAGCATTTCCAATCGACCGTGTTGTGGCAACACAATCCCCAAATGACGATCTTTCCGTGCTAAGGTTGCTCGAGGTCGTCCGGATCTATGACGAAGCATGTATTTCTTCTTCAGACCACCTCAACCAGCACTGTAACACTTGACACAGTGTGCAACGCAATCGGACAAGTTTAAAAACAAAATTTAATTTTGCTGAACCAAATTTTTGTATCTCGAAAAATAACAAAGCAATTTTGATCAAATTTGATAGAGATTTCTTTAAGATAATGGAAAATTAGGTAATTAAAATTTGAAGTAATTAAAGAAAATCTGCTACAAAAACGCACTTGCCGCGCCCCGATTTTTTAATTTTTGAAGTACGATGGTAATGCAATAAGAAATGTTTTGGATACACAAAATAATCTAAGTTGTTATACTGTCACCTTTTGCTTGATTATAGATTAGAAAATGTCATTTTCGATTATTTTATTTAGTAAACCGGTTCAACTGTGTAGCTGGCACTTCTGGCAATCATCACATGTACCCAGTATGCAACAAGATAAGTGTACCAGTTAACAAGCGACTTACAGCGTAACACTCAGTATTCGTTTATTTCCTATTTTTCTTCGTTATACAATGCAATATAAAAACTCGCTCACCATCTTTCATATCGTAGGTCAGTTTGACCTTATCTATCTCTGTTCAACAATAACCTTGACGGTCGCTATGCTGCATCGAAAACAATATGCGCAAAAAAACTTGTTTGGGTTTTGCATCGAATTTAAGCAATTATTAAATTCAAAGTGGATAATTTGTCATACTGTCCGATTCCTGAATATAATTTGGCAGAGATATTAACACTTTTAAGTTTACCTTAGCTTCTAGCACAGCGGCACACAAAAATGTAATCCTTCCAGAGTTGTCGCTTCCAAAATTTGTAAATTTATAGGGGGAGAGGGTGAAGCAAAAGTTTAGGGGTCAGATCAAAAAATTATATATATATATATATATATATATATATATATATATATATATATATATATATATATATATATATATATACACAGGCGGGCCAACGAAAAGTATGCATCCAGCTTTATTTATTTTTTGTGAATTTGGGGAAATCACGTTCAGACCCGTGATTTTTATTTTTAGGGGGGCACATTTTAAGCACATTTTCCAACCAACCCCTTCAACCCCCGCGCGGGAAACAAATGCATCGTTGTGGTAAACCAGCACTGTGTTTATAAGAAAATAAGTTTAATAACGTCAGAATGAGATATTGCAATAAAAACTGTAGATATCGTGGTCCATTAATTATACCATCAAAAAAGTTGTGTCCAATAATCCCACTCCTCACAATTCCCGCCCAAACATTTACCTTTTGTGGATATTGTGTGTGATTCTGCCGCATCCATCTTGGCTTTTCCGTTGCCCAATATCTGCAGCTTTAACGTTAACTTCTTCATGTAGTGTAATAGTAAATTGGTCCAAAAACATAATACTCGGTACTTGCAAAGGGTTCTCATTACATTTACCCATTACTGTTGCGCAAAACTGCATCCTTCGATCTCGATCGTCATCGCATAATTCCTGCAAAAGCTAATTTATAAGGAAGTAGCTTTTAAAGTTTTAATACTTTATGTGCCGTCTGAAATGGAATTCCATTGTCTCAGACAATTTGCCGAACACCTCTGTGGAGATTCTCTTCCACTGCCAATAAGACGTTTAATTTCACTTTTTTACTTATAGACCGGCAGCCTGTTTTTCGTAAATCTCCCACGCTAGACGTTTCTCGAAATTTCTTATCTATTGGACTCACTATTGATTGATTGATATACATATCCGGATATTTATTATTAAACATTATACACACCTCTGCCTGAGTTCGGATCCTGTCACCATAACCAATTATCATTAGAACTTTAATTCTTTGAGCTATTGATAAACGCATTTTACAAACAATTTAATAATTAATTTGAAAAAGCAAAAGTTGAAAATTATACGAACTGATTTTGCACGACAACAAAAACGTAGATTTACTACTACTACCTGTAGATTGTATCGCAAACAATTAGCAAACTTAGTTTTTAATGAATTTTCTTAAAAAACATTCACTAATGAGGAGATCCCGAGATTTGAATTTTGAAAAAAAAAGCTCAAATGAGCGCTATTTAGGACCCCTGGAATCCAAACCAGAGGTCGGTTTCAGACTTTATATGTTTATATATATATATATATATATATATATATATATATATATATATATATATATATATATATATATATATTTATATATATAAATATATATATATATATATATATATATATATATATATATATATATATATATATATATATATATATATATATATATATATATATGTATATATATTTAAGTGTCACACCTATAACTTAAAAAATAATGGACCGATTTTGATAAAACTTGGTGAGTACCTTCCTTTCGCAAGTGGCTTGGATAAGTTCGTTAGCCAGGAAAATCCGCCGAGGTTTTCCCGGAAAATTTTATGTTTTCTTTCGAAAAAAAAATTGGAAAAAAATTATATCTCCAAAATTAACAAAGTAAGGGTAACCAAATTTCATACGCAGGTTTATATCATTATAGGTAAGTTGCCGACCAAAATTTACCTCTGTAGGTTAAAGGACAAAAAAGTTACAGGCATTTAAAAAAAATTGGGTTTTCCTCAAAACGTCAAAGTTGCGATTTTAAACGTCAAAATTGGTAATATTTAGGCAATGAACCTGAAACTAATATGAGTTATGGGAGGAAAATGTCTCAAGAAGAATATTTTACAAAGCCTGAAGTCTTAGTTTCAATCGTCAGTGTCCTTCATTTTACTAAAATATTCCCAGAAAATTCATTTCAAATAGACCATTTCTCTGATGCTTTGGCAGTAGTGTTGGCTATAAAGTTTATCATGGTATCATTTTTGTCTAATTTTCGTAAAAAATCTTTAAAGTTCAATATATCCGTTATTATGCACGATACGAAAAAAATTGTATACAATTACAGGGTAGCCCATAAGTCGTTGCTGATTCAAGTTTTCTTCTTAATTGAATTTTCTTAAAAAATTTCACTAATGGGGGACCCGTATATATATATATATATATATATATATATATATATATATATATATATATATATATATATATATATATATATATATATATATATATATATATATATATATATATATATATCGTACCGATAACTCAAAAATAATTGACCGATCTTGATCAAATTTGGTGAGTGCCTTCCTTTTGCAAGTGGCTTGGATAAGTCCAGGAAAATCGGACCAGGTTTTCGCGGAAAATTTTGTGTTTTCTTTCTAAAAAAAATTTATATCTGCGGAAATACCAAAGTGAGGGCAACAAATTTGGTACGCGTGTTTGTATTATAAAAAGTGAACCATGTACCAAAATTTAGGTCTCTAAGTTTAAGGACAAAAAGTTACGGGCAGCTAAAGAAACAAATTTTGGAGTTTTCCTCAAAACGTCAAACTCGCAATTTAAAATGTCAAAATTGGTAGTGTTTAGGCAAAGAACGTGAAACCAATACGGATTGTGAAAAGAAAATGTTGCAAGGAGAGTGTTCTGCGAACCAAAATATTTACAGAAAATTCATTTCAAATAGACCCTTTTTCTGGTGCTTTGGCTGTCGGTTTAGTTAAGTTGATGCTTTCGCTGTAGGTTTAGTGGAGTTTATGGTTTAACGGTCTATAATTTTTAGCTAATTTTTGTAGAACAAATTCGTTACTGCATTTTAGCATTTTTTATCGAAATATGATGCATGTTTGTAAGAAATAAATCTGGACGGAGTAAGTGCGTTTTGGTAGCGAATTTTCGTTAAATCCTTCCAATTTCAATAAATCATTTGCTATTAACGTAAGTTTTGTTGGTTAGGAAATCAACATTTAACTTTATTTTCGGAAATTTTTTGTATAAATGCGACAAGGGCGTTTTGGTAGCGAATTTTTATTAAATGTTTCAAATTTCAATAACTCAGTTTGCTATTAACCTAAAGTTCATTGTCTAGGAGACCAGTTTTCTCAGAAACATCTATTTTTGGAACATTTTTGTACATTTTCAAATAATTATTTTGATAAAATATGGTACTATATAGGTTATACCGGTAACCAAATTGATTTTAATGAAAATTCACTTCCATTACGCACTTGCTGCGTCTAGAGTTTTTTTACTTTTTATGACACATATACAGCGGATAATTGTTATCATTGGTCGATCGTTACAGATACGACATAGTATACAACAAAATCTCTAGAGTTCTTTTGAACATTGTTTTCAGCTTTGAGATATTAAAGTATCATATCATAAGTATCATAAGAGTATCATAAGACTGGACTACGTAAATCTTAATAGGCTTCACTTGGGTTAGATTTTACTGATATAAAAATGGTATTACTCACTTTATTTTATTCCTACAAAAAATTGGTGTTGCTGAAAAGAGAATTGGATTAGCTTTAAAATGGTGTATCACACTACCCACCATCCAATTTAAAAATGCCGAATGCGTACCTACCCTTTGAAGAGGTATCTTGATAGGGGTGAGATTTTTATACCGAAAAGTTAGTATTTGACAATATAAATAGACCTGGTTTTGATTTTTCCTTAATAATGTTTACATTCAATTCTCTTGAATTTATGCGTTACTTTATAGACATAGTGTATATATAGAGTGATTCACCCAAACCTTTGGTTAGAATCTTTTGTACTTGTAATTGGAATTTTGATTTGAAAATTCAAGGTAGTCCTAGCCAAGGCTGATCTTTCAGGATAAAATATTTCCAATATGGCGGCGCAACCGGTTTTACCGGAACTACTATCAACTCGATTTTTTCAAACGGAAAATTGTATATATTGTTGCATTTTCGGATTCACCGCTGAATTCTCCATCAACTTTGCTAATGTCACTATTACCAAATGATATCCGTTTTAGAGTTAATCGCAAATTTACGAATTTTTTTACCGACCAATACCACCACAAGATATGGGTTGAAAATAACGTATGATCTGAAATTTTCTAGGGGTCATACAAAAATGTCGTTTCATCTATTCAAATAAAAACTTTTCTCAATTTACATACAATGTGTTCAAAAATTGACCTCAAAATTGGCGATGCAAAATCTGAAAAAAAATAATTAAATTTTCAAATACGATACCTTGTATTTTATTTCATTATTGGATAGAAAACCTCAATGTTTATGAAAGTGTATTAGGTTTACCTATACCTATCTGGTACAGTTTCCGAATAAACAGATATATACCGACTTTCACCAGATTTTCAATTAGCCATTTAAAAAATTTTCAATATACAGACAACTCCTAGTGACACTTTTATTTAAATTTTTAGTTGTCAAGTCAATTAATACTTATGACTGATCTTCAATATTGTTGTACAAAATGAGTACCGTAAAACGGGGCTACTTGAACACCCCGGGGCTATTTGAACATGCTATGCCGATATAACTTTATATATATATATATATATATATATATATATATATATATATATATATATATATATATATATATATATATATATATATTGGTTTTTTTTGAAGATCAGCAGGATTTCTTTTGTTACAGGTAGTCAACTGAAGTAAAAAAAAAATGGTTCGCACATACCAGAAAACCCCTGGGTCAAAACCCTATGCCAACTTCAGGCTAGAGGATATGGACAAAGCTGTAGCCGCTGTGAAAAGGCCGTCGCAAAGGGCAGCTGCGGAAAAGTTTAGAGTACCCAGGATATCTCTTCTACGTAGAGTACATGGAAAGAATACGAGGTCTGTTGGACATCCTACCGTCCTCAGCAAAGTTGAAGAGGCCACCATTGCGGACACCCTTGGTGTTGTTGCTGAGTGGGGTTTCCCTTTGACACGGCTGGATGTAAGGGATATAGTTAAGAAGTACCTCGATAAACAAGGAAAAACAGTGCGGGTATTTTCCGATAACACTCCAGGTCCAGATTTCCTCGACTCCTTCATTCGTAGAAACAACCTCTCCATCAGGATGGCGTCTAATATAAAACGCTCCAGGTCGTCGGTAAATCGTGATGAAATCTTGAATTTCTTCAATAACGCTGAACTTGCTCTTCGAGATGTTAAAAGCAGGAACCTTTATAATTATGATGACACCAATATAATTGACGATCCCGGGGCAAAAAAGTTATCGTCCCTAGGAATACGAAAAGGGTGGAGAGAGTACAAGAGCACTCTCGAGCTTCAATCAGCCTTATGGTATGCGATAAGGCAAATGGGGATATTTTGCCACCAATGGTGGTTTATAAGGTACACAACATGTACGATAATTTTTGTGTGGGTGGGCCAGCTGGTATAAAATATGCAAGTAGTGTCAGTGGCTGGTTAGACATGAACTTCTTTGAAATATGTTTTTCAAATTTTGCTACCACACGTCTAGGCCACTCGAGATCCAGATGACACAGTGGTACTACTAGGAGACAACCTGGCTAGTCATTTCTGTCCTAAAGTCATCGAGGCATGTAAAAATAGCAAAATCTATCTATCTTCATTTCTACTCAACGCAACGCATCTTATGCAACCCCTCGAAGTTTGCGTATGTGCACCCATGAAAAAGAAATGGAGGAAAATTTTAGATAAGTGGAGAAGAGAAAGGAGGTACCCTTGCTGTATTCCTAAAGAGCAATTCTCTCTATTGCTAGAGAGACTGTGGATCGGAATTAGTGACAATATCAGCCAAAATTTTGTGTCAGGCTTCAAGGCAACCGGTCTGCATCCACCCAATCCTACAGAGATGTTAAAGAGGATTCCCGATGGCTTAGATGCTGACGCAGAGGAAGTTGGAAAGAACATTAATGCTAGATTGAGAGACTTATTGCAAGAACATCCGGGCAGTGGTGAAAAGCAAAAACGAAAACGAGAAAAGAAAGTAGAACATGGCACTAGTGCGTTTGCTGTGAACTTTGAAAAGGCAGTGCTAAACGTCGAAAATGCAGGGTTGTGAATTCTGAGACTGTAACGTCTGCATCTAGTAGCCAAGATCAGCCATCCACATCTGCATCCACTTCTACCCCAACAATTCCTGGAAACAAAGATCACCTTGTGCAACCCGCAGACCAAGACGTGTAAATTCATCTATTTGCGGTATCTGCCGTATGAACTAAAAACTCCACATTGGAAAAGTTGACTGGTTACAGTGTGTAAAATGCAGAATCCTGGATTTGTGGCCCATGTAACGGGGCTAGTCAAGATCCCTACTTTAACTGCCCTCGTTGTGTTCAAGTAGCCCCAAGCACGAGGCTACTTGAAGAGTTTGTAAAGATTTTTTTGGTTGCCATTTCTGATTTTTTCTCAAATTAAAAACCAGAAGTGGCTAGTATACAGTTAGGTCGGTACAAAGCATATTTTTTGGCACTCATTAATCAAAAACGTGTTCAGATATTAGCAAAAATGTCTCAAAAACATGTTCAAGTAGCCCCGGTTTACGGTAGTCAGTTGTGTGGTTATACAAATCCTGTTATTTTTAGATTTAGTTTACATTCACGGGGAATGTAATAAAGTGGTAGGCAGAACTTTCCGTGCGTTTAATGATAATTATCCCGAACTACCTGCTATGGGCGATCAGAAGTTTAGACACATTGAGGCCGATTATTTACGTCTGAATGTTAATACAGTTAAGCAAGTTCCTCAGTTACAGAGGATGAAAACAATGAAATCCACGTCTTGGCCTATTTTCAAGCTTACCCACAATCGTATATACGTGCAGCATGCGTCGATCTGAGAATAAGTTATTTATCAATTCAAAGAATTCTCTCAAAGCACAAATGTCACCCATACTCTTTTGTGCCAGTACAGGAACTGTGTGAAGGTTATCACCTGATAGTGAGAAGCGTGTCGTGTTTTGTGAATTCATAATCACGAAACTACAAGAAGACACGAGTTTTATTTCAAAGATCAGAGGTACGGATGTGTAATTCATCAAAGAAATTCGCATCATTGGACAGAGAGCAGTCCTTATATAGCAGGAAATTCACACTTACAGCAAAATTTTGAATTCAATGTTTTTGTGCTTGTAATGTTCGACAAAGTAACATATGACATTTATGATAATAATTTGAGTGGTGAGTGATATCTTCGCAGGGGTTGTGTTAGAAGTTTCTTCGATAATTTTCCACTAAGTTCTTTAAGAGATTGCTGGTATCAAATGGACGGGGCCCCTTCGCACTCGACGTTTGTGATTTAAGAGGAGTTGTTGCGTCTGTTTGAAAATCGCTGGTTTGGAAGAAATGGACCTTGAAGATGTCCACTTAGATCGCCTGACTTGACTCCCCTATATTTTATTTGTGGGGTTACATCAAAAATCAGGTATATTCTAGTCCAATTGATACCAGGGAAGAATTGCTCAACAGAGTGGTCACCAGTCTAGAAAACTTGTCAGCAGATCATTTGACGAAAGCGACAATCGATTCTGTACATCACAGAGTTTTGATGTGCTTAGAACAGAACGGGCATCACATCGAGCATGTCATTTGATTTAAGTAATATTTTTTTATCATTCTACTTTGATAGTTTCGAAGCTCAAAACATTATGATAATCATTCAAACATATTTAAGTAGTTCGAGAAGAAATTTAATACGTTTCAAATTTAAAAGACAAAAAATATTTATAACAAAGAATATGTATTTAGGTTAAGCTACGTTATATAATGTGACGCTATGTTGGTAAAAATAATATAAAGGCGTTCATTAACTTGTTGCATTTTTTCCATGGCCAACTTCTTGTAAATTTGTTGAAAGTCAGTAAATATCTGTTTCATCGGAAACTGTACTAAATAGTTATAGGGAAACTTAATACACTTCCATAGACATTGAAGTTTTCTATCCAATAACGTATTAAAATGCAACGTGTCCTATTTTAAAATTTCAACTTTTTTCAGATTCTGCGTTGCCAACTTTGAGGTCCATTTTGGTACACCTTGTGTGTGATTTGAGGAAAGTTTTCATTTGAATATATAAAACGACCTTTTTATATGACCCCCAGAAAATTTCAGATTATACGTTGTTTTCAACTCAAGAATACCTTGATTCATGTGGGGGTATTTGTCGGTGAAAACTTTTGTAAATTTGCGAATAACTCTGAAACGGCTAATACATGGGACTTAGTGACCTCAACAAAGTTGAGGCAGAATTCAGCTCTGAATCTGAAAATGCAATAATGTATAGGATGTATTTGAAAAAATCAAGTTGATAGTAGTTTCGGCAAGACCGTATGTGCCGCCATCTTGGGAATATTTTAGCCTGAA